>SMJT01000008.1:1277815-1877815 GCA_004349715.1 Crucihimalaya himalaica | reverse complement strand
TTCTTTCAAAAGATTAATATTATATTATGAAAAGATGGAGAAAAAGTGCGTGAACATACACTTTTTCTATAATATGGGAATGTGTTTGCTACTGAAACGTTACTCAATTAAAAATTTTAAAGCTAGAAGTTGTTATATGTCTTATTACCAATCAAAAAGGAAAAGAGAGAAGAAAAAAAAAAATCGTCACGGAAAAGATCAAAGACGACGAGAAAAGAAGGGTGCACCGTTGTTACTTTGCTTGAAAAAAAGTAGAAATCAAAACTTTTGATGATATAAATGCTTATGAATATGTTATCTACGATTGATCTACGTGCATTGTATTAGTTTGTATCAGTCAAACTTCATTATTTGTAAAAGCTATTCTCTTTTTGAACACTTTTGTAAAACTAATATACTTGTTTCTTTTTGCTTTCTTTTTTTTTGAGTGAACACATTTTTTATATATGTTAATTTAAAGTTAGAATATTGTGTTTGAGCTTAATCTTTGACCATCAAATCATCAATAATTCGTGTTACGATACTTTGAGGAGTTTCTTGATCTATTTATTTGGTATTTTCATTCATTACAAGATCGGTACCTTTCTTATGGCTTTAACTCTATCGGATATATATCTAACAAAAACAACCAAACAAAATTGGATTGTTTCATTAATTTCACTTTGGTTATTGAATGTTTCAACAAACGACCTAACAGAAAACAATAGAATAGGTATATTGAACAAATTAGGTTTACAATCGAAAAGTTATTACTTAGAACGGATTCAAGCTTAAGTTAAATCAAATAGATTAAAACAGCTCATATAATTAGCTTATACTAAAAGTAATTAGCATGCAAATATGTAATGCGCTATACGTTGCCATGATTATTTGGCACAAAGGTTTCTCTATTGGCTTCAATTGTATTTTAGCCAATACGGTCGATGTTCTTAAAATTTAGCCATGCTTTATAAATATATAAAATTGCGTATCAAGAAATAAATATGTAACGTGAACGTACAACATTGTGAACCTTTACATGAATGAATCATTTCTACGACTGTTAATATCTTTTAGCGGAGGAAGAGACAAGCAAAAGAGAGTTGCAGAAGCAATAGAGGCCCATTTCGCTTTTTCTAATCCCATAATTTTTATAGCCTCTTCTGTTCATTTACGCACTCCAAAACTTTGGCCGGTGGAATCTAAACTTTATTTTATGTTTCTCTTCACTTATTCATCATATCTTTTGTTTTATCTTTTGCAAGCCTTTATAATAGAACTTTGTCACGGGAAAATCGTGTTAAATAAATAATATATTCTATAAAAATATATTATGAAATAGGAGAATGTCACAGGGCAAACCAGTAACAAGAGAACTAACAATGAGGCAAAGTAATAATATTGAAATAAAACTAACAATGAGGCAAGGCAAAGTAAAAATAGTAATAATAAGAGTTGAAAATATTGAAATTAAAGTAAAAATGCTAAAAAGTCAATGACAAAAGATACTTAACAATGAAATATATTTGATGAACAAAGAGGCAAAGTGAGCTTATATGTGTTAATTACAACCACGAAGCCATTAAATAAAAATACTCAAGTCGAAAAAATGTGAGTGGGTAGAGGTGAATTGCAAATGCTGGAATATGATTAGATGCCCATTTGGATTTGTTTGCCTCTTTGTTTCCGTTTCTCTTTGGTACCCAAAAATAGCACCCACATTCTTCATTCCACTTTATCCTTCTTGTCCATCTAATTTTTTACTAATCAAAATCTATTATCATCTCAATATATACCCATGTTTTATTCTTATGGGTCAGCTCATACCTTGTGTCACTTAATATATGAATTCATGCATGTGATCCATGAATATGGAAGCATATATAAAATCCCAAATCTTAAGCCACGGAATATATTCGAATCGACATATATATATATCGAAGCATTTGGAACAGTTAGATCGACACATACACCACTGATAGTCTGATACAAATAGTAAAATATAATAATAATTATTATTTAAGTTTGTAAATATATACCATAGATGGCGTCTAAATTGATTCATATACATTTACTGGTAAATAAAAAATTTTAAATAATAATAAGTAGTTACTGGTAAATCAAAATGATTTGAAGAGATGAGTTTCGCAAAAATCTTCCCTAACTTTGTTAAGTATCCAATAGTCTCACATAAAGTGATATTAATGCATATTCTAGAGAAGGTAATGGATCATGCCCAACTTGATTTTATTTAAACTTTTTGAAATAATGAAGCGCAACATAACGAAGCACCCCCATTATAAAAAAAAAAACCATATCGCAATATATTAATCACTGAGATTTGCTCTGATCCTTTATTCAATACAGATTAATTAAAAAATATATTTTATATTAAAAGAGTGTATTTAATTAATCTATATAGTGGACTAACGTTTATATAATCGATTCTGTGCGGATTAATCATCTATACACGCATAAGATAAACATCTAATTCCTCGTCTAGTTCTAATTTTAGGTTTTCAAAAACGAAAAAAAAAAAAATTGTTAAACTGAAGCAAATTGAATTATAAATTTAACTAGTGATAAGTAAGTTGTAATACATTAAAAAAAAAAACACAAATTCAGAAATTATTTCTCTATAAATCAAACAAAATAATACACTTATAAATGTCTTTGTGTGTTTATTGCATGAGCAATATTTCAGAGGAGGACTTCCATTATAAACATCCCTATGGATATGGTTTACTGCTCCCACAAATTAACTCCTAAATAGCATTTTGCAACATTATTTCATATGCGGGTCCCACAAACAACGTAAGCCTGGGCCCCACTTTTATATCTGCTGCCACTTGTAAATCACTCCGTCCACTTGTCTGGTTTCGTGTTTTTGCTTTTCCTAAAAAATCCCAAATCATCACACATTCGTTATGATAGAATTAGAGAAGATTGTGTGTTCACTGATCATTTACGTCTACATTTTTATTTCTATTTTTATCGGTTAACTTTTCACTTTTGATCATCTATGGATATAAAAAATAAAATGAATTGTATGTGAAATCCTAAAATGTTTATTGATTAGTAATATGGTTATGGTGTTAATATCCCAAATTTGATCTGATTTTTCCACTGTTGATAAAATTTAGGTGCAAGCCAAAAATAAAATAAAAAATGAAGAGAATTCTAACGGAATAATAAATGCCAACGTCACTAAAAAGGAAAGAAATAATTTATTAACTATTTATCAGGGAAAGAAAAAAAAAAACAAAAAAGACATTCGAACTCATCCGAGTATGAGATGCTCTATATAAATACAGAGAACCTCTCACCAATTTGTTCGTAGGAAGAGCACAAGCCTCCACAATCACAAGTGGTGTTTCCTCTCTATTCCTACTAATTCCTTTTTCTTATATAAAAGGGTTTAATTTGTGTATCCATACATAAAATAAAATTATAAATATAAACTTTTGATATGGGGTTAAAGATGTCGGAATCAGCCAAACCCTACTTCGCAATGGTATGTCTTCAATTCGGTTACGCAGGCATGAGCCTCGTGACTAAGGTTGTGCTCAACCGCGGCATGAGCCATTACGTCCTTGTGGCTTATCGTAACGCCTTTGCCACGGCTGCTATGGCACCTTTTGCTCTTCTCTCCGAGAGGTAACATATATACTATATAGAAATGTAGAAAGTTCATCGACTCTCATCGGATCCAAACATTTGAATAACAAGTATATTATGATTATTTGGGTTTTGTAGGAAAGTGAGGCCGAAGATGACATTTCCAATATTCATGCAGATTTTTGTTCTAGCTCTTCTTGGGTTAGTCTTCTTAAAATTTGATTTATTTTTCAAAACATTTGCTTGATGTGTGTATAAATATTTTAGAAGTTAATTATTTGTAAATTGTCTACAACAGGCCTATGATCGATCAAAACTTATATTACGCCGGTCTCAAACTTACTTCACCAACTTTTGCCGGCGCCGTCACCAATATCGTGCCTGCTTTGACCTTTATCATTTCCATAATTTTCAGGTACCTAAATTTTAATTATAACTTATAATTAATTATATATCATGGAAGCTAAATACATTAATAGGTTAATTTATACAATATGGCACGTTGATGATGATGTGTGATTTAAATAATCTGTTGAATAAAATAAAGGATGGAGAAGGTGGAGATGAGAAAAGTAAGATTCCAAGCAAAAGTGGTGGGGACATTAGTGATAGTGGTTGGAGCCATGTTGATGATTTTATTCAAAATTCCACTGTTCAACTTTCTCCGATCTCACCTCATCGGCGATGCTTCGACGTCACCGGTCGGTGAGGACTACCTCAAAGCCACCGTCTTCCTCCTCATCGCCTCATTTTCTTGGGCTTCCTTTTTCGTTCTTCAGGTACTTAATTAGATTTCTTGGGATGACACACATAAATAATAATAAAATAGTCTAAATTTAATTTTTCTTTGTTATTAGAAAAAAAATTTACATCATTAAATTTTTACATCGACTGATCTCTTAACTCTTGAAAACCTTTTTTTAATAATTATCTTACCTATGGATTATAAATCGTGATGATGTAATATATCTTAAAAAGGGCAGTGTTCTAAGAACAATATTTTCTTTATTTCTTTAGGCGGCTACGCTGAAGAAATACTCATCTCACCTGTCATTATCGACGATGGTGTGTTTCATGGGCACGTTACAGTCCACAGCCTTAACGTTTGTGATGGAACCAAACCTTTCTGCATGGAACATTGGCTTTGACATGAACCTTCTCGCCTCTGCTTATGCGGTTCGTCCTTCTTAATTTCTGATTTATATATATAATAACTTGTGTTATATACCAAACTAGAATACTTATAATGTAATGTGTGATAAATAATTATATAGGGCATAATATCGTCTAGCATAGCATACTACGTTCAAGGAATGATGACTAAGCAAAAGAGCGCTGTCTTTGTCACTGCTTTTAACCCTCTCGTTGTCATCATCGGATCCATCATTAGCTTCCTCATCCTCGGCCAAAATCTATACCTTGGCGGGTAAGCCACCTCTGGATTTTTACCCAATAGGTCATATGGTTCCGGCTGATCATCATGTTTCTAAACTAACTATGAAATTTAGGGTTCTTGGAATGGCGATTTTATTGGTGGGAGTTTGCGTGGTCCTATGGGGAAAGGAAGGGGATGAAGAAGAGAACATTGAGGAGAAGTTTATAGAAATTGTCAAGTGTTGTAACAGCTGTGATAACAAGGTTCTCTCGATGATGCCAAGAATCGATGAGGAAGTAGACGTTGAAATGCAATCTGCTGAGAAAGCTAAGGTGGCGGTGGGTTTCTCGTAGCCTCGTGTGTATAAAATGTTCACGAGCTTAATTAGATCTTTTGAAGTCTTTTTTTCTTTTTAATTTTAGATAGAGGAGCAACTTTTTCTTTGTATTATATTCTTGCTCCATTTTTTTTTTTTTAGGTTTTGTTTTATAATCTTCATTAGAAGGGTAATTCTTATTACCATATATTATCAAACAATTTGCAAATTCGAAGTGAAGGGTGATGTAAGAAAACGTCGCATTATGGGCCTGTACATAGTCCACCAGAATTCAATGCGTTACTTCTTGCTACAAAACGAAATAAACGTAGGCTTTTTGCAATTTATTGCAAATAAAACGCATAACTGCAAGTAAACGCCTCATTAATCACAATAGGAAACATAAAGAAGATCAATTACTTTTTAAATTGTTACAACAATTTTTCCTACAGTATATATATACTAGCTCCCTGGATTTTACAAAGAAGAAGTAATTAACTAATTCACAATACAAAAAACATCATGGCCCTCAACACAACTACAGTCACCAAATCCATGGCTGTAGCCTTATTCACAATCATCGCTATGGCTGCATTGGCATCTGCAGCCACTGATTTGGCTCCATCTTTAGAATCAGACCAGTTGGTTAACCAATGTATGGCCAAGGTATCTCCAAGGTGTGCAATGTATGTCACGGCCGAAATGTATAACCATGGTCCATTGAAACAAAACGGATGTTGTCTCGAGGTTTATCACATGGGACGTGTTTGTCTTCACATCGTGACAAAGCATGTAATCGATACACTTTTGCCCAAGCTTGAAGGAGTTAAAAAACAAGACTCTCTCGAGAAAAGCATACAAATATGGTATCTTTGTGTTCCGGTCTAATTTTGCGATCTTAAATATCGCTATCTCACTAATGGAAAAATGCATAATAAATCCAAACAAAGGCTTATATTAGTAGATTAATGCTATACCAATGATTTTGTGGTTTTTTTTATGTCAAAATTTATAGTATTTATTTAGGCTTATATTCAATTGAAATAAAGTTGGGCCTTTATAAGCTCTTGTTTTCTCCAATGATATGTCTGGACAAGTAGGGCTCGAATTCACATATGACAGATCGAGCTGTAACACTGATGTGAACAAACTTATAGACACACTTTTCTCGTAATTTATGCTCTTTCCATTGTCGCACTTCTCGACGAGACTCGATCGATCTTTCCGTTGTATCTTCGAATTTTGTCTTCCTCTCTCAAACTGAATTTTTACACAGAGAGAAAACGTAAACGTAACGATCCAGATTGTAAGACGACTAAGAGATATTAATTTGATTAATCTTTTGCTTGCGAATTTTGTCTGATATTTAGTTAGATTCGCAAGCTTAATTTAGGCATTTTTAGGTCACTTGAGAAGCAAGGAATGAAAGAGATTATATAAAGGAAGCTTGACATGTGTTATTTTCAACGCTCTCAGATCACGTGTCTAATGTATTTTACTAGCTTTCAACAAGAACTTACATAAATCACTTGAGATCATTACATTAATCATTCTCTTGTAGATATTTATGCTACTTAGTGTTTAAGTAGTGAAGTGATACAATAAAGAAATCAGTATTAAAGAAGAAGCTAACAAGTAATTTGGATTGGACGGCCTTAATTAGCTAGCTCGTCTCATTTTCCATTTGCTATATGTATCTTAATCTTGCCACATTTTCATATCTCTATGTCTTTAATATTATTTTCTCAGAATTTGCAGGAAGATCCAAGTCTTGGCTTTGGTCCTTTGCTTGTTGGGCCTTCAAGTGCTTCGGGCAAAAGCATCTGGAAACTATGCAAGAACATCTCCCATTCATCTGCACTCATGTCTCGAAAATAAACACCTTCTTTCTCTTCATGATCATGATTCACACAGATGGGGTGACTCTTGCTCCTCACGATACTCCTTTCTCTCCTGTCCTCTTCTCTGTTAGTGTCATTTGCATTATTAGCCACTTTATCATATGTAGTAATCCACTGGTTTGGTGGACACCGCATGAGAGCAGATAGATTGGCAGCAATGGATGGAACTCTTGTAAACAAAGGCACATGTAGCATATCTTGAAGCTCTTTGCATTCAAATTCATTGTCAAACTGAAAAATTCCACACTCAAGCTCTGCTTCTACTTCATTGCATTCACTACTATAACCATCATCGTCAGTTCCACCAACCACGCTTTCTTTTGCTTTGTTGCAAATAATCTCCAACACACTACAACTCTCTTCCCCTCTGAAGATGTCCCGAGTCATCTTCTCGCCTATCTCTGCAAGACAAAGCCCTGCAGCAGCAGCTTGTTTCAAGAATATCGTGCAGACAATAAGAACCCGCAAGGAAGATTCCTGCATAGAGCCTAGCTCGGTTCTCAAAAGCTCTGCGTCTTTGAAAGGGTCCAAATTTGATATATACTGAAGCTCAGTGTCGGTGAATGGAACCGAAGCTTGAGGCCAGTTAAGCCATTCGAAATAAGGATCTTCGAGGCATTCGGGTAGGCAAAGACCATGATCTATAGGCACTAGCTCCGCGGCTCCAACTCTGTTACAACAAGCACTCTCATCTTGGTCATGTACCTTCTTCACTAACATGTTTCCAGCGTGTCTGTCAAGGTTCAAGACTCTCACATCAAGTATACCAATCCTATGGACCGATGCAACCGTAAAGCTTCCTGGTCCAAGCTCTCCTGCATCAAAATCATGACCCACAAATCGTTGCAAAGAGGCAACTTTATAGGCGGCGTGATCACTATCATTGACATGGAATGGCACATGCGAGATTCTGACCAATGCGGTTGGTGGAACCCCGGAAAATCCTTGGTGGTCTAAAAGGTAAGCAGCCAGTTCCCGGATTCCTGTTTCACCAACACGGATTGACCGTTTCATACCGGGTTGGCCGAGCATTAAACCGCCAGATCCTTTAGGATTGTTGAAAGCTAAGGGCTCTTCATCAACTGGCTTTGCAACTGCAATGCTGTGACCTTTTCTGGTTTGCAAGAGATAAGCACCTCCCAAACCACTTGGTAAAAGCAAAGGTTGAGCTCCAGAAACCATAGCTATGGTTACTTCAGCTACGAGGGCGCGGATAGTGGGGATTCTTCGACCACCGAGAATCCCAATGCGCGGAGCAGCAGCAGAGCAATCTAGATTATTACCGGATATGGAGAAGCATGGAGTAGAAATGCTTCGGTGGTTGAAGGAGTGTGAAGCAGCGAGATTGGTTTGTTTAGTGTTGAAATCAAGAAAGTTAAAGTCAAGGTTGGTTAAAGATTGGAGTCTGCATCTTTGTGAAGATCGACTAAACTGTGGGAGTCGGTCGGTTAGTGGATCGAGAGCCACGGCCATACAGTTCATGGTGGCAACTCTTGTATGAATTCGTCAATCATTTAAAAGACAAATCACCGCCAGGACAATAAGCAAACCGGATTGATACACGGTGATAAGATGGTGTTCTTTGAATCCATTAGCACCTGCAAACTTTTTTTTTAATTTTTTGTTCATGAACAAAACAAACTGTTGTTCAAAATATGTATGTAAGTCTACGGAACGCGAATGGACTCCTCCAATTGTAAATCGCCGCAAGTTTCTGCAAGTTCAAAGCAATATTCTCGTTTACGTTCCCATAACATTTATTAGGAGAGCCCTAAGAATCAAGAACAAAAGCTTGAAGAACAAGTCATTAAATCTGGAAAAATCTTCAATATGAATCGACCTAGTTGGTATGAATTTACCAAAAAAAAAGAAGAATAATTTGAACGTACCCTGAATACAAGTGAAGGCATTCAGGGAAAGAACGAAGAAAGATTGAACAAAAAGGAGGAGCGTCAGAGAACCGACACCGTCACCGGAACTCCTCTTCCCAGACACTTCTTTCTCCTTATTTCTATTTTTACAAATTTAGGTTTTTTATTTGTTCTCTTTCTTTGATCCTCTTTCCTCCAAATTAATTAGGTGCTATAAATGTTTGTTCTTATTTACGTTTCTGAATTTCCCGCTTATGTAGGAGAGAAAACCATAATGTAATTTGCCAATAATAGACATAAAAGTCTGTTTATTACTAAATAACGCAACTGTTGTTTGTCATCACATAGAAGATTCAGTTTTAGCAGAACCTGAACTCTTAATGACGTTAATGTATGATGCTCTAAAGGAACTAAAGAATCCTTACAAGCTATGACGAGTCTTATCTCAATAGAAACTTAGAGATTCTATTTTGGAGAGTAAAGATAAATGCTTCTTCATGAAACAAGATTACTTTATATACAAAATAAAAACAGAAATGTTTTATATATATGTTTTTTCTTTCTCGGATGTAAGGTGCAAGACACACTTTTGTGTTGCAAACCTCAACAACTCTTTTACAAAAAAACTCTCTTCATTTTTCATACATACATTTTTTTCCCACTTGTGTTCCTTTATACAATTACCTTGATCGATGTTCTGACCGGAGGAGTTGTGCTTTTCTGAACTGCTGCTAGTCTTTACAGCTTGAACGTTAAAAGCAGCTTCTTCCGGCGCATTTTTTTTTTATTGTTTTACAGACAGATGATTACAACGGCTACTACTACAAGGAGCTTCGATGATGCCTTTTTGAAGGTTGAACCAATGCTCGCCGAAGCTGTTTCAAATTTTGATATGATTTTAGTTGAGTGGAATCAACAACAAGTCCATGGATGCAGATCTTGAGAACAGAGAGAGAAGACTTACATGGAGTTGGACTAGGTGAGGGAATTTGTTCTCTGGTTGGTTGTGATTCTGGGCTGCTTTTTGATGGAGGTGGGATATGAGAAAATACAACGTGGGGAAGTGGACTAGATACTGGGATAGCATGATAACGTGGCAGGGTAGGGGTTGGTGCTGGTGGGTGTGCATGTGGCTGTGGCTGAGACCGGTGTGGTGCAGGCGTCGGTGGTGCAGTATGATGGTTCAGAGCATTGTTTCCTTTTGGTCTCCTCTGCTCATAAGGGCAAGGCGGCTTTCTCGGGGGTAAAGGTGAGTGTTTCGTTGGTGCTGATGCCGGTGCAAAGCTCTTAGTTGGAGGTGAAGGTAAATGTTCTGGAGCAAGTTCATGATGGTGGTGATGATGATGAGGATGATGATGAGGGTGTTCGTGGGTTTCAGGTTGAGGAGAAGGGGAAGGGGATGACGATGTGGCGGGTGAGTGTGGTAAGATCGAGGAAAGACGGACTTGCTTAACTTTACCAAATACGGTGTGGTTTAGGCCGAGATTTTTGGAATGGGAGCTAGTGATGGTTTGAGCAAGCTGCTTCAACCTTGAAGAAGAACCAAATGTGAGCAGAACAGAAGAATGAACTATTGTAGGAGGCGCCACTGTTGAACCTCTGGAATTGGACAAGGTTATGTACAAGTTCTGCAATTCAACAGGAGAAGATTTTAAGATTCCAATTCGTTAGCAATAAGACTGATCTTGATCTTGTGAATTAGAAATGTCATACCTCATAGGGAGCCAGATTAATACCCTTCTTCAGCTGGCTAGTAAGTTCCTCAAAGTTTGTTTGAATTTGGTAAATCGAAAAGTTCAATGTGAAGTTGAAGAGAAGTTGCGCCTTCTGCAGGGGAAATATAGGCTGGGGAGGGATCACAGTGATTCCTCCAGGGAATTTTAGCACTTCAAAAAAGAACGGTTCCCCAAACAAGGATTCAGTCAATCGGAAAGACAACTGCTTTTGAACAAGAGTTTCAAAAGCTGCCTTGATCAGACTCTCAATTTCGGCAGGTATCTTAGAATGTTCCTTCTCGGGATCAATGGCAAAGATAACCATTGTTCTGTTAAGATCACCCAAGCGCTCAAGCGCTAATACCACAACCTGGCTCAAGAAAATAAACAGAAGTTACAGAATGATAAACATGGAAATTATAAAATCCAAGCAAGTGAGATAAGGATGCTAGTTACTTTGGTCATGGGAAAGCTTATTTCATCAGTGATATCGTTCTCAAGCTGCAACAAATTGTCTTCCATGAACGAAACTGGTTTTTCAACATCAAAACTCGCCACTATTCGGTGATCTACAAAAGAAACAAACACCAAGAAGCGACATTACTGCTCCATCATGAAAAGATAAGATGACACAAGATATAGGTAACTAAAAATTGTTGCCCCAGTGGGCAGGGGAATAAACAGAAGAAGGTACGGGTAATTATAAACACATGTAAGTTGCAGCATGAAAAAATTAAATTAGACAACAGAATTGCAGAGAACAATTTCCATAATTCAAGCAAAACGTCCTTGGCTGCCCAATCAAGTGGCAGCAAAATTTCGTAACGAAATCAGAATCCCTTGAAACAATGTGTTTGTACAGCTATGTCACACACTAAACTATGCACAAACTAGGCATAGGTTCTTACTACCAACCAGCTTTGAGAATATTATGTATAGTAACAAAACGAAAAATGGAGAAAAAGATTTTGGTGAACATAATAGAAATAGATCATAATACAATTTCATGCTAAAGCAATACACGATCATAATAGAAATAGATCATAATAAAAATGGAGAAACAGATCATTGCATAGAAATACAATTTCATGCTAAAGCAAGCCAGAGTTAATACAACATTCTGAAACATTTTTAGAAACGTTACCTTTTAGGCAGTCTTGATTCAAAAAAGGGTTTTTATAATACTAAATATGGTGTTCATGGACTAAAAAAAACACATCCTTATTGAAATCCACAGTTTTTGCATCAGTTTTCAACGTAATTCATATATAACCTATAAAAAAAACGCTTAAAATAGCAGTTTCTAAGTCCAAGTCAATGAGAAATATACAAGTCCTACATCATCTCCTCAAAGAAATGAAGTAAATCCATTAAAAATTAAGCAAAGGTTTATTCAAGAATCGAGCTTGTCCTGTTATAGAAAAATAATTCCAAGCTTTGTGACAGCTCATTCAATTAGTTTCTGCCTACATTTTCCCCATGTGAAATCCAGGAAAAAATAAACCCCAACAAATCACAAACCCTAGATCTGAACCACACACAAATCACATCAAGCCAGATTTGCGTGAGCCTCGATGGAATCATATTAGACTATGAGCGATAATACCTTTAAACCTTGGATCGAGATCTAGATCCCCTCGATCTGCTAATCCGAGAAATGGAGGTAACAAAAACAAGGCGGAGAGAAACACAGCAGCAGAAAAAGCAAGAATCAAAACGCATCTGAGACTAAAGTAGCTAGAGATCCAAAGGCAGCAACATCTGTTTCTTCCTCCTCCGTTATTCCTAGCCGTAGCGGCTCCGTCGCTCACAGGAAGATTCTGCTCTTCGTCAGTATTCTTCCCCATAACAACAACAACAACAACACATACACAGCAGATTCATTCACGGAAAAACTCCAAATCCATAAGCAAAGCTGCTCCGATCGGTTCCAGATTCTGCCGCACTCATCAAAGGCCGGTGGCTTCTCCCCAGACAGAATAGGAAAAATCAAAACAAAATTTGAAAAAGGAAGATGCTCCAAAAGCAAGCAACAAAACGGTTCTAGTGGACGGAAACTAAAAAATGTAGGGCTGAGGGAGACGGAGAGACGAAGGAAGAGAAAGGAGTGAAGTAGCTTTCTCTGCAAATGACAATAAGGCTCCTTTTTTTTTTTTTTTGGTGAGAGAAGAGTAATATTGTGCTTTTATCTTTCTTTTTCTACATTTAACATTTGTTTAGTAATTTATTATGTACAGAGCAGTTGCACTAGTGGGTGTGAGCTCGTGTCCGTTTGAATTTCGAATTTTATTTTATTTTATATAATATTCTTTTAGGCAATATACACAAACAGAAAAGAGATAAAACAAATAAGATTGATGGGTAACACATTTTTGTGCTAATTATAAACATGATTTATTAATAATTAGATGGACTTTGTAACCATGTTCATTTTTTTATTAATTATGTTTTTATTTTTTTTTCATGGTTCGTTTATTTATCATAGATTGATTTTTTTTTCTTTTGTGTTTCTTGGATTATAAATTTATATTTTCATATCTTTCTTTTTGCCTCATGTATATTTCTAAATGCTATATACGTGATTACTAACATGTATATCATATATTTGTATATGGTTTATATATGATTACAAACATCATATTGCATTAATATAAAAAGAGATATATATATATATATTTTTTAATAATCTTGGATGATGCGGGTCGGCATTGAAAAGATGCAATACAAATTAGACATTTGTTCTTAATAGAACCCAAATCCATGAAAAGCAAATTTCCGCTTTGTTCCAAGTCCAACTACTACTAGGTCTCAGGCGATATTTTGTGTTTTATAAATTATATATTATATGTTCATTAGGATTAGCAAAAGGGTTTGTGAAATAATGAGTAGCTAATTGTAAAAAGATTCTAGACAACATCACATTTATGGATGCAAACCAACTTAATCAAATATTAACTTTGTCTAACAAGACAACAAATACCAAGTAGATATTAAAGAGATAAAATTTATGATGATGGGGTATTTGTGTAGAATTGGTAGTAACTTGTTGAGAAGACAAGTAGTTGTGAAACTTAGATCACGATCACGGAAGAGACAAAACTCTGAAAAAAGATTTATAGGTCAAACACTTTTGTCACTTTCCGTCTACGGCAGAACTCTTGTGGGTCTTTTTAAAGCTTCTTCTTCTTCGTCGGTGACATCAATTTTTTTTATTCAGATTTTGTTTCTACACCTTCTTCTGTGATGTGGCTACTTAATGCTATTCGCTCTTTATTCCATCAACGCTCCCATTATTAAATCGGAATCTACTATTTGTGGATTAGCATATTCGTAATGGCCAAAGATAGGTTCAGTAATATATATCTTTCGCAGAAGAAATATTGATGGTACACGATTGAACTAACACAATTTGGTTATCTAACTATCACTTTCGTCCTAACTAAAACAAAATCTAATATTTATATATGATTCTAGAATGGTCAAGCTTTGTTAACACATCATTGTTCTCAGGTTCTGGTATGTCAGCTTTTGCTTACGAAATGTGGAAGTAAAACACACGTAAATGAAGAATGAAATATAAGTATATAATAATATTAATATAAAAAGACAGATCGAAGTTTGGTTGGCGCCAGCCGAAACATACATAAATCTATATAATAAAATTATTTAATGCAAATTCAATTAACAAGCTAACATGTGTGAGATACACAATCCAGAATAAAACACCAAAAGTTGATAAACCGTAAAACACAGAAACATAAGATCTACAGTAAACAATGAACAAAGTGAAAGAGAGAACGAAACATGACAAAGCACAAACAAAATACAAAGACCAAAGTGAAACTGAAGGCTTAAAAGAGTCAAGAGTTAGATTAACCTTCAATAGTCAAAAGGCCATCCACTGTAACCCATATGGGATTGTTGTTGATGATGTTGATGTTGATGTTGTTGCTGTTGCTGCTGGTGATGATGATAGTGGCCTTCGTCTGCAGTCGATGTGTTGTTTGAGTCTCTACGGTTTTGAGTCGAGCTTGAGCTAGACGAGCGGAATGGCCAGAGGTTAGAGAAAATATTCCTTCTTCTGTTGTTTTCTCTTCCACTGGTGCTTCTGTTCTGATTACTCTGTGTGCTTGAAGAAGATCCTCTTGATGGTAACTCTTTACGACAGACTGGGCATGAGTTATGCTGAACCAGCCACGGGACAATGCAGTCAGAATGATAGATATGGTTACACGGCATCTGTTTTGCTTCTGATTTTAGTTCAAACTCGTCCTTGCAAACCGGGCAGTGAGAGTCTGATGACTTGAGATGCTTCTGTGTGATCTTGATGGTTGGCAATGCATCAATTGATGATTTTGGTGCTGGTGGTGGGCCTCGATGATGAGTGCCCGATGAAAGCTGTTCAATCAGTTCTTCAAGACCGGGTCCGAAAAAATAGTCTCCAGCGTTGGTGCCACGTGTGATACCAATTCCAGGTGCTGCGCCATTGACAAAGGCTTCAACTGAATTATTATCTCCACCAGCCAATCTAAAGGGAGCTTGGCCACCGAAGATCAATAGAGGAGCTAAGTTTGAAAAGCTTTCAGAACCCGCAGGGCCAAGTCTTCCGCTGATTTCTCGATCATAGCTTCTTTCAGCTAAGCGGCTTCTCATAAAGGCTGAGAAAGCTTCCATGAGATCAAAGGTTGGATCACGCTCAACATCCCTGTGAGCTCTAAGCATATCAAAGGGGGTACTTGGTCCTAGATCAATTTCCTCAACAAATCCTCCTCCACAATATGAACAGACAGCATCTCGAGCTCGAAGCCAAACAGCACGCTGACATCTGTGACACCAATGGGTATTTCGAACACTTGACATCCTCCTCCTCTATCACAATCTCCTTCTGCAGAGTTACAAAACCAGCAAAAACAAAGTCCTTGTGCTTGAAACCTTGGAAGA
This sequence comes from Crucihimalaya himalaica, assembly GCA_004349715.1. NCBI lineage: Eukaryota > Viridiplantae > Streptophyta > Magnoliopsida > Brassicales > Brassicaceae > Crucihimalaya > Crucihimalaya himalaica. The sequence continues at coordinate 1,862,099 of SMJT01000008.1, read as the reverse complement.
TTTTTCAGTCAGGTACTAGTTATTAGCCTGCAAAAGCCGGTAGGAGAACTGATCACCAACTCCTGCTAACTTTTTTGCTAAGTTGGTAAACCAAAGAGGTTTTGGCCATATCCCTACTTTCCAAGCTTACCTCAGAGCTTAGTTCATTCTACAAGATCCAATTTAGCCACAAGTCATAATTCAGCAAATGAAGACCAAATTTTACAACACATGTTTCACCCAATTTGGAAAATTCTCATGATTCCCTCAACACTAGACCCTTAATTCCCAGGTTAGAACATTCACACTCATACTACTCACTACAATCTCCAAGTCAAATCTGTAATCTGTCTTAATCAAACCGCAGCTCAACTATGAATAGTGATAAATACTAGATGCTGATTGACAGATAAATATCTCTACCAGGATCGTTAATTGCTCCATATACACTAACTAAGCCAACCCAATTAAAAAAATGACCAAGCACTCCAGGAACACAGAACCTCTACATGAATCAACAACATTTGAGCTAAAAAAACTCTAAATGAGAGCCATACACGCAATCCCCCAACGGAGAGAAAAATGAATGAACAACAATGAAGAAAGTAGAATGCAAACGATCTACAGAAATAAACACATCTTTCGTACGGATAATCATCTATCAAAACCAGATCACGGTAGTAAACGCTTCATGAAAACGAAATCAACAAATCCAATCCAGAAAACAGAGTAAAAACTCATAAGTATCCAAGAGATGGTCTAAAGGACAACCTTAACGCAGAAATTTTAAGCAAATCTGATCAAAGGATCCAAATCCAACCAAGAAAATGAAATCCAGCGAAAACAAAGAATCAAGACGCAATAACTTGGTTAATTAAGAAGAGCTACTCAATCACTTACATACCTATTCACATAGATCCAAAAGAAGAGGAAGAAACCCTAAAGAAGATGTAATGAGATCGGATTTTGGAGGAAGAAGACGAAAAAAGAAGAGCTACTCTGGAAGAAGAATCTCTCCGTCACACTCTATTGAGAGTTATTGACTGTAAAAAAAAAAAGTTTATAAGAAAGGAAGAAAGAAAAAAAAATTAGCTTAGCCTTTGGTGAAAAAAAATAAAAATAAAAATAAAGCACTTGTCTTGTCTCTGTGTTATTCTGTAAGACTGTAATATCGCTTTAACTCCCACGTGCCACGTGTCTGGTTCTATCAACTACCCTTAAGCTTTCTCCGTATTTACAGTTCTACCTGTCTGACACTCGCCGGCTTTTTGTCATGCTTTCTTTGCTTCCGTCGGAAGACTACTCAATATACTCACGATATACACACTCGTTACATTATCTGCTTTTTTTATCTCAAAAAAAATTCTATAAATAGAATAAAAAAAGAATCGTTCAAATATGCTCATCAGATTCAATGTTAATAGAAAATAAGTAACTTTGGGATGAAAATTGGAAATTCAACAAAGCAAATTTAAGGTTGTTGCTAGGATTTTGTAACCATCTTTTTCCGGCGCTTTCCGCCGGAAAATTCATTGGCCTTTGTACGGATGTAGCTCCTGAGCTGCTTCAGAATCTTCCTCTCACCCACACGCAAGACAAGCGAATGATACAATCTCCTGTCTCTCGGTAGACAACAAGCTTTGAGCCTAACTATGTCATCTTCCAAACAAGTCAATGATCCATATAAACTCTCTCGCTTATCCACTATAGCAAGAAGAGCTTCACAAACACCATCTGTGAGAAGAACATCGTTTCCACTTTGTCCAAGCTTGAACTTGTGTTTCCCAATTGTTATCTCGTAAGAAGAGGAAGAAGATCCTCTTCCTTCTTTTGAGAGACTTGCTCTTGTTGATATAGCTAAATCCAGTTTATTGTATGCGTCGTCTGGTAAGAGCAGTATATAGAGTAGGATCAAGAGCTCAGTTTGGGGTTCTCCCGTTGAAGATATCTCGAAGTATTCTGAGTTTTGGCTCTCGCATCCTGTGTAGCCTAGTTTTCTCCACAAGGCGAGTCTAGCTCGAGTGTACCGGCTTGTGAATGAGGATGAGCTCCATTCGGTTACTAATTCTAGATCTATGTTTACTATGTCGTAGGGATTATCAGGCTCGGTAAATCCGTACCTGTGGAGTAACGCAGCGTTACCCATCAAACCGTATGTATTGAATACCTACACAGAGATAACGGCATCAATACACATGATTCTAACAGACTAGACTATTAGTAATATACACCCAAAACAAAAAGCATACCTCAGCTCCAGCTGGGACATCCTTCACCATAATCATTTTTAAACCAGATAGATCGTCTTGCAACATTGAAGAGTTCTCTTCTTCTTCTTCGTTGGCTTCGACGTCAGTGTTTTCACAAGGAACTTCCTCAAAAGATTGCTCAGGCGAGGGAGAACTTTTACTGGAAGGCATGTCTTCATCACTGACCTCATTTACAGCATCACCGTTGTCAGATTCATCAGCATCAGTATCAGATTCACTGTGAGATGATTCAGCAGTAAAATGAACGTCTTCTGCCCCAGTTTTATGATTGAAACTGCAATATGGAGTAAAGGCAAGATTTAGAAGAGTGGACAATGAGTACATCATCAGGTTTTTGTCTAGAATCATACATATTTAGTTCAACCAAAACCGACTTCTAAGGATCATTTTTCCCACATGAAAAAAAACTCAACGGAAAAGCACAGTTGTGAGTATATATCCAAAATGCTACAATCATGAATCAGGCTGTGAAAAAATCAGCACATTAATTGCTATATATATATAAGATTATCTGCAATCATTGACAGGACTTAGAACAGACTCGGTCTAATCGAAGTGATTGAACCTAACATGGCGAGACCAATTAAATCCTCTTGAGGAGAACATAAATAAGCAAATGTTGGTCTGATAACTAGGAACATTGGCAGGTATACAAAATGCAATAAAAACCCACAAGTCTGGAAAGTGAACAGAGAAATGAAGAAAACATCAAAATGGTCGGCTAACCATAAACTAAGTAGCTAACTAAAACTCTACATCCTGACATACAATCTTGAACAAACACACAAAACTTCATCAACGAACTTAAAATAGATGCAAAGCGTATAGAGCCAAAAAAGCTGAAACAGGAAAGCATTTCTATGGTATTATGCTTGGCCTCAATTCCAACAACTTTCGTTGGTTGATACATCAGCGTAAGAAGGCCTATGACGAATAATAGTAATCAAACCAAATGTGAGATAAACTTACAGATCTGCAAGAGGAACCATCCCGGATCCATGGTAATCATCAATCTGGAAAGACCGTGAAGCAATTAGACTCTTAGCCGCAAGATATGCTTTGATTCCAAATGAATCAGGATCAACAATGCGAGGCAGTGAAGAAGTAAGTGGCAAAATGTTTTCTTTCCAATCCTCATATATAAGAACATGATCTTCCTTCACCACCTGCCTACAAGAATTCAAAGTGATGAGTGGTGACTTCAACTAAATTCCAAGATTCCATAAAACAATAAAAGTGAAACCCTTTAGTGGCTGAAAGCAAGAATCAAATTCAATGATAATCAAAATTGGGGTTAAAACCTTATGAAGCTCAGTTCCAGATAAGAGAGAATCCAAGTCTTGAAGGGACCAAACTAGAGGCAAGTCTTCTTGAACAGGAAGAATCTGAAGATATCCAGCCCAATGGGAATCTTCACCTAAGCTTCTCTCGTACATGAGAGCCACTGAAAGACCTAAACTTCCATCTAAATCAGCGGATTCGATAATCTCACGAGCTCCACTGGTTTTGATTGTGAGACAAGCAGTTTTCGAGATAGTGGCAACAACATCTCCTTCTTTCAAATCGCAGAATGCTTTCACAGAGACACCATCGCTTTGGTCGTCGACGAGGTTGAGAGCGTCACTGCAATCAACTCCGTTAGATTTCATCCATCTCTTGAATGCTCTTAACCTCCTGCTAACAATGAGAGACGATCAATTAAACAAAACTGAAAGGTTCGGTTCATTGACAGAAGAGGATTGAGAGAGAAAACCTTGTGGCCATGATTGATCTCCGAAGTCTCGTTGAGCAGTGTCGGCCTTACTCCCTGATGACGTTGCCGGAGGTAAACAAAACAACGTCCGATAAGAGAGACAACGACGGCGATAGATGAACAAGGGTTTATGATGTTCTGTACCAGTAGAAAGTGTATTGACGCAAATACCCTTCCAATCTTAATTTTTTTTGTTGTCAACTAAAACTAAATAAACCCAAGTAATTGGATCAAAACTTTTTTTTTCTTACAACATTTGGATTAGAACTTCTAATTTATGCAATAAGTGTATTCTAGTGTAAGCACTTAACTCAAACCTTAGTTAGGTTAGAATTTTCTTACATCCAAACTTGATAAAGTAAAATATTAAAGAATCTAAAAGCATCGTCAATGGAGGTTTCTTACTAAAATACTTTCAATACATTTGTCAAAATAATTATTGGTCAATTATTTGACAAATTAACAATTATTAACAAATTAAGTTTAATTAAATATTTAAGTTTTATAAAAATATTATTTTTTTAATATTAAAGATGCTCTAAGAGATTTTGAAAAGACAAGTTATTATTTTTATTTTATTTTTTACCTCAGAAAAGACAAGTTATTTATTAGAGGAAAAAACATAATGTGTATTTAAATAATTCCTAAAACAAAAAATATAAAGTAAGACTTTGATCTTAAATAAATTACCAACTCTTACATTTATATATAGAATAGACTAAAGTATGTTCTAAACAAACCAATAATAATTAAACTCTGTAATCATTAATTATAACAAGATAAAATGAAAACTCAGTCGACACAACAACATGGTAAGGTGCAAGAGCAGAAACAACAACAAAAACTTCATCGTCCATCTCCATTTGATGAACTATCGGCAATTTTCTTTCCTCCACAACCAAAAACGCCGAGTGTTGTTGCCTCCACCGACGATTTCTCTCTCAAATCTGATACGTTTTCAGGAGTGTCGAACAATACCGCTTTACTAGAAGAGATCGTAAAGGAAAGAATGTAAAAATCAAAATAAGAATAGTTGATCTCAACCTATCAACAGGACCGTCTCAATCATCAAATCCGATGTGGTGTTATAGAAAAACTCATAAATCTCAACCCTTATTAAAACTCATAAACTTATAGTTGATCTCAACCTATCAAAAGACGATGCTTACCAATGTAAATTTTCATCAAAGTAAGAATAAAGATGTGAGTTTCTATATATCGTTAAAATCTGCATCTTAAAACAAAATTTCTTTAGGTTTGAGTGTATTAGCTTAACAGCAAATCTTATATATTTTTATTTCTTTTTCGTTCAACCAAGATCCTATATATTTTACCAAAGTTCAAACTCCCTTGTTTAGAGTTTAAAATTTAAATTTAACACTAGTAGGATCGATTGTTTTAAAACACAATTTTTGTGTTTCAGTTTACATGTGAAAAAAAAAAAAATCATAAAGCCTTTTCAATTTTCATAAAAAAAATTGTCATGTTCATACGCAAACGGAAAATTTAGCGTGTTAAAATTGTTCTCAACTCAACATACCTAATGTTTCCGGTTCATATATTTAACAAATAGAGTTTAAGAGTTCTATACATAAATATTTTAAATCTAGTAAATATGCAGCGTTTTATTAAAATTTTGCTGGGATGTAATTCTTGCTTGGTGGATTAATATTTATCCAGTGTCTTATTAAAATATTGTGAATTGATGATATCGATCTTTATAATCAATACACTAACAAAACTTGTGTTTTTCCATAGACTGACACATCAGCATTTTCAATCATCCTCCATATGACACATCAGCAAAAACTATTATCCAATCAGAACATTTTAATTAATAGACATAAGTCAGATTTATTATGATGGGCTACAGATTTATTGTGATGGGCTACATATTTTAAGGTATGAGCTTACTTTGTAAAATGAAAAAATAATTAGAAGGACTACAAATTTTAAAGTATGAGCTTACATTGTAAAATGCAAAAATAATTAGATAATTATGATGACTAAGATTTATTGTGATGAGCAACAAATTTTAAAGTATAGGCTTACTTTGTAAAATGAAAAAATAATTAGAAGGGTTACAAATTTTAAAGTATGAACTTACTTTGTAAAATACAAAAATAATTAGAAAAATGACACTAGAAAGATGACATCTTAATTAAAACATGTAACCAATAAAAATATAATAATTAATACACATCATACTCAAATATGACATATCAGTTTTTACCTTTACTAAAATTTCATATATTTGTAATAGCTAGATTTGATGTTAATTTAATATTTTTAAAATAATAATATAGTGTATTTATTAAAAGAACCAATTAATTTTAGTACAATTTAAACTAAGTCATATATAAATTCATACAATATAAGTGATTAATTTAATTTAGTTAGAGTTGAAGTCTATTTGATGTTTAAAAATAATATAGTGTACAAATCTCCCCAAGTAGGATTTGAACCTACGACCAATCAATGTCCCACCAAGGCCAAGTCCCCACGTGATTAATAACTATCCGGTTATTTTTACTACTAACCGAACCAAGAATATACAATTTCTTTTTAAAAAATAAAAATAAATCATATATACAATTTAAACATTAAATCAATAAAATATTTGAAAATAATTATTAAAAAAATATTATTAGAAAATATACGCAATATAGAGCGGATTTTTATTTTTTTTTGAAAATCTATCTCAAGACATAAATCTATTGAAATCACGCTGAAATACTCATTTGAGCTGAAATTAGCATTTCAATATCTTACATGCAAATATTAAAGTTGAAAATTCTCCGATGTGAGATTGTTGGTGAGAAGCAATATTTTAACAAATTCAAAACTACATAGGATACTTTTTGGAAACGAATCGGAAATATTTTTTGGAAAGACCAAAAACTTATAGCAAAGATAGAAAAGACAACGACTCAAAGATCACACAATTAGATTGTTGTACGTAAGAGTGGAAGATTTTGTAATGACCGGCAATTATCTCCGAGCTACAGTGGGATTCAATATGTGAGTTGATTATGTGAATCAAAACTTTGTTAGAATTTTATATCATTGAAATTTTTTGGAATCTGCTCACCAAAGTTGTTGTAAAAAAGATTCGAACTTTTTGTTGGCACGGTTGATAAGAGAGTCAAGATTAATCTGGAGATATTGTTTTTTGAAATATTGTAGGAGTAAAAAATAATAATATTTGACTATGGATTGAACTGACGATGTTGTTGTAAGAAAGACCAATGATTCAGAGTTTGTTGATCTTAAGAAAATATTATTTTGGTAAATTTTTTAATGAAGTTATTGTAAGAGAATCATTGAAATGTGATTATGGTATTTAGGAAAAAAAATTTCACAGATGATTCTGATTAAGCAGATGAAAATATTTTTAGGTGACTTAAGCTCAAGGGAAGAAGAAAAAGAGAGATTGAGTTCAGAACGAATAAATTTACAGAGATATTGAGAAGAGAGAGAAGGAGATACAAGAGAGGTAAGAACATTGAAAAATAATTCTAAAGAGGCTTTAACCGGAAAAATAATCATGGAGGTTTTTTTATTAGAAAAATAATAATTTGTAATATATTTTTTAAAATAATAAAAAAAAAACTTTTAGTAAAACAAAATATATTAATTAATTAAATACAAAATAATTAATATGAATAAAGTCATGCCGCGTAGCGCGGGTATATACCTAGTCAATACAATAAAATTCCTTGTGTCTAACCTGGTGATGACACATCACCTTTTTCAAGCTTCCTCCATCTCACACATCATTAAAATAACAAACCAATTAAAACATTTCAATTAATACACATCAGCTCATATGAACTCATGTACAAAGTTAAATTTTTTAGTATTCAATACAATAAAAACATCTAAAAAAAATTATTTTAATTGATTCTGCGTTGAAGGTAAATATAATTATCTATATACTCAAACAACTTTGAGGCAAACCACACTATAGAATAAAATGCATGCAGCTAATTGAGATTCATATTATAACAATCTACATTGAAACCAAATGCTAAAAAATGTCTCGACAATGAGCCGGAAAAAAATGACTATCACTCGTATTTTGGGTTTGATTTGATTCAATATTATTTTTAAATATTTCATTTTTGTAAATTTTAGTCCCACTTTATAACCAAATTTCATGGTGTTAATTAAGTTTATCAAATAAAAACATGTTTAAAAATAGAAATGACGTAAATATTTATAATTTTTTTATTTACATCTATAAGTTTTTATTGCGTTGGAATATAATTATCAAATAGTGTTTTTTTTGTTCTTTGCTAAAAAAATGACTATATATATATATGCATGTATGTATGTATATGTATATAAGTTTTAAATAAGTTTATCACTCGTATTTTGGATTTGATTTGATTTAATATTATTTATAGATATTTCATTTTTATAAATTGTAGTCCCACTTTGTAACCAAATTGTATAGTGTTAATTAAGTTTATCAAATAAAAACATGTTTAAAAATAGGAATGACGTAAATATTTATAAATATTTATTTCTATTTACATCTATAAGTTTTTATTGTGTTGGAATATAATTATCAAATAGTATCTTTTTTTTTTGTTCTTTCCTAACATCAAATTAAAGGAAAAATATCCAGGGAAAAAAAACCACTAAAGACAAAAAACTTATAGAACAAACTAATGGAGTGGTGAGACAGAAAGAGCAATTCTAAAAGAAACTCAAGTTTAATATAGTGTCACTCACAATTACTAATAAGGTTTATGATGATAGAATTCTCAAACAAAAATTCTCCGCAACTATTTGTACTTTGGCCTAAAGTTTCAAACATTTACATATTCAGATAAAAATATGTCAGTTTATCAATTTCTCAAGTAAACACAAAACATTTGATGTTTGGAAAATTTTAAACAAGATTCTAAAATTCAATAGAAAACAGATTTGAGTAATTTTCAAAGCACTATTCGTTATTTAGATAAAGTAGGTTGAGAAATACATATCTCTCGAAAGACGAAAAGGATAAAACTAAAGCAAAAATATGATATTACACTAAAAATACCCAAATAAGTAGTGAATATCATGACTGAGAGCACAAACTTTAAAAAATGAAGCTAACGATTTTTTCATAAACATCATTAACAAAAACATTTGAAAAATATGAAATTGTTTCATGAGACTATTATCATGCCAAAATAAAGGATGTGAAATGTCTGATTGGGTAACATAAGTATACTTCAAAATTGAAAACGGTATCGTTTCTCTATTAACTATATAAAATTATTGTTTGCCAAAAAATAAAGGATTACATTCATAACTAGTTTCCAAAGCAGTGTTAAATAAATAATTATAATTATGTTTGAAATAAACTATATGAAATATTAATAAAAATAACAATAATTTTTTTTAAAAAATAATTATATAATTTAAAATTTCTTTCTTATATCTAAATTAAATATTTCTAAAATTAAAGCTAATGAAACAAAAATGTAACGTTGACAAAAAAAAAAACAAACTAACCATTATCATTGCTATTTTAGTTTCATCGCAAATGAGTTTTTTTTTTAATGAATGTAAAATTTATTCAATCCAAAAAACTTGTATCTTAAATGTATTTTTGAAGATTGATTTTGAAAAGAACTAAAAACAGTGAAAACGCAAAAAATCAAATGGATTATATTAACTTAATGAAACTTGTCTAAATATAATTGTTAGGTAAACCAACGAGGCGGATGAGATTCAGCAGTATAAAAAATCATTATCATTACTAGCTATTTTTTTATTTAATCGAAAAAACAAAAAAAAATACCCCGCAGCGTAGCGCGGGTATTTACCTAGTGTAGTTATAAAATTCATACTTCTAACAAAAACCTTATATCAAATAAACCTGAACTTTGTTGGTGAATTTTTTTTGTAAACGATATTGTGATGTTTTGATTAGTATTAGAGAGGCGACGTGTCTGAGTAGATCTTTGTACAATGCAAATCTTCCTGTATCATAAGTAAATAAAGATGTGATAAAATGGGCTTGAGTATTTCACATCGCAGAAGTGAGAGAGAGGCTCGCTCTTTTAATTAAATTCGATAATAGTGATTTAAAGACAGAACCATATTCACATGAAGCTAAGTTGAAGGTGAAGAGAACATTTTCACTTGATCTCTTAGAAAGATCCAACATCTCTGCAGGGTTTATTCATCTTCGGATTCAGATTCAGCTGTGGACAAATCATCAAATTCGGGTTTAATCTTTTTGCAAAAGATATGGCACAAAACCCAATCAGTATGTGCAACTGTTTGCGGGAGGCTAATTTCATCCATGAACCAATTATATTTTGGAGCTTCTTCTTCATCAGATTCTTCTTCTTTCTCAATGAGTGTAAACCGACGTTTGATACCAACTAACGCACCATTATTCTTTGGATCTAAAACATTACTATCTTGTCCGATTGGTGTCCAGAGATTATGAGAGTTACTAGTAACTTGGTTGTTACGTTTTCTGTAAAAATAGTACCAATGCTCTTCTCTTGGGTAACCTAAAAGATAAAAAGAACCATGGAAAGTTCAATAAGCTCATTCACAATATGATAAAAAAAAAAAGATGGGTTGTGTTAGGAAAAAGATCGGGAAATAATCTATTTATTCTCACCAGGCAAATCACGAGGAGGTCTTAAGAATATATCATGACACTCTTCAGGAACTGTACGAGTATTCATGGGCTCTCCTAAAGCTTTTTTCTTCAGAAAATAGTTTGAAATCTCACAGTTTGTAGGACGAAACCTGAATCCTGCAGGCAAAGCTCCGTATATTGGCTCCATTCTTAGCAAAAAAAACAAACTTGAATAAGAACTAGAAAACTAAAAGCTTGTTTCTTGAGGGGATGAATAAAACTTGATCTCGCGGGCTACATTTATATAATAGAATATTTGGAATAGAATATTTGGAAATAAGGAAAACTAAGACCATCTACATCGCAAGTCTGGCAAAGAAGATCTCAAAATTAAAACAAATGAAAAATAAAATTATAATAATTTTTAATTAAAAATAACTAGGGGGTGATTGGTTGACACTTTCAAAAATTTTACTTAATTTTAAAGTATTAAAATCTAAATTTTACCAATCACACTTTTTAATTTTAAAATTTCTAAAAGTTCTTCTTAATTTTCTCAGAGTCTCTTTCTAGTTTTTTGTACATGTTACTTTAGTTTTTTTTTTAAAAGCCAACAATTCATTATTTAAAATTTTTTAAAATCACACTATATTAACTTAAATAAAATTCTTTCCAACCATTTTTAATAGTAAAAGTCTAAAGTTTACATTTTAAAAGTGCATTACAACCATTTGTTGAGAATCCATTCTCAAATGAGAATCTTTGAGAGACTCATAAAAAACTCTCTCCTGACACATGTCACTTTATTATTAGTTCAGATTTTATGGTAATTAATTAAATCCACAAAATTTAAAATCTTACTTAAATAGTTTATATATATATATATATATTTTTTTTTTTAATAAAGATAAGATACAAAATAAAAATTCAAGTAAAGTTATACTAAACATATTAAATTACACTAAAATGATAATATTATATTGATGAGAGTCTCTCACTAATGAACACACAAAACTAAGAAGAGGTTTTCAATTTTCTTTACATTATAAATAACAATATTATATTGGTGAAAAACTTTCAATTTTCTTTACATTAAAAATAACAATATTATATTGGTGAAAAACTCAATGAATCTTTTCCCAACGTGGATGCTCTAAAGTGATTTCTCAATATGAGAAAGTTAAAACGATGTTCTACTTCTATTTCTTAATGTAATTGTAGAGTGTTTCCAAAAACTAATTAAGGGTATTGTTTAGTTTTATTTTCTTTGTGTGGCCTCTATAAGCCTAAGATTTGGTGGTTTAGAGTTCCCTTATTTATCATAAATTGTTTATAAGTGCGTTATATCAAGGCACTAAAAGCAACAGAGACGACAAGAATTATCTCTCTGGTTTTGGAGAACATTGCCGATAAAGGGAACAGAGCAATACGCAACTAAATCAGGAAATAAATCTTCTCTCTGATTACAAAAGGCATAAAAGTTAGATTGAGAGGTTGAAAACGTTGAGATCAGTTAGTGTAATGTTCCATCTTCCTTTTGTGACGAAGCATTCAAAACTAAACCAATATTGTTGGATTCTTCATCTCCAATCGGCAGTGAATATGACTTAATGAAGTCAGTCCAGAAATCTTCAAAATCGTCTGGGATCACTGCTGGTTGCTGTTCAAAGCTGGAGAACTCAAACAAGTCATCCAAGTTACAAGGAAAAGCCAATTCCTGCGGCAGCGGCTTCTGATCTTCTTGTGATGGAAGTTCACAGTACTGTGGTTGCTGATACACAATATCATGATGCTGCGATTGGTCCTGTTGATGAAAATCCAGCTGCTCAGCCTTCTCTTCTTTCTTAAGCTTCTCATTCTCTTCTTCCTCTGCTTTCTTCTTCTTCGCTCCTTTTGGAGTCAGATAAATCTTGCACAAAGCATAATCGACCTACACACACCAACCAAAAACAAAACTCATATTATCATCCAAACTTCACAATCTTAATAGCTTGGAACCCAAGTAAGTAAACACATATACATACCATCTCGTTGTTATCATCTGACGACTCAAACCAGTATTCATGCATTAACCAACACGTTTTCACGCTGTTTGGTTGTTTCCCAACGTAGTACTCTAGTGCTGTTTTGTAGCCGACTATGCCTTTTCCAGCGTTAATCTTCTTGGCAGCTCCTGATGCGTACCAATATCCTCCATTGCCACCACGTTTCTTATTTCTTCCACCTTTTCAGACCTTGGTCCTCTCCGATATAAAGAACCATTCTTTCTCATTACCCTTGTCATACTTCTCTGTTTTGAATTCAAAAGAACAGAGTCCATTCATATACAGAGACCGCGATTCGAGAATAAAGAAAGGATTTGAGTGACGGAGACAAACCTGAAAGTTATTGTGGATTGGAGTCGTAGATGTTGACGTGATGAATAGGGACATTGAGCAATGAGTATCTGTCGCCTTGCGAGGAGGGTTTCAAGTAATGCAAGATGAGTTATTCGTCCTTTGGTACAAACTTATAACCTGGCGGGAAAACGAACGGTTTCGTCGCCGGAGAAAAGAAGTTATCAGCGACCAAAGAAGATGAAGAAGAAGAAGGAATGTCGGGGTTGCGTGGTGGTTCCGGCGGTTGGTTTTGCCGTTCCGGCGAGGATCTTGCTTTTCGTTTCTTTCTTGGTGAAATTGCCATCGGAGTTAGAATTTTGCAACTTGATCGAAGAGCAGAGGAAAAGGAGGTTCGTATTAATGAAAATAAAAATTAAAAGTGATTAAATATAATTCAATTTTCTCTTTCTGTAAAGATGAATTTCAAATAAAAATGAAAACGATTTTTTCTAACCGAGAATATAAATTCTATTACTTCAGAATATGACTAAGAATAGTGTTGTCACCAGTACTCGTTGCAAGAACAAAGAGCACCTGCAAAGTGATGAAATCGAACTCTATCCCTTACAATAATTTCCCGATTGAAAGCTTTTGATACACATTTTGTAAAAGAATGACAATCTCTGCAAACTCTCAGATTCTTTGTGATCCGGAGAGTTGTTCCTGCAGGAGTTCTCATCAATCCATATGCAATAGCCAATTTTTCACTGTGAAATGTATCTGCAGATCCTATACATCGATCAGAGAGAGTAGGAGCAGTTCTTTCTGAGTCCTCTGGCTTGTAACCAGCTAGAATGGCACGGTGGATTACTTCCCTGAGTTCTGAGTAAATAAGTGCAGACTCCGGATGCATTTTGTCATCAACGACAAATTTGTGAACTTGATCACCAATCTCAATCCAGCTCCAGCCTGGAACTGTCCGTAAATCATGGCTTCTTATTAGTTTTCTCATACTAGCAAAACCTTGCGCATCGTTCGCTGCAGAATATATCGAAGTCATAAGCACATAATCCCCTGCATTGAAAGCCTCGAGCTGCACCAATTTCTTCATGGCCACTTCTCCTAATTCCACATTACTGTGGATTTTGCAAGAGCCAAGCAGGGTTCTCCATAATACAGGATCTTGATGGCAGGAGGAAGACGCGTGTATCATCTCGAGGGCCTTTGCTAGCTGACCTGCTCGTCCATAGAGATCCACCATGCATCCATAGTGTTTAATGTTCGGGATCACATGGAACTGTGAACCCATGATTTCGAAATACTCAACTCCTTCTTTAACTAGACCTTGATGACTACAACCTTGCAACAACCCGAGGAATGTGATGGCATTGGGTCTAACTCCGGAAGCCACCATCTTTCTAAAAAACGAGATGGCCTCTACGCCATGCCCATGAACTCCATACCCAGTAATCATTGAGTTCCAGGTCAACACATCTCTCTTGTGCATCCCGTTAAAAACACCAACAGCATTTTCAAGGCTACCACATTTTGCGTACATATCAATAAGAGCATTACTCACAAAGACACTACTCTCACATTGAATGTCACAGGCGATCCTGTGTAGCATAACTCCCATATTCAAAGCACTCACGTGAGCACAAGACGATAACAAAGCAACAAGCGTGTAAGCGTCGACGCACACACCTTCATTTTCCATTCGCTTGTACATACTCAACGCCTGATGATGTAAACCAGTATGAGAAAAGGAAGAGATCATAGCGTTCCAAGAAACCAAGTCTCTAAGAGGCATTTCGTCGAACACTTTGGATGCAGTCTCAACACTTCCATTCGCGGAGTAACAACGAATTAGACTAGTGGAAACAACAGCATCAGCAGAAAAGCCAGATCGAATAATCGAACCATGAAGCTCCAAACATTTCGGAAACGAACGTAGCCTCTCACAGGCTTTGAGAGCAAAACTGAAAGTGAAGATATTGGGACGTGAAACAGAGGAGTGAAGCATTCGATTGTAGAAGAGAAGCGAAAAGAGAGGATAAGAGGATATGGAGAAGCCACGGATAAGGGAGTTCCAAACCGACGTTGATGGATCAGAGTCGAAACGGTCGAAGAGAAGCAGAGCGTAAGACAAAGAACCGGAGACGGAGACGGCGCAGAAGCGGAGGAGATGGTTAAAGATGGAAGGATGATGTTGGAGATCATTGATAATGACATGAGAATGGATCTTACGGAGCTTGTTCATGCTATTGCAGCCTTGTAGCATTCTCACTATCACTCTCGCTTTCTCGCACATCGTTTGCAAACATCAATTGAGAGAGCCTGGTAAATACGGATCTCTAATTTCTACTTCCATAGCAAAACCTAGACAGATATGTTCTATTTTAGGGTTTCAGAGGAAAGCAAATGCCTAGGAGAAGAAGAAGAAACTATATTTTAATATGTGTTAGTGTATGTTTGAAGTCTAAGACTATAAGGAAATGGTTGAATAAATGCTTTATATCATCAATAAGCAACAAAGACGCCAAAAAGTATCTCTCTGGTTTGAGAGAACATTGCCGATAAAGGAAACAGAGAATTAGCAACTAAACCCACAAAGGCATAAAAGCTAGATTGAGGGTTTGAAAACGCAAACCAAAATGAGAATGTTTGAGCAGGCTGAAATAAGTCAGTGTAATGTTCCATCATTCCTTCTGTGACGAACATGAACCAATGGACTCTTCATCTCCATCCAACAGTGAATTAACGAAGTCAGTCATCAAATCATCCAAATATGTAGAGCGAAAAGGCACAAGAGACGATGGACCAGCCTGAAGCTGCTGCGGTGGCTCCAATGGAATTGTGTGGTTGGCAGGTCCGAGCAGAGGCAACATCACATGATCATGAGAACCATGGAATTGCTTCTGCTCGGACCTGCCAACCACACAATTTCATTGGAGCCACCGCAACAGCTTCAGGCTGGTCTATCGTCTCAGTTTGTGCTTATTGCAGCCTCAGGTCATGCCTCAGCAGCATGTCCTTCTGATCACCAGTATAATGGTTTGTCTGATCCTGTGATGTTGCATCTGCTCGGACCTGCCAACCACACAATTCCATTGGAGCCACCACACACAATTCCATGGAATTCCTATATATTATGGTTCGCATGATCCTGTGATGTTGCCTCTGCTCGGACCTGCCAACCACACAATTTCATGGTTCGCATGATCCTGTGATGTTGCCTTTGCTCGGTTCCTGTGATGCTGCCTCTGCTGATAAAACGGACATGCTGCTGAGACACGACCTGAGGCTACAACATGCACAAACTGAGACGATGGACCAGCCTGAAGCTGCTGTTGCGGTGGCTCCAATTGAATTGTCTCGTTAAATGGCATAGCTGGGTGCAGATACAATAGCGCAGGCTGGTAATGATCATGGTATGCTTCACCAGACTGATGAGCAGAAACCGTACATGCTGCTGAGGCTGCAATTGTCAGGAACTGTGAAGATATAGCAGTATCAGCAAGCTGCTGTTGAGGCACCTATGCGTAAAACTGCTGTTGAGGCACCAATGCGTAAGGCATCTGAGGCAGACCTGTCTTGTAATGCGGATGATGAGGGAAAAACAATTATTTAAAAATTTATTTAATTTTGGAAACTGACTTATCTAAACTATCATAGGTCATAAGAGGTGTGTTATTACCCTATCACACACTCATTAATACTAATAACTATTATTGTGAGGAGAAGATAAAAGAGAGCGAAAGGAAAACAATAAATGATCTCAACAATAATATAACTTAACATTCATAGATAGTTTATTACTATCTCATCCAACAACGAAAATTGATCCATAATCCACCCAATTTTCTTGTTATTCTCTTGATTCCGATAGTAGAATTCTTCATGGCATTTAGTACCTATTACATGTTGTCCGTTTTTGATGTTGCTGACATTGCTCCCTTTTCATGTTTTGATGTAGTAGAGAATTTTTTAGTAGACACAAAGAACCAACTTTGACGGTTCATTTTCTCAAAATTATCTAGCAAAAAAGATTGTATCAGACATTACAAGAGTACTAACATGGATACAAGTTTAAGTATTAACACGTAAACTCCCTTCTTTACTCTTAGCGAGATTAGTTATTTTTTTTCTTTAAAGCAATTGTATTTTACGTAATAACATAAAATATTAAAAGTTTTTTTTTTTAAATCTACTTCAGAATAATAATATAGATGTATGAAGAGAGCAAATCAATACACACTGATTCTTTATGTTTGATAATTTAGCTGCAACAAAATCCCGAAGGATATAACCTAATTGATGGATACGAGACAACGATTCTTGGGTTAAACAAATGAAAGAGAAGAAGAAAGTGAATGGTGCAGAGTCAGAGCATTCACATGTGAGTTTCTCGCTTGTTTTGTATTATATATGAGTTAATAATATCAATATATAAATATTTTTAATTTTTTCAAATCTCAGAATTAGTTCACGATACTATTTTTTTTTTCAAATCTCAGAATTTGTTTAACCATACTAATATTTTTTTTATTGTATCAACTAATATTAATTAAAAATAATATTAATATATAATTTAAAATTATGCATAATGGAGCTTGTTAGTTAACTAATTTTATTTTATGATTTACAAAAAAATAATATCATCTAAACTATTTAATTAAAATTTTAAGTATTTATATAATTGATTTATTACAATAAAATCTAAGCTACGTATGAATTGATTTATTACAAACTTTCTCGAACTCGTCTGTAGGATTCATAATCTTCGAAGGATGGCGTAACTATAAATAGCCACGTCGTAGCCTTTAAGAGCAGATTCTCGAAGAGTTGAAAGGCCTTGATCCAAATTGACTTCTCGGAAGAACTCTGAGAGACCCCTCATGAAGATGGTAGAAGCGTTGTTTTTTTCAAAACAACGAACTCTGAACGAATCTAGGGCAGATGGGAAGGCATGTGGCCACTGAAGACGTATAAAGAAGCAATCAATTGATGACAAAAATTCATCATCTTCGACAATTTCACGGAAAAACTTACAAGTCGATTTGAGCATAACCATATCACGGAAAGATTGTTGACATACTATCAACAGAATAATGTTTAGCAGATCGACTGGAAGATCTTCAAGACTGCGTTCTGAAGAGTTTAAACCTCTTTGAAGAAGAAGTAGAAGACTCGCCTTTCTCAAAACTTTTCACTGTTTCTTCTGGTTTGGTAAAACTAATCTCTCTCTTCGTTCTCTTTCCCTTATTTATCTTTTGATTATATTAATATATAATTTAAAATTATTCATAATGGAGCTTGTTAGTTAACTAATTTTATTTTATGATTTACAAAAAAATATCATTATCTAAACTATTTAATTAAAATTTTAAGTATTTATATAATTGATTTATTACAATAAAATTTAAGCTACGTATGAATTGATTTATTACAAATGTCTCTTCATACGTAGCTTAGATTCAATTCTTATGGTTTCTAAGGTTTTTCATGAGAATTGAATCTCAAAGGCTCTCGTCAATTTTTGTTAAAATTATTATTATTTTCTTTTTTATTTATTTTAAACATTAAAAACTCTATAAGAAACTACGAATGTATATAGTCTTATGGACCGGTTCGGACCTCAAGAACCGAACACCTAATATATCGATTTGATATCATAACGAGAACCGGATTTGTTTTACCCTAAACAAGCGAACAGAGGATAGTCGTCGTCTTCTTCTTCCTTCTTCTACCGAAAAGAGAGCACTGCACCAGTCGCCGACATAACTAACTTCTTCGTACTTACTTAGTTACGGTAAAGTTTCTCTCTTTTCTTTTTTTTCCTTCAGAAACGAAGACAAAGGAAATATTTTGATTTTGATTGATAGTTTCATTACGATTTCTCTCCACTTTCCTTCTACTTCTCGAGTCTAGGGTTTTAGGGTCTCTTTCATCTGCAAGTTACGAATTGAAAGTCCACACATTTATGTTTAGACCTCTAACATTAGTAGATTCGATGAAATTCAGATTTTGTTCAATATTCAATTTTTAAAAATTTGCTTTTGTGATGGGTCTATGCAGCTGCTGAAGAAGATGCAGAGTGACGAAATTCACGAGCTTACGAATGGAATATCCGAGGAGGAGTCGAAGGAAACAATGAAGAGTCAAAAGGCTGATAGAAAGAAAAAGAAATTGAAAGAGAGATTGCTTAAGGAAGCTTCTAAAGCTGACAATAGAGGGGTTTGCTACTTAAGTCGTATCCCACCACACATGGATCACGTTCGACTTCGTCAGATTCTCTCTCAATTTGGAGAACTCGGAAGGATTTATCTTGCTCCTGAAGGTGAGGTTTTATACTGTTAGAGTCCTTGTTTCATGTCAAAAAAACCCATCTTGGTCTTATAAATCTGTATTTCTGTATTTAAAATTTAGTTGATACATTAGTCATTCTCTTCAGATCCTGAAGCACAAGTGCACCGCAAGCGGGCTGGTGGATTTCGTGGGCAAATGTTTTCTGAAGGGTATGTTTAAGGATACGGGTTTCTCGCTAGTTATTGGCTTTTTCCTTGTCTGTTTGTAATGTTCTACTTTTGAATATCATTATAGAATTTCAAAACACTTCTCCACATTAATGATTTGGATTCTTCTTATATTTCAATTCTTATTTTGTTCATTAACCTGTAGGTGGGTGGAGTTTGCTAAGAAAAGCGTAGCTAAACGGGTTGCAAATATGCTAAATGGAGAACAAATTGGTATTCCTAATTAATCATATCAGTATGCATAGTTGACAGTCTAAGCTTAAATGAATATTAATGTTTGCTGTTTTCTTTTCTCAGGGGGAAAAAAGAAGTCATCAATATACTATGATATTTGGAACATCAAATACTTGACCAAATTTAAATGGGATGATCTTACTGAAGAAATTGGTATTGTTAACCGCACAATTTCTCTGCTGAAATTCCTGACCATTTACTTTTATATGATCTCTAATCTACCAAAGGATTTGCTTTGTGCAGCATACAAAAGTGCAATACGGGAACAGAAATTAAACATGGTTCTTTCTGCTGCAAAGAGAGAGAAGGACTTTTATCTATCTAAAGTAGAGAAGTCGCGTGCCATGACCGAGATAGATGCACGAATGGAAAAGGTGCTCGCTCTTTCTTATATTGTAAATTCAGAAATATTTTTTCTTATATGGTGGATGTCTGCTTGCTTGACATTTATAGCTTGTGATCTCTTTATAAACTCCAAATCCGAGTTGACTTATAGGCCCTCTCGTTTGGAGGAATTCTATTGTTCGTAACTCCCTCTGTAAATCTCACTACTCGAACCTGATGTTTCGTTTGTATTTTTCTGTTTTTGCTGAGGGCAGAAACGAAAGATTCAGGAAGAATCGGGTAGCAATGCTGTAGCAGCACCAGTCTTTCCACCTCGGGCGATTCGCCAGTTTAGACAGAAGAAATCAATAAAAAATGAGACAGCTCAGAGCAAACCTGGGCTCTCCACTGATGTCCTAGCATCGGTGAGTTCTTTTGCTTCTCTTATTTTTGAAGAACAAAGAAGTTTTCTTTGTAGAATTAAGTGAGAAGCATTATAGATCGTCTACATGACAACATATATAGTAGCTGCGTAGCTGGGGTAGATCAATGTCTTAAACCTGAATTGTGCCCACATTGAAACCTGTTGAACTAATGCATTGCGTTCCCAGATTTTATATGACCTCATTGGTATTACTAATGGCTTAAATCAGTATTCATAGCGATCGGCTATATCTTAAGCTTAAATGATTATTAATGTCTAGTGTGCTGGTTAGACTCGTATAGTATCCGTGTTCATTTCAACCAAAATCTATTATATATATCAAATTTATGGTTTGTCTATTCTTTTATTTTGATACAGGTATTCGGCGGTTCTTAAAGATTAAGAGGCTTGTGAAAGACACTGCGAATTGATCATAGCTAAATGGAGAAACTAATGATCATATCCATTATATATGAACGTATTACCATTAGTGTCTGCATGTCAACAGAGAAAACCTTCACAGATACTTCTAGCATTGTGTACTAATGAGAGCATTAAACAAATTTTGTGTGTTCTCTCTTAACAATCTTATTCTACAGGGATCCTTTTGTCAAGAAATATATATACGTGACCTTTCCATCACAAAAAAAGTAACTAAAAGCAGCATATATTGTATAAACACATAAATACCAGACGGATGCATCACATGAAAAAAAAAACAATTATCAATAAAATCAGAACCGCACCATATTGGTTGTGAATAAAGCAAGAGACTATGAAACATTATTGGTCATCAGGACGAAGAGAAGAAAGCAAGGGCTTTGGGAGATGAAGTTGCATCGTAGCTGCACCATGGCTTGTGGCTGATGAACGGTGAAGCCTGCAACGGAATGAGCCTTCGTGCTTTGTAGGAGCACAGATACAGATCGTCTTCCCCAACCGGTTGCTGTTGCTGAGCAGACCAAGCGAGTCCGTGGACCACGACTTCCTCATCGACAAGCCTGTCTTGTTTTTGTTGTCGTTGTCGTCCTTCACACGGCTAAACGGATTCTTGGTCTTGAATGAACTTCTGCTGCTACTGCTGGTCAGGCTCTTACTCGGTTTCTCCTCCGCCATGAATCAGATTGTAAAACTTGGTGTACGATGAGCGATATGATTCTCGTGAGATGACTTAAAAAAAAAAAGACAAAAGTGAAACTTGGTGTATCTTCAGGTGCGATTAGAGCTGAATCAGATGGAAATAAACAAAAACCAACCAAATCTTTCTCTGCAGGCAAAAAGAAGGTCTATATAGACATGAAAATAGCAAAGACGTGGCGGCTACCAAACTTTTATATATTATAATGTTTAGATGCTCATGAACACGTAGTGGATGATTTACAAGGTCAATTCATTCCTCAAAGATGGCTCTCTGATTTCTCAAAAGGTTCAATCTTTTTCTATCATTGAAGCTTTAAACGCAGTCAAATTTTACAGAGTCAAGAATAGAGAAAAAGTAACCACAAGATTCCAGATGAGAAAACAGTCAAATATCCTTTTCATAACATAAAATAAGGTCTTGCATAACAATCATAAAAGTCATGTCCGAAGCTTTTTTATTTATAGTTTCAGTAGAAGACGGGAGCAAACTCTGAGGGTCCCTCTTATGATCAGGACAAGAATCCACTTCAAGATGATCTTTTAGCCAGGAGGCCAGTTCATTTGGCGTCCTCCAATGAGATGAACATGAATGTGATACACTGATTGACCTACAAAACCACAAGAATGTCATGTCCCTCTATTTTTCCATGTGTTTAATGTGAATAGGCTAATAGAAGAATTGGAACGGTATATAAATACATACAGCCTTGTGGACCATCATTGATCACAATTCTGAAACCCTCTTCTAGGCCTTCTTGTTTTGCTACAAGCTTGGCAGTGTAGAGAAGGCGGCCCAAGATGTCGATGTGCCTTTCCTCAGCCTGCACTTAGCAGAACAATACACTGTTTAGCTTGTGTTTCTTCATGGGATCAAGTCCAACAACTTGTCATGCTTTTAGCTTATATTTGTTCAGGCTAACTTCTGTCTGGATTTGTTAGAGGGTTCAAAGTGAATTAGGTACCTTAGAGAGGCCAGTTAGGCCATCCTTCACTTTTGGAATAAGGAGGATGTGAACAGGACCCTGAGGCTCTATGTCCCTAAAAGCTAAGACCTGCAAAATCATGCAACATGATTTGAGCAAAACATACCAGGAACTAATGCAGATTGTTAACATCGACAAATTAGAAATTACAGCAAAAGAAACTAAAACATAGTCAAGCAGAGGCCATCAGACTGAGCTACTTAGAGTATCACTAGATGCGCAAGTAGGAGAAAGTATATCAAAAGGGTTACCGAATTAAAAGTACCTTGTCATCCTCATAAACCACGGTGGATGGAATTTCTTTGTTGATGATCTTGTCAAATCTGCATGTTCCAGCATAAACTAAAGAATTGTTAACATCAATTCAACACAATCATATCTTCCAAGAAATATGATAGTAGTCCCTCGATAGAAGAAAATTGAAATCTTGAAATCAGCGAGCACAGAGAATCTCAGTTTCAGTATAGAACTAAAGCCTACAATTAGGCTATGAAAATAGTAAAATAAACTTATAAAAAGAGCTTCTTCTCACAAACTCTAAGTCACTACAACCAAACAAAAATATTGCAAGTTCAAGAACAACACTTGTGCAACAGTTTAACTCTTCTAAGTAACAAACAACGATCAGTCTACTCAATCAAATATACTCCCACTCTGTAATCATCCATCATTACATAGTTAATAGAAAGTGTTCCGTCGGAAGAACCAACTTCACAACTACATCACAGAGGACAATCATTACTTTTGTCAAAAACAAAAATTTCAGCTAAACAAACGGGAATTGAAATCAAAGAACAATAGAGCTACAACTAGATCCAATTTTTTTTAAAAAAAATTATGAATTTCATCTATCATATGATCTACAAACAAATCGACCAGAGGAGGAATCAACAACAGAAGAGCAAAAGGAAAGGAAAGAGAGACATAAAAGGTTTACATGGTGGGAGAATCGGAAGGAGTGGCGGCGAGAGCAGCTTCTTTCTCGGAAGCCATGACGGCGGAGACAGGTGAGAAATGAGATGATAGAATCGAAACACGGTGGCTCATTAATTCACGAAATAAACCTTAAAGCCGTCGACGGCACAACCAATGATCCCTTGGCACGTCATACATTTATTTCTCTGTTGTCTAAATCTCGTTTCTTCTTATGGGCTTTCTAGCCCACCAAACCCACTTCTTATATTGATTAATCAAATATTATTTGTCTATAATTCACAATTAACCACAAAATTAAGTAGTAATCGTATTCTACGATACGATATTGCCAAAATAAAATAAAATAAAGAGTATTCTGTAACGCTTTTCTGAGGGACGTATGTTATTGCGATTATCCATATGATGCCTTTAGTAGCTTGGAATTTATTGCTAGCTCAAAACGAAGGCAAATCTATGAAATTGCACCAAGCTTATAGAGTTCATATGAAGGTACGAAGTCAATTTACCTATGACAGATATAAATCTTCAATAAAACTTTACCCAAATCATCCCAGTTTCAACCGTGAACGTTCTTTTAGATCATTATCATGTACGCAACAAACTTACTCATCCAATCGTATGGAACAGACAATAAAAAATCAGTTTAAACACAAATGCAGTTCTTGCTTTATCAAAGATATACAATCGTCAGATCTTATTAAACTCTTACGATAACTAAAGATTAAAGAAAAAAAAAAAAATGAAAAAAAAAAAAGTGATAGGCGAGTAGGTTTGGTATCATTGGATTCTACATGGACCCATGCATATGCTTAATCCTCAGAGTTAATTATAGTCATGGATGACACAAACACGTCATTAGTGCACAAAATAGTGTTATTATCTAGGAATTAACTAAGTAAGATATACTTTACAGCTTACAAAATTAAAATAAAACAATTTTGATTGGATATCTAATTAAAGTCAAATGCATCTTTCATTATAGTACTCTCTTGTTATACCACAAACAGAAAGTAAAAGTGTGATTATGATGTCTGAACCATCTATTTATGTTAACGTGACCTGAAATATCACATGCTCTGCTTAGCCTTTTTTGACACTTTAGTGAAAATAGAATATTATCTTTTTCGGATTTTTAATTAAGGAAATTCCTTAAAATTAAAGTATTTATTGATTATAGATAGCCCCACTCTACTGGTCTTAATGATATTTTGTCCAATTGTTCTGTTTATCTGTCCAAACATGATAATATGCGTGATGAGTTAAAGAATTAAACAACCATGGACCACAAAATTGATACTAATTATCAACCTAACTAGTTGTTTAATTCAGCCGATCTTAATAACAATTTATAGTGTAGTAGCGATTATTATGATATACCAGTTGATAAATAATTCAATTTTTGGTTAAAGTTTAATTAATATAATAGTGACATGAGAAATTAATGTAATTCGGAAACGACTTTAACTTCCATGATACTAGTTAACTCTTGATGTTAACGCGTTAGATAGCTCTCTGTAAAGGGGAAAACTAATAGAGTTTTGACCTTTCAACTAAAACATAGATTCCACCAAATGTAGTACTCATGACTACACGCCAAATGTTACAGTAATCTCACCACCACTCTCCAAAATGCCAACAATAATGTTTTTTAACATCTCTCTTTTCTCTTTTCCATTTTATTATGTTTGCAACTTTATATATGTTTTGCATATTTGTTACTTACTAAATTGAGATTTTATTTTAAATATAGTATTGCATGTTGGTAGAAGGGTTTGACACATATATCCGCTGTTTCGTCTCGAATTTGCTATCTCTAGCTAATTTGTATTGATTCTTTATGTATTGGATTTGTAATCAAACCAACTTAGAGATTTGTAATCAAGAAATTTATATAGTATTGGATTTGTAAGTTTGAGTTCTTAATAGATTCTTTCTTTGCTTAAGGTGCAAAAGATAAAAACCGGAGGGATTAGTTATATTAATGGTGGTCAAAAGGGGATAAGGATCATAATTAGATCCACACCAAAGCTAACTAGAAAACACAAAATCAATAATGTGAAAGAGAAAAGCAAAACTGATGGAGCCCAAGAGGTTCGAGGTCCACGACAACTAACTAGAGCCAGCGCGTGTGGTTTAAACGCAATGTAACAGCGCGTGGTCGCTTTTTTCCACTCCAACAAACTAAAAGACCAGACACTGTTTCAACAAAATTATCGTTTCTTCTTTTCTTTTTTTTTTTATTGCACTCTTTGAGTTTTCTAACGATGATGGCGTGAGGGAGAGAGATAATAAAAGAGTCTCTTTTTTTCTTCTCTGCATTGCCCATTTATCCTGTCGTCTTTGACGCTTTTGTAAAAGCTAAAAAAAGAAAAGAAAAAAGATACCAAACAACGACGAAGACTAGAGAGAGACTAAAGACCCAGTTGTCTTTATTCTTCTTCTTCTTCTTTGTTCTTCACTCTTGAGATTCTCTGTTTCTGGGTCTTTGAGTATATCCGTAAGTTTGTGTGTGTGTGTGTTTTGAGTTCATTGATTCTACTTGCCTTTCTCCTGAGTTTTTGTCGTATCCTGTTTCATGACGTCGATGTTTAATCTTTTTGTTATGTTCTTTATAGTTTTCAACTGGCTTGTCATGCTCTGTGTCTTTCGATTGTATTATGCATTTCTTGTTATGTCTTGGTTCATTTTCTTATGAACTAGATACTAGATAGAGCTACAATGTCTTCCAATTCAGATCAATAAAAGTAATGAAACTTTTTTTGTCAAAAGTCAAAGATTGATCCGTGTTTCACTTATGAGGTTGTCTTGATTGCATTTTCTCTAGTTTCCAGTAATCTCGTGTTCTTGAACTGAATTATGTAATGATTCTTGATTTGCTCTTTGTCTTTTGTTGTTAAAACAGATAAAGATCCCCGAAAAATGACGAAAGTTTGTCCTGAAATCGGAGAAGGGACATTATCTGAATCAGCTGTTCCAGTATCAGTAGATGTGAGCTTTGCTTCTAATCATTTTCCAACATACAAATTAGGACCTGATAATCAGATAGTAGAGGAACCAAAGGAAGATGAAAAAGGTCCATCAGTGAAAGAGACCGTCGAGAAAGAGAGCGAGCTTTTGTCTGATCAGCACAAGCGGCTTTCGGTCCGTGACCTCGCTAGTAAATTTGACAAGAATCTGGCTGCAGCTGTTAATTTGGCTAATGAGGTTAGTTTCTACAATGCTCTCAATTTTGATTTCATATAACATTTCTCTTTTTGTTGAAATCTGTTTCTTGCAACTCTCTTTTAGGCTAAATTAAGAGAGGTGGCTTCTTTGGAGGGACATGTTATGTTGAAGAAGCTAAGAGATGCTTTGGAATACATGAGAGGACGCACGGATGGTCAAAACAAGGAAGATGTGGAGACAGCTATTTCCATGGTTAACATTTCTTGTATCACATTTTCTCTTTAGAAAAACATAAAGTTCCTTGTTCATTCTGGAACTAATGTCTTTTACGTGACTTGTGTCAAAATTGTGATGTCTGAGAATAGGTTGAAGCTCTTGCTGTCAAGTTAACTCAGAATGAAGGTGAATTAATTCAAGAAAAGTTTGAAGTGAAGAAACTAGGAAACTTCCTCAAGCAGGTCTAGTTACTAGAATATAGAGTGATACTGATGCAAAAATGTGTAGACTTAGATTTCCAACAGTTAAAACTACAAGGAAGCTGATTAATGTTACTCTCATGATGACAGACTTCAGAAGATGCAAAGAAACTTGTAAATCAGGAAAAGTCATTCGCTTGTGCTGAGATCGAAACTGCGAGGGCCATTGTGCTGAGACTTGGAGAGGCTTTTGAAGAACAAGAACGGATTTCTGAAGCTTCTAGAGCTCAGGGGCCGGTTAGTTTATAATCTAGTTTAGATTCATAGTTTATATAATCTTCTGATATAGAAACAGTAGAGTTTTCTGGTCAACTCATGGTTTTCAATTCATAGGATGTGGAGAAACTGGTTGAGGAGGTTCAAGAGGCTAGGCAAATCAAACGGATGCATCACCCAACAAAGGTGCTTCATCAATTTCAATACACTCTAGTATGGCCACATTAAAGTATGTGTTATAAAAGACTGTGTTGTAATCCAGGTGATGGGCATGCAACACGAACTTCATGGTTTAAGGAATCGAATCCAAGAGAAGTATATGAACTCTGTTAAGCTTCATAAAGAGGTATGTTTTTGTGCGCATTTAGTGTTCAACATATTTGCTCATTGCTAGAGCTGGTCTTTGCTCACTTCTTTGTTCTTGCCTTTATCAACAACCGTCAAAAATTTCAAGATAGCAATTATCAAGAGAGCAGAAGAATCCAAGTCTTGTCCATTTGTTCTGGAAGGCACACAAAGTCTCGGCTCTTGCTTAAGAATCCGTGTCAATGCTCCTGACAATGCTCCAGATCTTTCCAACTGTTCGATCCAGTGGTATCGTGCAGCATGTGAAACTAGTCGAAGGGAAGCTATATCTGGTATTTGATCCTATCTTTTTGCTTTATCATTTGGTTTTTAGTTAATGAAGTTTAGCTTGAGCAGTTCATATCTTGCTCTTAGGTGCCATCCAACCGATATATGCTCCAGAACCATTTGATGTTGGGAGGATCTTACAGGCAGACATTCTTTCAAATGGACAAAAATTCACAGTTACAACCGATGATCCAGTTGATCCTGGTTGGTATTACGGAAACTATAGACGATACAAAGATTTTATGTGGACAATAAGCTAATGTCTGGTTTGTTGAACTGCAGATTCTGGCTTGCAATCCCGCGTAGAGTCTCTGATGCGAAAATCTAACAGTGAATTCAGCGTATGTTACAACATTTTCTTCAAGAATTTCAGAATGTTGATTTTATGTTCTGATATGCTGAACATTTCAAACTCTTCTTCAGGTGGTTATATCACAGATGAATGGACAAGATTATGCATCCCGGTCTCATATCTTTACCATTGGAAAGACAAGGATAAAGCTGTCTCGAGGATGGATCTCAAAGGCGAGAGAAATATATTCGACATCCATGCAGGTATCTTGAGACTCTTTCTTCATTTTATTTCACAGAAACATTTCTTTGATATTCAATTGAATGATTCTTACAAGTTTATATGGTTTATTGGTATATAAATTATTCAGCTCTGTGGAGTTAGAGGCAATATTAAGACTCCTACCAAGGCATTGTTCTGGCAACCAAGAAAGAGTCTAACTTTCATACTTACCTTTGAATCAGAACAAGAACGTAATGCAGCAATAGTTCTTGCTCGAAAATACGCTTTCGATTGCAATGTAAGCAACAACTAACCGAAATGTCCAATCTTTCTGTTAAACTGCTCTTCTCAGACTCTGAAAACCACAATGATGTTGCACTTTCTACCATTTAAAACTGTAATGACAGGCTTGCTTAAATCTGCAGGTTTCACTTCTTGGCCCAGATGATTGAGTGAAGAAGACAATGTCATTAACGAACCACCTGATTTTTTTCCCCTGACGCCGGATTTTCTTGTTCTGTGTGTTTGTGTGCGGCTACTTTTTTGCTATTTTCGCACTGGTTCAAAGAAGGAAGGTGCAAGTTTGGGTTCTCTACTGATCATACAATGTTGCTGCATAGAGTTTTATTATAGGCAGCAGATTTCATTTTTTTCTTCCTTCTTTTGATTGATCATCAGTTTGATATGGTTAGCATTTCTATTTGTTTGGTTTGTTTGTTTGATTGTTTTAATTTTTGTTACATTTAGAACTCAACATTGTTAATCAGCTTCTGAGTGTGAGTTCAAAACCAAGAGTGGTTTGTATCGGTTACCATTGTTTCATCATATTACCAGATTCTGAGAATTTTCCCCTTTTCTATTATCAGTATGTTTAAAAATATATTGTACATGTGTCTGAACATGCGACTGCGAGTGACAAACAAAAAGTAGACATCTTAAAGCAAAAGAGCAGATTTCAGTTTTACTTACAGCTATGAACATCAAACTATAATGGCAGCTTCTAGAGCATACTTGTTCATTCATCAGCATCCTAGTATCTTTTTCTTTTCCTTTATTGTCAAAAGACGAAACTCGCTCACCAATAATCAAAAGTCTCAATCTTTCTCTTTGTCCCGACCGAGTTCTCGCATCCAAACTATTTGTTGACTGAAACACTAGGAATGAAGGAGAAACTTTATGGAGACAACTTGTATCCATGCCATGAATAAAAATGACTCAGGTTGATCATTCTCAGGATATGACTCAAGTTGATCATTCTCTCCTGCAATTGTGGCGATTATTATACAAAAGAATTGGCTCAGTATGTGCTTTCGGAAAGTTGAAAAAGAGTCTCAGACTCGAGTTGTGGCCGTAGGTAGCTAAGTGAAACGACGTCGTTTCAAAGTCCCCTTAAATCTTATAGATATATGCTTATTGAACGATTATGTCCCATTTCAAAGATAGCAAAAATGGAGGCATTGGTTTGCCGGAAACTGGGGGATCCGACGGCGACGGAGCCAGGGAGTCCAGAATCGCCGGTGGAGGTGAGCATGACTCACCCGATCCCGACTTTGAACTCAGATACGGCCGTGAGAGTCAGAGTTACCGCTACGAGCTTGAATTACGCCAATTACCTTCAGATTCTCGGAAAATACCAGGAGAAGCCTGCGTTACCGTTCATCCCTGGCTCCGATTACTCCGGATTCGTCGACGCCATCGGTCCCGCCGTCACAAAGTTTCGCGTCGGAGATCGTGTCTGTTCTTTCGCCGATCTCGGTTCCTTCGCTCAGTTCATCGTTGCCGATCAATCTCGCCTGTTCCTTGTACCGGAAAGATGTGACATGGTTGCTGCAGCTGCACTTCCTGTTGCGTTTGGAACTTCTCATGTAGCACTTGTTCATAGAGCTCGTTTAACATCTGGCCAAGTAATTAAATCTCATCTCTCTGATTCTGTTTTTAAATTGAGTTTGTAAAGGTTGAGACTTGAGAGATTCGATTGATTTTGATGCAGGTCTTACTGGTTCTAGGTGCTGCTGGTGGCGTTGGCCTTGCAGCTGTTCAAATCGGCAAGGTCTGTGGAGCCATTGTTATTGCAGTTGCTAGGTATATATGCTGGTTTCATTTTTGGTTTCAGTGGACTTCGATTCTTGGTTCTGGTTTTTGAGTCGCTTGCGTTTTGAACAGAGGAACTGAGAAGATTCAGCTGTTGAAGTCAATGGGAGTGGATCATGTTGTTGATCTAGGCACTGAAAATGTTATTTCAAGTGTCAAAGAGTTTATCAAGACAAGAAAGCTTAGAGGAGTTGATGTTCTATATGATCCTGTTGGAGGGAAACTAACCAAAGAGTCCATGAAAGTTCTGAACTGGGGAGCTCAGATTCTAGTGATCGGTTTTGCCAGCGGCGAAGTCCCCTTGATTCCTGCTAATATAGCCCTTGTAAAGGTAAATTCATGACTGTCTACCAAAATTTGTAGTTAAGAGAGAAACGAAGCTTTTCACTTGAGAGAATCAAACCTTTATAAGTTGTAGTAACCAATTGGTGCAGAACTGGACGGTTCATGGTCTTTACTGGGGCAGCTACAGGATCCACCAACCCAGTGTCCTTGAAGATTCCATCAAAGAGTTACTATCATGGCTTGCCCGAGGATTGATCACTATTCACATTTCTCATACCTATAGCCTCTCCAAGGTAAGAACATCATTTTATCATCTTCATGACATCAAAACTCAAAAGATGTGATTAAACACTTACTGTCTGGGTTACAGGCCAATCTTGCATTTGGGGACCTTAAAGACAGGAAGGCAATTGGAAAAGTGATGATTGCTCTCGACCACAAGACTGGCCTGTCTTCAAAACTATAAGACTCTGTGGCCACAGGAGAAAACTGGTCTGTATTCTAGTAATAAGGTTATTGCAATGGCCATGTAAGCTGCACCATCTTGCATTTAATATTCGGCATAGAATCCCCTGTCTTATTGTAATTTATCAGACCACATTCTGACGTGAAATTTAAAAATCGTAGTTGAATCGCAGTTGAATTCTCCAGAAATTAGTGTTAGATATAAATCCTTTTCTATATACAATGTTCCAATCAAGAATAGAATTCCTTCAATCAAGTAAAGCTTGGAAGTATCAAACCGTATGCAATTTCACCAAATCTATATACCGAGCCAATGGTTATGTACATAAAAATCGAACCAAGCACATGTTCTGACTATCTCGGGCTCTCCGGCTTCAGAATACGGAAATATTCAAGCTGGGTCATCTCTCCTCCGTTCACTGGATCGAAATTGCACCTGTAGAAACTGTAAAGCCGATAAATCAGATGTGTGGTCATCGGTTATTTTATCTTTTTCATATTCTGACTTGTGTGGTGGAAGCACACATATGAGTATATGACTACTTTTGTGGATGATGATGGGAATATATTCAGAGAGATTTAGAAAGGCGTTGTTACCTTCCGTCCATGCCGATAATCGCAATTGTGTTCTGGGCGCCAAATGCTGCAAAGTATTGGGTGACTTCTGGTACATGGAACTGAGAGAATGACCATTCCGAGCTGAAATATTTTGGTAGAACTCCTGCAACAATGTCTGAAGATATTAGGTACCAGACAGAAGCATGAGCTGATCCAACCACCCCCTTATAAATATGAAATCTACTCCTTGATTTGCTGGTTTAGAGGAAAGCTATGAAATGGGAAAAAGAATGACTTTCCTAGTGACATAAAATTTCCCAAGGCTTCTAAGCAACAAGCTTTACTGATTTTTTCATAAACCGAGAAAGCTATTCTTGGAAGGTTTACTTATGTAATCTCTCAGTATAATTCAGCTTTCTGTCCTTTCGCTCCATAAGCAGTTCTTAATGAGAAACGAGGCATATAATAAATAATTCACGGTAACAGTCATTTTTTCCAGATGTTCTCCTAATTTCTACCTTACCTCTCAGAAAAGACAATGACGAACCGGGGTTGGCACCACTGGCTGGAGAAACAAGTGGCTGCAGGGAATTTGAAGAAGTCTCATGTTCAGTGGAGTGGGCGTCCTCCCCAATGACCCTCACTCTAAGAGAGAATATGTGAACAGTCCCCTTGTCGCTTGATACTGCAAGCCACTGAACGTTTGGTGATAGAGCAATGCTATAGATATCTGCTCTGTCCACGCCTCTACGGACCTGTAAACAAAGCAGCATTAGATTTCATTAACTAGACTAATTGATCAGTAATGAGCATATAAAACTGGCATATGCTCTGCATAAGATTCCGTTACTGTTATTAACAGCTACCGAGTCTTTCTAAATAAATCGTGACAGATGTATTTACTCAACCATTGCCCAGACATAATCCGTATCAAAATGTGACTGAAATAGCATATGGTACAGTGATGGTGTTAGAAAAATGAAAGCTAGTTCATAGTTACCAGACCTCTTGCAGACGAGTTCCGTCCATTGTGTTGAAAATTCTAATCAGAGTTCCCTTTGTACTGGCCGTTGCAAGGAGCAAGCCATCCAGTGTCATGGTCATGCACGCAATATTAGAATCATGAGCATTAATGATCTGAACCATGTTAAGCCCAAAATGTTCAACTCGGACCTCTCCTCGACGAATACCTGGACAGGCCAGCACAGATGTATTCATATGATGAGAGAGGCAACATAGTCCCCTTGGATTTGCCAGATTTTCAATCTGATGAAGAAGTCTTAGATCCAGAAAATTGTAGACATATATCTTGTGCTCAAGAACAACAACAATTCGATCTCTTCTTAATTTCACTGCACGAATTTCCGACCGAAAAGAAAATTCACTGATGCAGCGGCTCTGATGATCATCCCAAATCAATACTTTATTTGAAGGGTACTGAGAGTTAGGTCCACCGCCAACAAGCGCCAAGATATTACTCCGGAAAAGCATCTCTACAATTTTAAAACCTCCATCCTTCAGCTCTCGCCTGAAAGTTTCCTTGAAAGGTTGACAGTTATATATACGAAAACCATGGCTTGTGCCAGCAGCAAAACAGCTGTAATCCTGATTCCAAGAAACCGAAACCAACTCTGCTTCATCACTTTCACCAAAATCTGGTTCTGGAGGCCCAAAAGAGGCCGACGTGCAGGTATTCCGGGAGTCATAGCCACCTGGTTGGAGGTTTCTTTGGTGGTCCATTCCTTAGTATGTGAGGCTTTACACGCTGTACAGAAGATCCAAAGCTGAAAAACAAAAACAACCGAACACTTGAAACTCTGAATCGAACATAGACTAATACACAATGCCTTGCAGAAACTTAAGCTAATCCAAGTGCCAACAGATGAACAAGCTCTCTTCTCTCAGATATGACTCGTGGCGAAAACAGGTCATTGCAACAATCGTCACCATCAATGTATCGGAAAATCACTTCCATACTAAAAAAACTCCAAAAGGAAACCATGTAAGAAATCAAATTCCGCAATGATCGAACCTCATAGACCTAGAAACTCTATATATTCATCACACATTACGATCAACAAACCCCCTAGGCAAGTTCATACTCCTAAATCCTAACAAACCACAATTCCAATTTCGTATACAATCCAACAATCGCGTACGAAAGCCACAATTTCAGATTCCGATCAAAACAATAATAACTGCAAAAAGTTCCTATACGATCGTCTGATTTGAACATAAAAACCAATGAAGAAGAACAAAATCCTCACCGATTAGAAAAATGAAAACAGCGCGAAGAATCAAAACACGATCTATGAAGAACGAAAATGCTGCTTCAATGGAGGAACAATCTCGATCCTCAGTGATGCTGTAATCTTCTACCTTCTCAAATCAATGACTTCGCTAGGAGAAGGTTCGTCTCTCTCTGTACGATTTGATGTTCGTGGTAAATTTCCGATCTTTTTTTTAATTCGTTTTATATATCTTTTTGGTTAGTCAACTGTCGTCATATATGATTAACCTTTTTCTAATACTAGTAAAGTATATAGTTAATAATTAAAATTTGTCTTATCTTAATGGGCTCAATCCGAACCGGGCCCGACCCGGCCTATATTTCTTCAAATCGGTTATCGTCGAGTTATCAGCTCCGGTGACGGATTTTGACTCCCAAGTGACTGACTCCGAAAGTAATCATGGCGTCGAAGCAAAAACTCTGACTCGTAGATCCATAAATCGAACTCTATCTAAAAGGCCTTTTTCAATTTTTGGTGAAATCTTATCTACAATTCGATCTAAATACCCTAAAGAGATGGTGAAACCCTCCGATTTCAAAGCAGTTCACAGACTTATTCAATTGCATTACAGTCGAGGTAACGTGGTAACAACGGGCCGGTCAAAAATCTCCGCCTTTTCTTCTCCCGCTCTTCCTTCAAATGGAGTTTCTCAGCTTCAGCCTAAGTCCAGTTTCCACAGCTTTTTGTCGAGACCCACTTCGAAAAATGCGGGATTATCCCAGATTCTTTCCAGTCCTAAGCTCGTACCTAGTTTGCAGAATTGCGGCGTAGCCTTGGTGAAGCCCCGTGTTAATATGAACTTTGCATCGGCTTTTAGATTGCTTTCGAGCTCTGGATTTCGAAAAGTCGATGGGAATTTCGCTAGAAAGGTTGTTGACAAGCCAATCCAAGCTGTTAGTTCGACGTTTGCTAGATACCGAACGGCTTTAGGGTTGCACATTGATGCATTTTGGAAGAAAAATAACCTTTTGTTGTTTGGAGCAGGAGCTGTTTTTGTTTGTATTTTCTTGTGGAGGATCATGTTTGGAATTGCTAGTACATTCGTGGGTCTCTCTGAGGGAATGGCCAAGTACGGCTTCCTTGCTCTCTCCTCTGCCATTGTTGCATTTGCTGTAAGTGTTAGGCCCTCTCTCTGCTTATCTCTGATAACTTTGGTATTAACTCGAACTTTGAAATACAACTTAGGATTGATTCAGTGGTATTGGTTTGTTATCATTACATTATCCTTCTCTGATGTTGTCGAGTTATAAGTCTGTGTATATATCTATTACTAGGGTTTATACCTTCGCGCAAGGTTCACGATAAATCCCGATAAAGTCTATAGGATCACCATGAGGAAGCTCAATACAGCGGCTGACGTTCTTGAAGTTATGGGTGCTCCTCTGGCAGGATCAGATTTGCGTGCTTATGTGATGTCGGGTGGTGGCATAACATTCAAGAAATTCAAGCCATCAATTAGGAACAAGCGTTGCTTTCTCCTATTCCCGGTTCAAGGTTCTGAGAGAAAGGGCCTCGTTAGTGTCGAAGTCAAGAAGAAGAAAGGCCAGGTTTTTGCTTTCTCTACTTTCCCTCTACATAAAGAACATTCTTCTTAGATTGATCACATTTTTATCACTACTATTGTTAGTAATCTGTTCGAGAAAGTTTACCAAGGTTACCTTAAAATTAGGCATGTAAACATTTTAGGTGCTTTTCATAAGAGTTCATTAACGATGCAACTTATGACATTTAGGGTCTTGAATATTTTGGTGAGGTTTGGGGTTCTCTATAACAAAACCTAGGGTTCTATCTTTGATTAATTCCTTTGGTTGGTTATTTGTTCTTCATTTGCTTCTTTGACTCTGTTTATGTTCTATGCTACTGTGAAAGATATCGGTATCTGAACCTATCTGCGAGTTTTGGTGTAATTTCTGATGTTCATATCTGTTTTTTCTCAGTATGATATGAAGCTACTGGCAGTGGATATTCCAATGGCGTCTGGTCCTGATCAACGCTTATTCCTTATTGGTGATGAAGAAGAGTACAGAGTCGGTGGTGGTTTGATCTCTGAGTTAAGAGATCCTGTGGTAAAAGCAATGGCAGCAACCAAAGAGTTTGATCATCTTGACAGAATTGAAGAGGAAGAAGACGCCGAAAGAGAACTTCAAGAAGCCGAAAGAAAGCAGCGTGAAGAAATTGAACTTGAAGAAGCAGAAAGAAAGCAGCGTGAAGAAATTGAGAAGCTCGAAAAACAGAGTTCTTAGTTGGTTCTTTCATACATGCACACAAACTTAACATCTTTGGTGGATATAGAACATCACCATAAATCTGTTCAACACCCTAACTTCCAAACTATTGCAGAATAATAAATTTTGGAGTATGTTACTGTTTCTGGTTTGTAATTTTTCAGAAGAAAAGCTGCATTCGTCCTATGTAAACCGGTTTTGGCTTGAAGAAGGATAAAGTTTTCGTCTTTCCGGATAGTACCGGTTTAAGCATAAAAGAAACCAATACAGAATCCAAAGAGTCAAGGCTGTACGAGACTATCATATCTAATCTATGTTGTCTTTGACCAATTTACATTTTACAAAATTAGCAAGCGGTTATTATGGTTCAGCAAAACCACATGCATCGTGAAGAAATATAGTTTTCCATCGAAGAACCAAAAATACGTTCTCATTGCTTCGATCGAATGTTCTTGTGACTCCCTCCTTATCTGAATTATTCTTGTTTTTTTCCTTTTATCTTTCGTTCTCTTGCCTTAAGGGTTAAATACAAGAACACAAATCCCCTTTTTTTTGTCATACCTAAATTCGATCAAGGTCACAAATTTACCTCTGTTATGAGATGGGTCATTTGAAACTCTTTTTTTTTTCAAGATTGTTGAAACATAAGGGTTTTGATTTTTGTTTGGTCTGATGAAATTTTGATCAGGAGTGAATGTTGAGCCAATGAAAAGTAAATTTGGATTTGATTGTGCAAAGAGTTGATGGGAAATAGTTGTGCAAGAACACATTGTTGTAGAAAGGTAATCTAATGCTTTTTCTGATAAAGCTTTTGATCACAAAATTTTTGCATGTTGATTCCAATCTTGTAACAATTCAATGTTTCATTAGCCTAGCTTCAGAGATAAATGAAGAATATGTGTCCATATATATGTGTTTACAGTTATGGTCATGTATATGCTGCTGCTGCAGCGACAACAACAAGACTCAAACCCGAAGCCAACACGGGTCCAAAGGCAAGGTCCATCCGGTAAGCAGAATAGAGAAATGGGAAGAAAAGATCACAGAAGCTAACAATAATGGCAAGATGGTAAGCTTTCTTCTTCACATTTTCTGAAATTTAATCTCGATTCTTCCTCTTTTTCTTTCTGAGTAACTAGCTTGATCAATTCAATCAAAACAGCTTGTGGTGAATTTCAGCGCACCGTGGTGTATACCTTGTAAAAAGATAGAACCAGTATTCAAGGAGCTTGCTTCTAGATACCCTTCAATGATATTTGTAACCGTTGATGTCGAAGAGCTCGCTGTAAGTATACTAAAAACTTGTGTGTTTTGAGATGTTAAGATGCAGTTATTAGAATTAGGGATTGAATTGGTGAATGAAAAAAAACAACAACACAGGAGTTTAGTAATGAATGGAATGTGGAAGCTACACCAACTGTAGTGTTTCTCAAAGATGGGAGACAAATGGATAAACTTGTTGGTGCAGAAACCTCAGAGCTTCAGAAGAAGACAGCAGCAGCTGCAGATCTCTTTCTCAAAAAACCATAAACTCTAACACACACAACAGAACAGAGTTAGGTTTTTTCATTGTCTGTCAAAATCAGAAGTTACTTGCCAATGAAGTAAGTATCATGAGTTCTTTTTGTTACTTTTGTTTGGGACTATCTTATCCTTACGGATCGGATTTTGTAAGATTGATGCTTTTGTTTTAACGCTTTGTCACAGACAAAATCTTGTCTCTGGCTGAGAAAAACACAAAACATGGAGATGAAGAAGAGTTTGGTGATGAAGGTTTATTAGCAGCTATGGCCCTACTTTAAAGCATTAGCAGATACATCTTTTATCAAATGGTTCTGATATTTTCAACGCTAGACGAATTGCTTCTTGTGCATATTTGTTCAATTCATTCTTTAATAATTTTATTTCTAATTTTACTGTGTTATTATATCTGAAAACCTGAAGAAAAAACCGTCCAACACGGTATAGAAAGAAATAATTTTCCATAGCAAATATTCACAACAAACGTAATTTTCAAACTCAAACATAGTTTTTGTCAATAAGCATTTGCTTTATGTTGGCAAATTACTAAGATGCACGTTGATCTCTTTCTTGTTTTTTATAGTCTGATTAAATCATGACGTTGAGTGATCAGTCCTTTCTTTTTTGAAAAAAAAAAAAAGATACAAACAATTTAAAATAGAAAATAAAAAGCAAATTTGATCTACAAAAAAAATAAAATGCTGTTTCTTGGCGATCTCCAAAGTTGACTTTTCAAATCCAAATCGTTATTACTTAAGAACGAGACCTCAACTTCCAAACCCAATGGTGTCGATCAATGCAACTCTCAGATCTTAATTTTCATACAAAATAAAAATGAAAGAAGAAGAAATTAATAAATAATCAAGTAAACTAATATACACAAGTCTGTTAAAGCATCATCACCGTGACCATTACTCATTTTGATTTTTGTAAGCATATATTTTATATATTTGTTTTTGTACTTCATGACTTCATGTGCCTGATCTGATTCATATTATATCTCCTCCCCTGCTACTTGCTTGCTTGAAAGATCATCAACAAAGTTTTATACTCAGAAAGAAAAAAAGATCATTCATCAAAGATAAGTCAATCACTAAACCATGATGAAGAAGAAGAAACAGAGCAGATCCCAATCTTCTACCAAGAAAACTCTTGAGCCATCCTCAGATTCATCACCTTCACCAAGACTCCTCTCCATTATCCGTTCTAAGGTGACTTTTCTCTCTTTATCTTCTTCCTCTGTCTCTTCGATCTTTGATTCCTCCTATTGCAGGTTCTCGGGTTCTGGATTTGAGCTGATGTGCTTGTTTTCTGTTTTTCTTTGTAGTTGGCAAGTGGTAAAGACTTGAAGCATATGTTCCGAGGCATGAGGAGTAAAACCGTGCCCGGATTATCTTCTCAGTCTAGAATCGTGAGATGTCCCAAGTGCCACAAACTCCTCCAGGAACCTTTAGATGCGACTTCCTACAAATGTGGTGGATGCGACTCGATTCTTCATGGTACGATAGCCTTCTTAAGTCTCTACTCATGTTTACAGGTAACCAACCTCGTGCATAAATGTTTTTAGTTTCTTGTGTTCTCTCTTTGAATGCAGCAAAACGTTGGGAACTGGAAGGCAATGATAACACAAAAACTATTCCCGCGGCTCTCCTTTCTTCTCAAAACCATAGTTTAAGTACCGAGGAAGAATCTGCAGAAGGTGGTAGGAGAACTCCAGTGAGGACTATTCAACGGGAGTACAATTCAAGGGCATCGCCTTCTGTTGAAAGGGGTTATCATTCAGAAACTGTTAACAAGCATGAGACATCCGATATCCACAGAGAATGGATGAGAAGGGCTGATGAATTCAGTGTGACCAGTGATTCTGATGTGTTTGCTTCAGCAAGAAGCTCTCCGTATAACTCACGTAGCAATACCTCGCAATGGAAACAACATGAGGGAAGATACGAAGACCCACCTCGGGTTCCTTTCTATCCAGCAAGTCCTTCCCCTTCTTCTGCATATGAATATGGCCATAGTAGTCCTTTTCATGGGTCTCACGTTTCTGCATCAGAGCAGTCTTATTATCATCATCAACCAAACCAATTCAAGCAATATAAAAGAGAAGGCTGGTTTCAAGAATCTTCTGTTGCTTCACCTACCCGTTCTCTGGCTGAGACATCTGATGGAAAGTACTATCCCCCTCAGTCTCAGCTGCACGATCTTCAGTATCATAATCTATATGAATCCAGTATCTCTGCAACCCCGCATCGCTCTGTGTACTCTGAGCGTAGTTATCAAGCAGCTGCAGCGCCACATTGCTCCACATACTCTGAACATTCCGTAGG
Organism: Crucihimalaya himalaica; assembly: GCA_004349715.1. NCBI lineage: Eukaryota > Viridiplantae > Streptophyta > Magnoliopsida > Brassicales > Brassicaceae > Crucihimalaya > Crucihimalaya himalaica. The sequence goes on along the minus strand of SMJT01000008.1, from coordinate 1,821,837 downwards.
AATTTCTAAGAGTGACACAAGTAATGAGAAGAGCTCTTTAAGGGACAAAAAACGGTATGTCAGGGAAAGGAATCCTGTGGTGAAGCGTCATATTCTTCCTTCAGCTGGTGGTGCACCTTTTGCTACTTGTTCCTATTGCTTGGAACTTCTACAACTTCCTCAGGTGTCTCCCCAAGGAAAACATAAGAGATATCAAGTGAGATGTGGCAGTTGTTCCGGTATACTTAAGTTCTCTATTCAAGAGAAAGCAGATACTGTCCTGGATTCACCTAACTTTCTGGATTCTGGCATGGGTTTTGCTGATGAGACTGTTACTAATCATCAGGATTCAGCTTCAGAAGGTCATGAAGAGATTTATCACGATGGAAGTCATTTGCCGTGTTTAGACGACGATTTTGAAGATACAATCTGCAAAAGCACCGAGCGTGTTATATTGAGCCAAAGTCTGGAAACATCTGAGAATAATGGGATTAAAGAAGACATAAAGAACATATCCAGCATTTTGTTAGATTCGAAATTGGAGGCATTGCAGCCTCAATTGAAACCTTTGGTGAACCACAGGTTAAAGAAGCAACAACCTGCATCAAGTGATACTATTTCAGAGACTTCAAGGTTTCATCTAGAGCAATCTCAGGAAGCTAATTCAGAAAAGTCAACCGTGATGCAATTTGTGAAAAATGAAGTTATTAAGCCAGAAGTGGTAGTTGGAGAAGGATCAGGTCAGTCCCTAGAGGTTCCAGTATACAAGAACGAAAGGATGAGTGAATCAAGAGAAGAAGCTGAGAGAGTTGTAGAGAGACCGATATCTCATAGTAAGGAACTTCTATACAAGAACGAGTACATCTTTGAAACACGTGTATTGTCTGAGAATACCAAAGACACTCACGAGTTTGAGTGGGAGGAGACTCGAGAAAATGAACAATATGTTGATGAAAGTAAATTGGAAGAGATCATGGGAGACAAACCCCGGATGCATTTAGAAAAATCACAGGATATTGGAGATTCAATCTTTGACAGTATCTTAAGCTATGGTGAAACATTTGAGGACACATCAGTCATTTTAGATACGGAGCACATATCAAACACATATTCAGATGCGATGTCAGCTACACCACAGTGTCCTCTGAAATCATTGGTAAACGAGAACCAGAGGTTCATAGGACATCCTGATCAATCAGGTGAGGCTATAGTCACAATATCCAGGATCAATGAGGAGCAATCCAAGCATGAGTATGAGAATTTAAGAGAAAGACAAGAGTTAGAAATGACCATTAGTGACAGAGTCAGGTATGAGTTAGAGGAGTCTAGATACGAGACAAATGAAACTCTTGAGAAGAGCAGGGTGGGCGAAGATGGATCTATTGTTTCTATTGAGAAGGCGAGTGGGGCAGGTGAGAAGAGATTGGCATCTCATCAAATGGATTCTCCAAACGAGAATTTAGAAAATTCTTATAGAACACTAGAACCGGTTTATCTAGAAGGGAGCGGGTTTGCAGGTGGAAGAACGTGGGAAGAGACAATGGCAGATAGAGCGGGGTTGCATTTGGAGGAATATGAAAGCAGCTATGAGAATTACAGCAGACCATTTTGTATGCATGATTATGAGCTAGGGACTATAATTGAACCAGACGAGGATCCTGATGGAAGAACAGAATCCAGTTCACAGAGTTCCTTTAATAACGGTGGAGGTTCAGAAGGGAGAGTCGTGTGTCATGATTCTCAAGATGCTATAACAGAGCATTCTAAGTATGAGTATGAGAGCTCAAGCGAAAGACAAGAGTTGAGTAACACCATTTTTGACATAGTCAAGTCTGATTTACAGGAGCTTAGATATGAGACAAATGAAACGCTTGAACCAAGCAAGATGGTTGGAGATGTATCTGTTGTTTCTGTTGAGAAGGCGGGTGAAACATTCATAAGCGAGACAGGTGACTGGAGCATGGTATCTCACCAAATGGAGCCTGAAAACAAAAATATGGAATCATACAGAACAATAGAACCAGTTTATCTGGAAAGTAACAGATGTAAAAGTGAAAATCCATGGCTGGAGACAATGGGAGATGGAGCAGGGTTAAAGTTGGAGGAATATAAAAGCAATCCATTTCAATGGACTTCCGAAAGAGTTCCAACATTTCATCTGCATGACTATGAGCTAGGGACAGTGCCTGAACCAGAAGAGGATGGTACTGCAAGATCGATATCCAGTTCACAGGATTCTTTCAATGACCATGAAAGTTTAAAAGAGATAGCTGTGTCTCATGAGGAGGATCCCTGGCTAGTGAATGAGAACAAAACCGAAGCGCTAAAAGTTGGTGTTATGGCGGAAGATGGACCATCGCTGCACTTGGAGAAATTTGAAAATAAATCAATGAAATTGGAAGAGACACTTGAATGGACTTCAGAAAGAGCACCAACATTTCGTCTGGATGAGTTTGAGCTAGGTGCAATGCTGGAATTTGACGACGATGCTGATGGAAGATCACATTATAGTTCAAGGACTTCCTTCAATGACCATGGAATTTCAAAAGAAAGAGAGTTGTTCAATGTGGAGGAGCCTCAGCTGGTGATTGATGGCAGAACCGAACAGGTACAAGTAGGCGAAATGGCAAAAGATACGGTATCACTGGACTTGGAGGAGTGTGGAAAGGAATCAATGAAACTAGATGAGACATTTGAATGGACTTCAGGGAGAACTTTGACATTTCGTCGCCATGGATGTGAGGTAGGGACAAAGCATGAACCAGACGAGGATGCTGATGGAAGATCAGAATCTAGTTCAAGGGATTCCTTCAATGATACTGAAAGTTCAAAAGAAAGAGCTGTAATTCACAAGGATGGGCCTCGGCTGGTGGATGATTATGATACCAAAGCACGAAAAGTAGGCGTGATGACAGAAGATGGACCATCGCTATACTTGGAAAAGTGCAAAAATGAAAAAATGGAATTGGACGAGACACTTGATCCACGGGATGATATATTCAGGCTCAGTCTTGATGGCACACTTGAACAAGAGAGGATGAAGTTGATGTCTCAAGATAAGCAAGAAAATCCAGAGAAGACCTCTAAACAAAGTGATGCTGACGAAGATATACCAGCATTTAGTTCAAGGGTTTCTTCAGTTAGCCATAAATCTCCAAGTAAAATGGCAGAACTAGATAGTGCAGGTGAAGAGGAGATATTAGGAGAGCATTTTCAGAAAGAGAATGAGAAGTCAGGACTAACCTCTGAACCATATGCTCATATCTACAGCACAGCAGAGCCTTCTGAAATCGTGGGTTTGCGTCTTGCATTATACCAAACGCAAAATTCACCTCTACGGTCGCCTCTCACATCACCAATTCATACTCCCATTGGTTCTCCACTGCATTACCTGATGGCTTCACAAATTCGTTCTCCAATAGCATCACCAATGCATTCCCATATAGTTTCACCGCTTCGTTCTCCCATCAACTCATCTGGTTCACTATCTGATGTATTGTTCCTCAGCAAAAAAAGTTGATGACAAGAAAACAGAAAAGCATTCTTCCAAACTTGCTCAGTTTTTCCCCCATACTTCAAGACTTCACCTACGATGCAAAACAGTGTGTACATTGTTTCAATTTTGTTTTCGAGTGATTGGATTACATGGAAGGTTTCCTACAGATGATAAAAATCAATTCATTGAGTAGATGAATCTGTTTTTTACAGAAGTTGTGCTGATTCGAGACTCATTAGATAAAGTGGAACTGAATCTACAAAACCAGTTTGGTCAACAAAAAAATTACCATGAGTTCATACATTGCAAAACATAAACATTCCATCCAGAGAAATCATAATATGCAGAAAAAAATAAGGCAAACACAAACAACTTGCTGCATCGGGTGATCGAAACCATCGAAGTAACAAAGATCAATGAATTTTGTGTATAAAGAAATCAGCACCTACAGAGAGACAAAGTTCAGATCATATGAACATAAAAGCTGCTCCTACATGATATATCCAAGTGAGGCATCACTAAGTCCAATGTTACTCATTTCTGCTTATGCAAATTTAGGAGAAGAATCAAGTAATTTTTCTTTATGAAAACTTGAATTATACCACATTGATCTACGTGCTCTTATAACATTTAGCTAGAAATAATGCTCGTGATCTCTCATTTTGCATCCATTGTCTTCAGAGAGACGAAAAACAGCACAATCGACAAGAAACGTTTTCATGGCTGTATACTAGATTACACTGATAATCTTTAACCAGTAAATACAGTGGAACTAATCACAGACTGAAACGAAAACTCAAAGGTGGTCTCTTTTTTACCTTTAAGAGAGACGACTTCGGAAATGCTCCGACCCATCCTCAGACATAACCAGTAAATCTCAATGGAAAGGAGAAAATTCGCATCTTGTTTTTGTTATGTTTCAAGTACAAAGATGCTTCTCTCTGTTACGAAATGGCTTATAATCAATTTCAGAGGAAAGCAGACATGGTTTTTACACTTCATGCCATTCTACAGAAAAAGACTTAAAACACGTGCCGTTTTTATCAATTACCACACTTCTTTATACCATTCTACATACACACACTTGAAAACCGTGCCGTTTTGAATAATTATCACATTTCCTACCATTTTATTTACACACTCTTGAACAACGTGCCGTTTTAAAGCAATGTTATGGAAAACCCTCCTTCTCCAACTTATCCTGCTTCTCATTGCACATTGATTCTCTTAATCAAATGTCAAATCTCATGTTAACTGATAAATTCAGTCTCTTAAAGAAAACATAATGCAAAATCACATGCGACTAATCATATGATCATATCACATACACCAAACAATATCATATGATCGTCTACAACACATATTAATGTAAATTTATTACATCGTTCTTTGACTAGACCCTGACATGGTCCCATGACTCCCATCTCTATAAACGTACATGATTATGCACAGCTTCACGGACTGCAAAAGAGGTCAACAACTACTCATATAAAGGGTTTAAAACAAACCAAGCAAAACCAAATCAAAGCCCCATTATGTTTTTTTTTTCGTTTCCGTACAAGTCTTTAGTGTGTCTACCGTGAAGATGTACATGAATTTTTTGGGAGTGTCTTCAACTTTCCCTAACTACAATAATTCGAATTACTAACTTTAGTGATATTTGAAGAAATCCTCATAAGTAGTTAGAAATTTCATCAGGTCATGCATATGTTCTCCACACAAAATAAAAATAAAAAGGTTACTAGTAAAAAGATTTTTTAACTGCAAAAACAACAGTTAGAACCAGAGGTAATCATTGTTATGATTTTAGTTTGAAGATTTGAGAGAGGAATCAAATCTAAGGGAGATTGTGACTGTCGTCAAGAGACAGAAAGTGATCATAAAAGAAGCTTTTGTATTTTCCATTGAATTTTCAGTTCTGTCTTTTTTCTCTCTCTCTTCCCCCAAACAAATATTTATTCTTTTTCCAATGGGAACTTTCTCATTGTAGATATGATATATGAAGTTTCCTCATTTTTTCCTTGTTTATTTCCTCTTTTGATCTCACAAAACTATTTGGTGAAAAATTGTTTTAGGGTTGTACAATTATTGGGTACCAAGCATACGATACCCACTCACTCCTTTTGCAATAATTCTTTTTACACATCACAATCAACTGTACATATTTGATTCATGCACCGTTCTAGCTAGAGAAAAATGCAAGTTAAACTGTGTAACATGACTCAACCATTTTTTCGAATGGTTATTTTAATCACTCTTATCGAATTAATCAAATTCATTATTCAACAATTTGTTTATTACCACCACTGTTGCTGCTTCTACCGCACTCTACCACACTTATGCAACTTCAACGATTTCGAACGCACCTTTTTCACCGCCTCCACGATTTGAGTTTTTTCATAACTCTAACAGCTGTTTAAGAGTATTAGTCAATTAATTCGAATAAATATGTCAGAACCCAACATGCAGTATGTTGTGTGTTACATATCTATAAATTAATAATGACATAAATATTTAATAACCCAACATGCAGTATGTAAATTGCTACGCGGGTGTTGTCTTGTAGTGTGTTCAACAATTATCATACCTATCTATCTATAGGACCCCTTATTAAATGGTATTTTGGAAACATATATAGACATAATAGTAATAGTTGCCTACACAACTTGATGACTTTTATTATTATTATCTTCATATACTTATTTGAAGATATAAAACATTCATATTTTTCGAATGTCTATGTGTACATAATATGTATATATAGGTAATATGTATTCATGTATAAAATAATATGGGTTTTCTGTTAGTTCATTATATCATAATATACAAAATTGACATTGAGCATTGATCGCTAATGATTATTTAGGTTTAGGTTAAGCAGTAGTGGATTTGAAACACAAAAGACATTGTGAGATTAGGGAACAGCACAATAGTATAACAGTGATAATGATTAATACTACGGGGTTGGATCTACGTACTATAATTAATGACGGGTTTTAATGTTTTGATGTTAAATAAATATCTCTTATAGGAAATAAATTTGTTCTCATCTTAATCCACTAGTGGCTCTTTTCTTTTGTGCAATTTGAGTCACATCCGAAACCAATAAATATAAAACATTAAATGAGAATATCTCATGTGAGGTGTGGCAGAAAATATGGTGTTCTTCTTTATACGGTGTTTTTAGGTGTTGGATGGCAATTCATATTTTTTGTTTTGAAAATCTAACAACTCTCCTATTTTTGATATTTTTTATTCTTTTGAATCGAAAAATATAATTTCAACCTTACTATTGGCCATTTTGTAGAAAATTCAAACCTATTATAAAATTAAAAACAAACATCCAACAAAAACTACAGCCATTCATATTTCAATACATGAACCTGTTAAAAAAAACTCCCGATAGAGATGATCTTCTGTGTGATAGAGATTTGCGCCGTACGTGGTTTCTCTATTTGTTAGATATTTTCACTTGTCTTTGATTTTTCTTTTAATTCACAATTCACTCGTCTTATTTTTACAATACAAAATTCCTACGATTTACGACTAGATAATAAAATCGAGATTTATCACTATTTTGCAATGCAATCACTGGATCAAAATTTTCCTATAAAATTCCAAAGCTTACTCTGGAATGGGAAAAATTTACAATGCTATCCTATAATATTTAGTATTTAGATTATACAACTAACACCATTTTGGTAATATGAAAAATATTTAGTAACATATTTTAAAAATCTTAATAAAAACGTATGACTTAATATATAAACGCACTATTTACGTTTATAAATGTTTACTTGTAAGATTCTCATGCTGCATGCGATAGATTATTGTAATTTTTTAAAAGAATACAAAAATCTCTATATCAAACAACAAATGATGGCATGTTAATTTTAAATGACAAGTCCTAAATGCATATAGTTTTGTGTAGAGATATACTACAACTTACAAGCAAAGTAAAGCGCTCTTATATGATATTTTCCTCAGCAATATTTTTTGTCCAATGTGTATGATGCAGTAATACGTCCTTTCAATTGTTATATATAGTAATAACTAAATAATGCAAAAAAACATATACTTTTATTTTATAAATTCTGCATATAGCCCACCTTCCAAAAACAGAAGATAGGTTACCGTCTAGAGGTTTTGAAATCAATAGTTAGTAACTATTTCTATGGAGGATACGTCCTTTCAATTGTTATATATAGTAATTAAGTTGTTTATGGAGGATACTCAAATAACTATTTCTAAAAAGACAGCTAAGATTCAGATTTGATTAAGTAAAAATTTGAGTATAATATATTCTTAATCATTCATTTATTATTTATTCCCTTGTCAACACCTCTTCCCCATTGACTTTTTCTCACTCATCCCTTGGTATACCATCAGTATTATAACCTTTTAAATTAATCTCGAAACTCTAATTAATACTACTTCTGTTTCTGAAAGATTAATTTTCTGGATATTTTACAAAGATTAAGAAGCATTAAAAACTTTTTAAAATTTTTTAATTTTTAATTTTTTTTCTTTAGTTATTTTACTAATAATTTTCATTCTTGGTTGTTTCACCACTAATTTTTAGATTCCTTTTTTCTAATGTTTGTATTTAATAAATTTTACAATTAATAAATCTAGAAAATCAATTTTTTAGAAAAATAAAAAACTAAAAAATAATTCTTTAAAAAAGCAGAGGGAGTACACAATTATTATCACATAGCTATAGTTTAGTGGATCCTTTCAATTGGTCGACGTACGTCAGAGACTAATTCTCATTCGATAGACAAATCACTATGACTCAGTGACTTAGGATGTATAAATTAATTAATTAATTTGCCAACTGGTTTACATAACCTTGGCTACAGAACCAACCTTTTTAAATTAATGAAAATGTTGAGACACAACAACTAAACTTTACGGCATTAATAACTGATCTCATTTATGAACCTGAGTACAAATCTTGTCAGAAGTTATTGGTTTCTGGAGGTGTAGCTAACACCCAAAATAACTAAAACCAAAATCTTATCCTAAAACATGTCTTTTAGTAACCCTTTTATCTGATGACAAAAAAAAAAAAAAAAATTTACCCTTTTATTAAAAAAAAAAAAAAAAAAGGAACAAAAGAAACGAAGAAGTCTTTATAGTAATAGTTTATGTTCAAGATTTATTTGTGCTCCGAAATTGATTTAAGTATCATTGATCCTAGCTCAAATGGTGTACTAAACTTCATTAGGAGAGAATCTCAAAATCACGACGTAAAAAGTCGGCAGTAGAAACTACACTAATATATTTCCGTAAATAAAAATATGGACTAAAAATCCAATACAATTTGGTTTTTACCTTTTTAGCTATGCCAAACATGTCCTATATATAAATATCACCAATCGTCAATTCAAACTTGGTTAGAGAAGAGTGAGTGGGCAGTGGGCACTAAACCAACTAGGACATCTCTAAGCGAGGAGAACCCACACATGTATAATACATTGAAATAGACATAGTGAGTGAGGGCCATTGAGTCGACCACCTACGAATCTTTAAATATTTATCTTATACTAAAATTAAACCAAAATATTAAAAATATGCTATGCTAGTTAAACCTATTTTATATATCAAAATACTAATGATGCCTACCCATACCTTTTCGACGAAATCGGAATAAAGTGATCCGAGTGAAAACCATAAATACTTTTCAACAATACATTGTGTTGTTATCATTATAGAATATATTAAATTTAAGTATATTATAAAATAGAGTTTCTAGAAAGAAAAAACTTGGGTAGAAAATTTTAGCTTTGATACGCCATACTTTATAGTAGTACCGATTGAGCTGATAAGTTAACTAGTCTAACTATATATATAAAGTTAATTAGTCTTACTTGAAAGCGAATGAGATATATATAGCTAGAGATCCAATTTACTTTCTACTCATGTGATTCTATCAACGTAATCAATCAAATTTAGATAAGCTGTCCCAATATCCGTCACTTAACTAAGTATTTTGTGTCAAAACAATTCATTTAGGACTCGTTGATAGTAAATTATTTGAACTAGGTAGGTCTATTTAGGGGGTATACATCTGTGTCATAGCATTTTAGGACCTATATATGTCGTTTTGAATTTTAGGTATGTAAAAATTACTATTCAAAATATCTTCGTAAAAAGTAAAAAAAAAACTGATCATATAATTTAGATATGAAATTTGATACGGAAAATTCAATTTACCACATCATTGTTCAAACTTTTACTAAATCAGTAAAAATGTTTAAACGGATATTTTCGACATTTTTTTTATTAGTATAAATTTCCATCCAAAATTTACCCGGTTATAGAAAACTTTGAATGATCCTAAGTTTGGATTACAGCAAAATTCTATATTCCATTCTCATTAAGGAATGAAATGACATCATCACTCCATCATCGAGCTTACGTCAAGGAGCTCCCATAAGCAAAAAAAAAAAGGGGTGGATAAGTTCAAGTTCCATCTCATTTCCTCACATCTCGCTATCTTCCTTCTCATTTCCTCACATCTTCCTTTCTCTCTCTCTCCCAAAAAAAAAATTAAAAAAAAAATCAAAGAAACACAACAAAATAAAGAGCACATCATTACAAATCTTTTTTTCCACCTTATATTAACACACCCTTCTCTTCTTTCCCTTTAATCATATAATAAACCACACCAAGAGCAACAAAAAACACCAAAAACACCAAAAACTTCCTAAAAATCAAGAAATGGATACTAACAAAGCAGTTAAGCTTAAAGTTATTATGGACCAAATCGTTGAAGGCCACGAGTTTGCCACTAGGCTTCATCAACTCCTCTCTCAACCCGGGTCGGGTCTGGATCTAGAGGAGGATTTAGCGGCTAAAATCATAGGGTCTTTTAATAAGACCATCTCCGTTCTTGATTCCATCGAATCCATCTCCTCCTCCTCCTCCTCTCTCGCCGCCGTTGAGGTCTCTCAAAATGCTTCATGCGACAACGACGGCAAGTTTGAAGATTCCGGCGATAGTCGGAAAAGATTGGGACCCGTTAAGGGTAAAAGAGGATGCTACAAAAGAAAGTAATTAAGTTCCACATTTTTTCTTTCTCTCTTTCTTACTTATTTATTTACCTTTTTTTCTCTAGCGATTTAGATATCCATACTCGTGGAAAAAATATAAATCATCTAGTATTTAATTACTGTTGTGGTTATCACAAACAAACAAGATACTTAGCTTTGGTTGCAAGATTTATAAGTGGGTAAAGAGCCAAATAATTTACTAATTTCATTAATATTATGAGCAGGAAGAGATCGGAGACGTGGACTCAACGGTCGACTATAATTGAGGACACATTTTCTTGGAGAAAATATGGACAAAAGGAGATTCTTAATGCCAAATTCCCAAGGTCCTTTTTACCCCTCTATTATAGTTGTGTATATCTATATATATTCATATGTGACATGTTGCCGGGTATTATCATACATGGACCGCAATTATATATACCATCAATGTGGACCTGTGGTTTGAGCTTATAAGCCATTAATTAATTGGTTGTGGCATATAAATTTTGGCCTAACTAAATTATTTTATGTTTTGCAGAAGTTACTTTAGGTGCACACACAAGTACACACAAGGGTGCAAGGCAACAAAGCAAGTCCAGAAGGTGGAGCTCGAACCCAGGATGTTCAGCATCACATACATGGGAAACCACACGTGTAACACCAACGCAGCAACACCCATGATCAAGGCTTGTGATCATCATGATGAAATTACCATGGATTCAGAAGAGCACAAGGGTCCTAGTTTGACGACCTCGATGGAGGAGGAGAAAGAGAATCATCATCATCATCATGGTTCGTCCACGGAGAATGACTTGTCATTGGTGTGGCCCGATGTAGTGTTCGAAGAGGATCATCATCATTATCATCAAGCCATTTACGTCTGTGGGGATATTAGTACATCTATCAATGTTGTGGGTTCTCCGGATCTCAAGGTGTTTGGAGCTGGCGGCGATTTCGGGTTCAGCGAAAATGACCACTTCTCTATCTTCAATTCATGTTCGAATCTATCTTGAGTTTACACTACTATAGGACTAAGGCCATGAGTTACTCATTAGGCTTGTAACGTGTAAAACATATAGATATATTTTTTCCTATTCCCTAATGAATGTATGTACTGTATATATAGTAATATAAATAACACTCTTTCTGAATCAGCATCTCTCCCTTAATTTAGATTCTCAACCCTTAAATTTTTTCAACTCAAAATCCTTTTGTTTAGACGATGTCGACGTCTACTGACTATAAAATTTTAGCTGATACTATTTGTAGCCACAATCCCCTCTATTATTATATTATTGTGAACATTCCCCAGCTCTAAATTCTAATAAATGCATCAATAACAAAATATTTGATCGTTATGATACATACATAATTACAAGTATATACATATATAACAATTAGCAAGGGTTTAGGATTATTTGTTTACAATTATATATATATATATATATATATATATATATATATTATTGTTTGCAATTATATATACATATATATACAATTATATATATATATATATATATATATTAAGTAGGGGTTAGGTGTGGGTGCAAGTGCCCCATCAAAATTTTATAAACCTCCATTTTTCTATGTAAATTAGAGAGATAATTAAAAAAATTGTTTAAAATTACTATTTTTGCCCTCAATATCTAAACTTTAATAATTTTTGTCCTTAAATCTGCGTGCCCCTGGTTAGGATGCATGATATTATTGCCAAAGATAGTCAGGAAAATAGGAGAACATGAACATGCATATAGAAACTGTTCACTTCCTTCTACGCGAGGGCAAAAACATCTCAAGTAGCGACTATATGTGTACAAAATACAACTCGACAATTTGGTCCTTTTCTATTGTTTTATTTTTGCCATTTCTTTCCTTGTATTATCGGAGGGAAAATAATATAAAAGCAACAATACATTAAAAAGTGTCCCTATTATTTAGGGATAAGTGTCGTGTTCTGGTAATAAAAACACAAAAAAGTATTGGACATAGGGACAAAAAGCCGATGAGACACGAGACATGAGACAAGTGACACAGAAAGAAATGAAACACTCTCTTTTGGTTTTGATTCATTGGTTGCAACACAACAAAAGAAAAACCCCAACAAGCTTCTCACACTCTGAACCTTGTGATTTCTATATCTACGATACAATATAAGTAAATATTTACTGTAAGGACTTGTTTTTTTTTTTTTGGGGGGGGGGGGGCAACGTTTATTACACGGAATTACAATGGGGTTTTATGATGAAAACTTTGATATGTTGATCATTATGCTTTGCAATTAAGATGCAACGAATTCTAAATCAATACTTTTACCAAATTAATATACATATATATATATATATACTGTATGAAATCATTTCATGGGGAATCAAAATCTTAGAAAAAGTTATATTTCCACTGCAAATAGCCACATATACTTACACTTTTCTTTATTCTTAGTGTCACTAATCTTCGTAGCAAATGTTTCGTAGAGTAATTGAGTTTTTGTGAACCTGATTAAAACTACTGTAAATTATGATGATATTTTCTATATATTAATTTATTTCTAAAACAAAGACGCAAATATACCTCAAGTCTTATTACTACTTAAAAGCTTTTCATATAGCGATTTTGTTTTTCATCCTATAACATTTCAACATGCATTATTAAAAAGATCAATGATAAACGAACATTTAAACCTTAACTAAACAAAAAGTAATAGTTTTAAACTTATCATCTTAAAAAGCTTAATTAACTAAGACATGTCGTATCTTTGCGAAGGTGAGTTCCACGTGTCCCGATCACCATCGTCTCTGGGAACGAGGCAATGGTGATTAAAGTAGGGTTCGCCTAATGGAACAACGTAGTCCATGCTGTCAATCATAGCTTCGGCCATGTTAACGACGGCGGGAACGTTGGCGGTTATTGTGGTGGCAGGTGCTGATGAGATCGGGGAAGTGGTGAAGAAGTGACACGTGTGTGAACTACGGTAAGTGACACGGAACGTACAAGGATCTTCATCGAGCCGTTGCACTTGCTTCTTCGCTGGACACTTGTATAGTTTCTGGTGGGTGCACCTATAGTACGCCCTACAAATTTTCGGATTTTTTTTTTGTATTATAAAAGGTTGTAATTCCTAGTAACTACAAAATTAGTTACTAGATAGGACATATAATAATTTTTAAAATCCAAGTGAACAAAATTTTCAAATCGAAGTCGAACTAAAAAAAAAAAAAAGCCAAATAGTAACAATTTTTAGTATTAACTTGAACGAAATTTAATTAGTTTAGTCAAATAAAAATTATCTAATTAATATTTCAGTTCAATATATACAAAAATAAAAGGTTGTATCATGTTTAACCAAAACAAAAATTTTATTCGAATCTAATACTAGAAATTTTTTCTGATAAATTGATCGAAAACGTTCACCACATCTGAAACAGAGTCGTGCCTATAGTGTATCAAATGAGACATTTGCCTCAAGCTCCCAACATTATACTATTAAATTTCAGAACCCCCAAAATATAAAACCATGGTTTATAGTGATTAGAGAATATTAAAATATTATACATGCGACTTAAAAATCCCCCATAGTTTAATAAATTCACCATTGTTTATTAAAAAAAAGGTTTTTTTCTCCTTACTCAAAGTTATGAATACTTTATTCAATAACCCTCTTCTAATTATAAATTTCTTTTTAATACGTGTTTCACGATTTTTATGTGTTTTCAGTTTTGTTAAAAGAATTTCAATCAGAAGCCATCAAAATTTTCTTTTTGAAAAGACTAGAAGTATATCAATAAAATTCATAAAATAATTTATAGACCATGCAAGAATAATATGGTAAAACTGTAATGAAAATATTAGCATGTTGTCCAATATTTAAAAATGTTTATGATTATCGTTAAAAAAAATATAGAAAAATTCTCATTATTATTAAATTTCGCCTCAAGTCTCTATGAACATTGACACGGTATTGATCTGAAATAACTATTATTTTTGGGTTCAAAAACAAATAGATGCAACCTTGAATCCAAATAATATATTACACGACGAGGATATAAATACAAACTACTGTAGTATATGTCCTAATCAAATTCTATTTGGGCTTTAAAAAAATAACAAAGAAAGTAATCTAATTGTCTACTTTTACGAATGGGTGGCGGCATAATTGTAGTAGTGTATTTTTTTCGTTGGTTACTAACATAACGGCCCCATGTCTGGATCAAATGATACAAAAGATAAACTCAAGACTATGCTAATAAAACCCTTTTTTTGTTGTTAATGCAAGGTTTCAACACAACCATTTTCAAATGATAAAGTAAAAAACTATAATAAATTAAGGGCCATAAACGAATGTATAACTACGTAAACAATAAATCAAAAGTATATATTATTATTATATTTTTGACGTCAATCATTAATTAGTGTTAAACAATATAATTACCGATGAAATCTAGAACCGAGAATTTCTCTCTGGCCGTATTTACACCAAGTGTAATTGTCGTCCGGCGGGATCTCCATCCTCCCCACCGCCGCCACCAGCACCGTTTCTTCTTCTCCAATATCCTTATTCCTATACATACACATTGCACGTATATACAAATAACAATGTACACATGCACATACGATAACATTAATAAATGTTTGTAATTACCTTCTTCGATGCCTTGGCCTAGAGGTATCGTTACCCTCATCTACCGTCTGCATCAGAGGGTACCTTAACCAGTGGTTCAGCATCAAAGCCGGTTCAGTCTGCATCATCATATCGAGCATTGAAACCGGTTCCGGTTCAGGCTGGTTCTGTGCCAAAGAGTGCCTCCACGCAAGTAGCATTGTCAGCCGCTCGTTGGCGTCTCCGAATAAAGTGGAGATATAGCTTAGAGAACTCGACAAATCTGATTTTGGCGACTCTTGTGATGATAAGCTGAACTCAAGCTCCTTAACCAGATTGATTCCGTTGAAGATCATTGACATTATCTCCTCCATCGTTCGATTAAGGCTTTAAATATATTTATTCACATAAACATATGAGATACTTACTTTTACCTTACAAACTTTAGGTTTTTGTTTCACCTCGTGATCTCTGATTTGTAGACATGAGACAGCTATATATATATATATACATTCAACATACAAATATGTCAGAGAAAGAGAGAAAACGTAAATAAAGATTCACTGGATCCTATGTCGATTCCATTTTGAAAAAATCAAAGATTGAGAAATATTTCAGAATGCGACGTACGTAATACAATCTCCAATCATATAATTAACTTCGTCTCAACTTTTTTTATTCTTTTTTTATTTGTGTTAAAATATTGGCAAAATCATGGATTAGTTAAACTCAACTTTACTCCATCAAACACGTTGGTAAGTGATCTCTAGATACTTGATCGATGTGACAAAAAGAAGACAAGGACTATGTTTTCTTTATGGTTAACGAAGTTGTGAGATTATGTTTTAAATCGTTAGATCTATATGTTTCCTATCGTCCGACAAATTAATTTAACTTTTTAGGAGGGTGAGTGTTTTGATAAACACGATAGAAGATGAAGCAGTCACATTGACTAAGTCATGGTCTTCTTTTCAATATTTATAGACATAAGTCTTCCTTTTTTTAACGTTAAAAAAGGCAATCTTTGAAGTCTAGGCAGAGACTTGGGATCTCAGTGTTGAAATAATTGGCTGATCAAAAATTGTGTTGAAACAATTGAAAACCTAAAAAGGAGGAGAATTTTTTTTTATTTTTTTTATAGTTCAGGATAAATCTCAGGCTTATAAAAGGATCATACTAATTACTAGAATAAATGCAGCACATAGATATACACTCTTTCTAGATATGCAAACCCGACTCCTTAAAGCATCTTCAACCCAAAACTCTTATGGGTTTTTTAGCATTTAAATAATGTAAAATAAAGAAAAAAATAGTAAGAGAATAAGGATCGGTTCTTAACTAAGAACCTTTCAATCCTTCCTTAGAAACTCATTTAACACATGTAAGCTTTAATAGGTTTAATTTGATTTATCAATTAAAATTTAATTAATTAACTAAATTATATATTATAATATTGGTTAGATACTCTTGTTAGCGTGAAAGTGCTCGTACCACTTGACTACAAGACCCCAAATAAAAAGAACAAATTGACACATAAGTTTTATTAAAATATTGAGTGACTCTTCTTCTTTTTCTCTTGCTGGATCGATCGAAACTAAATTTACCACAATCACACGATCGTTGATAGAGCCAGACTTGTACTTGTACCGTTCACATACTGATGATATCTCTTCGCATGGTCTGTCTAGGTTTACATTTTTTTTTTCTGCCACTACATTTTTTTCTCGACCATCTACAGAGAGAAGTGGAGTAGAATCCCGTACTGTTTCTTGCGTGAAGTGACAACGCCACTAACACTAAAATTAAAATATCCAAGTGTATAGGTTATGATGGTGTCTCTAATTCCATTAGTTTCTTAAGTGAATAAAGTCTGCTATCGAATTTTGAGTTATTTCAATAATACAAAACAATAATCCATTGAATTTCCAAACGCAGACTTAATAGGCCCAAAACGTTTGAAACCACGGCCCAAAGAGGCTAAACTGCCATTATTTCCCTTTATCGAACAGCACAACGTCTCTCTCACATTACATAAAAACCACACGATGTTCAACATTATGTATGGTGGTGGGTTGATTTTGATTTCAGCTATTATCTAATGTTATTTCTTGTGGTTTAAGAATCCTCACAATCTGACCAAATAAAAAACCATCTCTAATTCACATTATTAATTTACTGAGAGAGATCGTTATTAGGCTAACATCTCTTCTTCACAAATCCTTAAAGAACAGGAAGTGTTTTGATATACTCAAGACTTACGATCTTTGTCATTGTTTAGGAACACAATTCTTTAAATTCCTCTTATACTATAGAAAAAAAAAAACAAAAATAATTCTGTGAGCTTTCGGGTGTAAGCAAATCTTCAGCTTCTGCAGTTTAGGAGATGACATTTCAGTTTCTCTACATCCGATAGTTTCAGAGGCTTCTGCATAAACATCTGTGCGCCGCTCTCCAAGCATCTGCAATATCATCAAGAAATTAACAGAATCTTAGTTCACCACTAAGAAGAAACAAAAAAAAAACATAAAGACAGAACAATTAAGCAATGTGTCTGAGGAATGATAATTTTACTTGTTGATACGAGTAGGAATGTTCTCTGAAGACAATATCACAACTGGTACTTCCTTTAGATTAGATGACTCCTGCTGTCAATAATCAAAAACCATAGAAAGAGATTTTGTTAGTCTATGGATCTTCTCAAGAAGAGTTTTGATTAGTAAGAAATTTGTTAAACACCTTCAATTTCTTGAGTAGCTCAAAACCTGTCATTCCTGGCATACAATAATCAGTGATGATAAGATTCACCTTCATTACCTGAAAAGACAAAATCCAACATTGTCACTAAACAGTTGGGTCCTCTCTAAGCCAATCAAAACGTGCACTGAGGATTGAGCTTACATTGGTGGAAGTTAATGGATCAGTCTGTTGTGTATCTTGCAATCCTAAGTACTCCAATGCTCTAAGCCCATTTTCAGCTGTTGTCACTAAACGACAATTAAATAATAAAGTTTTAGAGGCAGTGTTACCATAACCATGGAAGAATCTGGCTCTTGAAATTTAAAAGGACAAAAAAAGATTAAAGATTTGAATGATATTTTACCTTTGCAAGAAGAGATCTTGAGGATTCTCTCAACGAGTTTACGGTCAATTAGATTATCATCTACTGCTAAAACATGAAGCTCTTCCTCCATTGACGATGAACAAGAATCACTTGTAACGAAGAGAAAAGATGAGTCAGACATTAATACCAATACCTTGCAGCAAATTTCTACTTTTAACTTTTAAACTTAGAGAAAACAGAGACAACTTACATATGAGGGGAGAAAGAAACAATTGACAAAAATCAAAAAGATTTGATGAATGAAGAATATATAAATATTTTTATGCAATATTGTGGTGTTATGTTTTTAATTTATATATGGATATATATGATATAACAATATATATCAAGAGCTGATTTGATATGATTTTAGCATACTTATTATTTAAGAAAACCAAGTTGTGTTTTTGTTCTCTGGAAACTGGTAAGAAACTTGGTGTTTATGTTAGTGACAGTGCTTTGGGATCTTGACATCTTGTACGATGATAACGAAAATCTAAATATTAATTTTTATTTTCCATTTGTTTGGCTTTTCTAATCGTGCGAATAATGAAGATGCTAATTTATAATCATTTTTCTATTTCAAAATGGATCACAAATCTGTATCAGAATCTCAGTTACGCAGTATCCACGATTCTCTGAAAATTAAGATATATTAGAATTTTCGTTTTTGAATTTTTAAATATGGGATCGTTCGGTGTATATCAATTTTATTCGTCGTGAAAACCTCAAGTTTTAATACGAAATCTTTGACTGATATATTACTTGCATAGTTGCATGGGCCTTGTAGTTGTTAGCTACGAGTTGCATTTCTAAGTCCAATGACTTTAAAATAAAATATATTGTCTGTAAGAAAAAAGTTAAAGCTTATAACTTATGAGCCTTATTATCAGCTGAGCCTATACCTTAGTGGGCCTATAGTGGGAGAGTTGGACTCATCTTATCCGGAATAGAATTAAAAGAAAGATAATCAGTAAAATATACTGTAAGAAATATTGGAAATTGCAGAACAAACTAAATTTGCCAAAATGTTGACAAAAAAAAAAAAAAAAAAAATTTGCAAAAAATCAGAAAGTAAAATTTATCTTTTAATGGCTGGTCCTAAATCCCAATCCTGATATGACAGAGGAAGTTTCGAGTAAAAATTAATTGTGGAAATAAATACAACTAAAAAACAAACAAAGAGTAAATAATAGAGATGGAAAGTGAAGAACAGTAAATGTGAATTCTCTATGGTCCGGCTCACACTGCCCAAAAAATTCCTTCAAAGCTCTTGAAACAGTATGAATTTGACCCTATACTTTAAATTTTAAAATACATTAAAATAGCCTCCTTATTAAAATGTAAATACAAACAAATAGTAAATTCCAAAATCTCCATGAATGGTTGTTTTCCTTCCATGGGGAAAAGAGTTCCTTTTTTTTTTTTTTTGATAAAGGGAAAAGAGTATTTTTTTTTTCATTTTATATAAATAATTTTTACTGTCAAAAGGAATATTAAAATGAAAACATAGGTATGGAGAGAGACCGAACTCTGATAAAAAATGTCTTGCGCAGACCAAATCTCAAACGAGAAAGACAACAATTAAAAAAACTCCAAGAGCATGCTTAACGGATTATATTATATTCTCATCATCATTGTTCTATTATCTGTTTTTTTAAGTGTTTTATTTTGTGTCAATAAGTGTTTGACACTTAGTCATTCATCACATGTTCATCTGTAAAAAGTTCACATAATGGATGATTCCTTGCGCAAACAGAAGATCCCAAATTTTACATCTATTGCTCCTCCAAGTCAACCAAAAATCCTTAGGCTAGTGTTCCAATTTTCAAAACCACATAATTCTAAAGAAAAATTAAAAACCATAGTTAATAAGTATGGTACAGTGAACAGGACATTGTACATAAATGAATAAAATTATGGTTGCAACTATTAATGAACAAGTGATTTCTAAGCACCACAAATATATTTGTTCCAGGTCACCCATCCTCATTCCTAACCAACTTACTTTAATGTATTTTCTTTGAAAAAATGGAAACTGAAAATAAAAAAGCAAAGAAATGAAAACCAAATCTAATGTGACCACTTTAAATCACTGTCTCTTTCTGCATATTTTTACTCAAAATACCCACTCTAGGCATGAGAAAACAGAACCAACCACATTCCAAAATGTTTCCAATTTATGTGAAAGATTATTTTCTAATTAATTGAATCAAACCAAGAGGCCACAGAGCATGTAAACCCATTAAAGAAAGTTTCTATGATTTGGGGAAGGATAATTTTGTAAATATAAGTTTATGTTTCTTTCTTTATGAGTTGGCCAATCATTATTCAATTTCCCTACTTCTACAACACAAAAAAAAGAAAAAGCCACGTGTCTGCCAAGTCGGATTCATCAAAACCAACGATATTAATCCACGTGTCAAATTCGATTTAATGAGTCCACCCACCTTCCTCGGGCCCCACGTCTCTCTTCTTTCCAGCCCGTTGATAAAGGCAGCTTTTTAATTACTCTCTCTGCTTTCTATTTTTTTTCTTTATTGGCTTTTTTAATTTCTCTCTTCTTCCCCAAATTCACTGTTCTTTAAAAGCTACAAACCTACCAAGAAGAAGCTCGTGCTCTTACTCTGTTTTCTTCGGTGGAGTTTTCGCCTGACCTGCAACATTCATCGTCGGGAAGCTTTACCGGAAGATAATTATTTCCAGGTAAATTGTTCTTCATTTTAGCTGCTTTCTCATTCACAGATCGTAACTTTCCACTATTCGTTTTTAAAAAGCTCAAATTTTCCGATTTTGCTCAATATTAGCTCTAGTTTACTTCAACTATTTGGAAAATATCTTGAATTTCAGGTAAATTTTGTAGCTACTTCGTATTCATATCTAGCCTTCGTTTACTTAGATTTTTTTTTTAATTGTTTTTGTGTTTTTTTTCTTTTTCTTAATTCTCTCCGTTGGTCGAAAATGTAGCCGTTCCTGATTTTTGTTATTTTGTTGTACTCAATCTATCACCTGAATGCAAACAAAAACGTTTTTATTCTGAGCTCTACTGTTTTTTTTTTTTGGGTTGTTGTTCATCATTTATTTTTCTTTCTATTTTTCAGCTCTAGTACCCGATAATGGAGCTCTTCCGCAACTAAAATCTGTAGAACGGAGAAGTGGGTCGAAGAAAGATGTTTAAAGCACTGATTTTTTCAGTCCTGTTGGTGTCGGTGGTTGCTCCGGTGAGATCTCTAGACCCGCCTTTAAACGACGACGTTTTGGGGCTCATTGTCTTCAAGGCCGACTTGCGAGATCCAGAGCAAAAGCTAGCTTCTTGGAACGAAGATGACTACACTCCTTGTAGCTGGAACGGAGTCAAATGTCATCCGAGAACGAACCGAGTCACTGAGCTAACCCTAGATGGGTTCTCCCTGTCTGGTCGAATTGGTCGTGGGCTACTTCAGCTTCAGTTTCTTCATAAGCTCTCTCTGTCCAACAATAATCTCACGGGAATCATTAACCCTAATTTGCTGCTGAGCCTTGTTAACCTTAAAGTTGTTGATTTGAGCAGCAATGGGCTGTCTGGTTCGCTTCCTGATGGGTTTTTTAGGCAATGTGGGTCATTAAGAGTTTTGTCTCTGGCTAAGAACAAGCTCGCTGGGAAGATTCCGGTTAGTATAAGCTCGTGCTCGTCTCTTGCTGCATTAAACCTGTCATCAAATCGTTTTTCTGGTTCTATGCCTTTGGGGATTTGGTCTTTGAACACTCTAAGATCGCTTGATTTGTCGAGGAATGAGTTAGAGGGAGAGTTTCCGGAGAAGATAGACAGATTGAACAACTTGCGTTCACTTGATTTGAGTAGAAATCGGTTATCTGGTCCTATTCCTAGCGAAATTGGGAGCTGTATGCTGCTGAAGACTATTGACCTTAGTGATAATTCTCTATCCGGGAGCTTACCAAATACATTTCAGCAGCTCAGTTTGTGTTATTCTCTGAACTTGGGAAAGAATGCGTTAGAAGGGGAAGTTCCAAAGTGGATTGGAGAAATGAGGAGTCTTGAGACTTTGGATCTTTCGATGAATAAGTTTTCAGGGCAGGTTCCAGACTCCATAGGCAACCTTCTAGCACTGAAAGTTCTAAATTTTTCTGGGAATGGGCTTATTGGTAGCTTGCCGGACTCAACAGCCAACTGTATCAACCTCTTGGCCTTAGATTTTAGTGGGAATTCACTAACTGGAAAGCTTCCTGTGTGGATATTTCAAGATGGTTCTCATGATGTTTCTGCATTAAAGAATGATAACTCCACTGGAGGTATCAAGAAGATCCAGGTGTTGGATCTTTCCCACAATTCCTTCTCTGGCGAGATTGGAGCTGGTCTAGGAGATCTTAGAGACTTGGAGGGTTTGCATCTGTCCAGAAACTCTCTTACCGGCCCGATCCCCAGTACCATTGGGGAACTAAAGCACTTGGGCGTCCTTGATTTGAGTCACAATCAGCTTAATGGAACGATTCCTCGAGAAACTGGTGGAGCTGTTTCTTTGGTGGAGTTGAGACTAGAAAATAACTTGTTGGAGGGAAATATTCCGTCTTCCATCAAGAATTGCAATTCCCTTCGGTCTTTGTAAGTCTCTTTTGCTTTAAGTTGCATTCAGTTAAAGATTTTCCCATTAAAGATTTTCTCCTAACTGTGTTCTGTTTCATGCTTCTTTCTACAGGATCCTGTCACATAACAAGCTGCTAGGCTCAATTCCACCAGAACTCGCAAAAGTTACAAAACTCGAAGAAGTCGACTTATCATTTAATGAACTGACCGGAACGCTTCCTAAACAGTTGGCCAATCTCGGCTATCTTCAGACCTTCAACATATCTCATAACCATCTCTTTGGGGAGCTACCTGCAGGTGGAATCTTCAACGGATTATCCCCTAGTTCAGTATCAGGAAACCCGGGAATTTGCGGTGCTGTTGTCAATAAGTCTTGTCCCGCTGTCTCCCCTAAACCGATTGTGTTGAATCCTAATGCAACTTACGATCCTTACTCGGGTGAAGGACTGCCTTCTGGTGCTGGTCACAAAAGGATACTCCTTAGTATATCTTCTTTAATAGCCATTAGTGCTGCTGCAGCCATTGTGGTTGGTGTAATAGCCATCACAGTACTTAATCTGAGAGTGCGCGCATCAACGGTTTCAAGATCAGCTGTACCGCTTACGTATTCAGGTGGAGATGACTTCAGCCGATCTCCCACTACTGATAGCAACTCAGGGAAGCTTGTGATGTTCTCTGGTGAACCTGATTTTAGCACGGGGACACATGCTCTACTTAACAAAGACTGTGAGCTTGGTCGAGGTGGATTTGGAGCAGTGTACAGAACAGTTATCAGAGATGGCTATCCTGTGGCTATCAAGAAGCTCACTGTCTCGAGTCTTGTCAAGTCTCAAGAAGAATTCGAAAGAGAGGTCAAGAAACTTGGGAAACTCAGGCATTCAAATCTGGTTAAACTCGAAGGTTATTACTGGACAACATCTCTTCAGCTTCTTATCTATGAGTTTCTCTCTGGTGGGAGTTTATATAAACACTTACACGAAGCACCAGGAGGTAGTAGTTCACTTTCTTGGAATGATCGGTTTAATGTCATCCTTGGTACAGCCAAATGCTTAGCCTATTTGCACCAATCAAACATCATCCACTACAACATCAAATCGAGTAACGTGTTGCTAGACAGCTCTGGTGAGCCTAAAGTAGGAGACTACGGATTAGCGAGGCTGTTACCTATGCTAGATAGGTACGTTCTGAGCAGCAAGATACAGAGTGCTTTGGGATACATGGCTCCAGAGTTTGCATGTAGAACGGTGAAAATAACAGAGAAATGCGATGTTTATGGATTCGGAGTCTTGGTTCTTGAAGTGGTTACAGGTAAAAAGCCTGTGGAGTATATGGAAGATGATGTTGTGGTTCTGTGTGATATGGTGAGAGAAGCTCTTGAAGATGGAAGAGCAGATGAATGTATTGATCTGAGGCTGCAAGGGAAGTTTCCGGTAGAAGAAGCGATTGCAGTGATAAAACTAGGGCTTATTTGCACTTCTCAGGTTCCCTCTAGTAGACCACATATGGGAGAAGCTGTTAACATATTGAGGATGATCAGATGCCCTTCAGGGAGCTCAGATGAGTTGGGTTCGAGTTGAAAAAATCAAAACTAACATGTTTTTTCACTACCAAGTTCCGGTGAAGAGGAATCCGGTTTGTTCATTTGGGTTTGTAAGAGAGATCCTTGTCTGTGTTTGTTTTTTGATAATCTCCTAAGTGTTATGTTTTGTGTCTGTTAGTTTCAGTTCACTGTTTGTAGCTTCTTCTGTTTATTGTTTTAACTTTTTAGATTATTATCGGATTTGTTCTCACCGGGTTCCATAATTTGGGACTCTTGATGGAAATCTGTAATTGTTATGAAAGAAAGCTGTAGTATTCATTTCAAGTTTCAACCTTCTTTTAGCAGACATAGAAGATAGAGTTTTCTTGTGAGACAAACAAAAACTTAGGGTTAAGAAAAACAAGAATCGAGAAAAAGGTAGCTAGAGTTAGTGACTTGGTGTGGGACTCTGTGAAAACTCAAGAAGCTTCATTTGTTGCAGCCATGTACATGGGACTCTGTGAAAACTCATCAATTAGTCTGATCTTTATTGGATTATGGGAATCGAGGAAACGTCTCAAGAATCGGTAGATAAAATACATTATTCATTTGGCTTTTTGAGTAATTTATAAGTACATTTTAACAGCAGAACCCTAGTTTCAATGGCCAATAAAAGAGGAATTGAGCATGCCTTGTCTGAAACAGACAACGTTTTTCTCTCTCGGAGTTGGGAAAGAAGAAATTTATACGACAGTGGAAGTATATATTTATCATTTCAATAAAAGAATAGTAGAAGACAACGATGTACTACTACTAAATTCACATCGTCCAAAGCAAAACCGAGCCTGGGTAATTTGCAAACTTTCTACTTTTTAGTTCACAACTTAAAATTCATCTGAAAATAAACGATTGCATTAAATTGAGATGGCATCTTTTTTTTTTTTTTTGGTTAAACAAATTGAGATGGCATCTAACGTTTTGACTTTATAAGCCAATATGGTAACCTTTTTCATTTCAAATGGAACCTGAATGAAAAAAGTTACTTAGGAGTTAGGAGATATTTCACTGAACATACTTGGTGCTAACTAACCAATAGCCATGAACAATAATCAAATATTTTTTGAAACCATATTAAGAGATGATGAAATGTTTTCATCAAACTTTCCAAGTATTATTCCAAGTTTTTAATAACACAAACCTCATCTAAATGAGACTTATTTTCTAGTAGACCATAAATATGAAGCTCTGAATTCGGCATCTCTAGAATACCAAAAAGTAACTATTTCGTCGTTGAGTTATCTAATGAAAAATCTGATATAAACAATGTTCTTTGATATAACCAATCAACTTGACCTTTTCATTTACATTTTAAATCACCAATCCAAATTTCTAAAAATGTTCTGTAATAGCAACTACGGTATTTGATCATCCACAAGGGTTTCATTATCAAAACCCAAAGTGAATAAATAAATTTACAGATCAATCTTTTGATAATCACTGTGTTCATTGACCAGTCTGCACCAACCATGAGTTATTCAACTGTGACATAGCCGTCTCCCTAAAACTCTTGACCTTAACCAAGCAGAAATGGGTGCAAACCGTACCCATACCGGACCCAACCCGGGTCGTTTTCAATAAATAACAAACCGGTCCACTATCCGTTCCTCTTCCTTGCGCCACAATCCCCCACGCGCTCGTATCTCCACACGCGCCACCGTCGTAGATTCCATCGTAATCATCATCAACATCATCATCAGCTCCTTCTTGATCCACAAGCTTCTCCACGAATATAACTCCCTCCGGTGTCCTCTCTTCTCCTCTATCCCACTTCCCTTCCATCTCCGGCCAATCCTCCGCCTCCGGACTCGTCGCCGTCGTCGTCAAACCACCATTAGCCTCCGCGTATAAATGCACCAATAACGGAGATTCTCTAAGATTCTTCACGATCTCAACCACCGAATCTCTCAACCACACATCAAGCTTCTCCCTCGATACAACAGATCCACCACGTTTCCTTTCACCGATCCTATCAATCTTCACCGCCGCAGACGGTGGTGCCAAATCATCCATAGTCATCGAAATCTTCCCGATCTCACACAAATTCCGTCGATTCGTCACCGGAACCACACACGACGATCGAGAATTCAAATTCACCGTACGCCGATCACAACGAACGGCACATGCACTTCCTCCTCCGCAACAAATCCTCGCAGACGCAGCCATCTCACCCCTACCGGAAAGATTCAATTGCAGAGACGAGATGTGCGATTAGATTGGAGACTGCTTCACGCTATGATTCAATATATATGAGAGAAGCAATCACACCAATGGATGCTTTTAAGAATACGTTTTACTGACGTAGCCACACAGAGTCCAATGGCAATGATGAATGATTTTTTTATATAACTATTTTTTTTTTCTCCAGCATGGAGTTGTGTAAGTTGTTTGATTGAACGGTTGAGATTTAGAGATGGTATAAATCGCGTTTACCTTATTCTTCACGTTATCCTCAAAAGTCTGAGGTGGCTTAAGTAGGTGATTATTCCCTGGTAAGTCTAAATGATAAAGAATCTGATTTTGACCGTTCGATTTAAATCTAACGGCTGTTATTATGAGAAAAGCATATGGGCTTAAAGAACGTGGCGACGCGGTTTAGGTGTGTGCATGGCTTGGGCGGGCACGCGCTGGTATAGGATTTAAATTGTGGAGTTCATGTGTCATCCATGTCATTTATAATCTATACCATTGGTTACGCCACGTCAGATTCCACGCTGTACTGTTTCTTATTTTGGATTGGGCCTACCGTTTTGATGAAAGTTTTGGGGTTCGTATGTTCTGTGGGCTTTGCTTGTTTAAAGAATCCTAACACATGTGAATGAATTGTTTTATAGATTCAATTATAACAGGCCACTAAGGAATATGAACATAAAATTAAAGAGATTCAAACTTGGCGAAAACAAAACTCTTCGAGAGATTCACATGATGACGTGTGGCTTATAGGTGAGTGTAGACCAAAGTTAATCCGAACTCTTAGTTTCTTAGATGCGTTGATCTTTTGCATATAAGGATTGGATCGTTGGACTGAGTTTTGGATTTATTTTTAAAGTGTTTGCGTCATACGTTTCTCGTGACATAAAAAACACAACCACAAAAGCACACACACCAAAAAACATCATAAATAAGCATCAACATAAGGACACAAATCGAGCAAATAAGCGTTACAGATCGACGAGTGGAATCAGTCAAAATGACGTGGCTTAATATCATTATATACTTATCTAAATAAGTCCACCTCTCGCTTCATATTTTCTAGTGTGTACATATATCAAAAAGCATGACCACTGTTGTGTTCATTATCGTCCTTGTGATCTTCGCTGCGAGTCTTCACGACGCCGGAGGAACAACCATGGACCCTTGTCTAGAATCAATGAAGACAGCTTCACTGCCTGATCTTCCTTACGCTTATGATGCGCTAGAGCCAGCGATTAGCGAGGAGATCATGCGGCTTCACCACCAGAAACACCACCAGACTTACGTCACTCAGTACAACAAAGCCCTTAACAGTCTTCGCTCTGCCATGGTCGACGGTGATCACTCCTCTGTTGTCAAACTACAAAGCCTCATCAAATTCAACGGCGGAGGTAAAACCCCAACTTTAAGTCTTCCTATCTCCGCTTGTTGGTCTTTAGGAATTTGACTGCTTCTTGATTCTTGTGTTGCTTTACTTGTAGGTCACGTTAACCATGCAATCTTTTGGAAAAACCTAGCCCCTGTTCATGTACCAATATGTTACTTCTTCGTTACTCCATCTTCATCTTATGATGATTTTTGTTTTCTCTATAACATAATGGGTCAAATTGAAATGGTAGGAAGGAGGTGGCAAGCCACCGCACGATCCTTTGTCTTCGGCGATTGATGCTCATTTCGGATCCTTGGAGGGATTGATCCAAAAGATGAACGCGGAAGGCGCAGCTGTGCAGGGATCTGGATGGGTGGTAAGCTTCTTGTTAGAATCTCATTAACAATAAGTTGAAAAATAACATTAATTGGCTTTGTGATGAAAGTTTATAAATCTCCTGAATGACAATACAAAAAATCTGTTTAAATTGAATCGGATATGTGATGTAGGACTCTCTCTTCGAAATGAAAAAGAGAAAAAAAATTCTAAAACTCGGTGGTTGAAATCATAACTATATATAAAGTGCCATTATGTAATGTTGTTTGATTAATTGGTAAATTTGAATTATATTATTGGTGGATAGTTTGTATTCCATAATGTCCGTGGTTCCTTTGAATTAGTGGTTTGGATTAGACAGAGAGCTAAAGAGACTTGTCGTTGAGACCACAGCCAATCAGGTAGGTCAATGTATAAGTTAAACTAATTTGTAACATCAGCTATCTCTCAAGAAACTTTGAAAACAAAAAGAAAGAAAAACATATGACATATAGAGAAAATACAGGATCCATTGGTGACTAAAGGAACACACTTGGTTCCTCTAATCGGGATTGACGTATGGGAGCATGCCTACTATCCACAGGTACTCTATTCTCAATTATAATAAAAATACTTCTTGATTTGATATAGACTATAATATCGGTTTTAGTAAAAGAACCATTTAGTTGAATATTAACATTGACCAATTGGTGCGGGTAATGCAGTACAAGAATGCAAGAGCGGAGTACTTGAAGAACATATGGAGTGTGATCAACTGGAAATACGCCGCGGACGTATTCGAGAAGCATAATCGTGATCTTGATATAAACTGAGTTTTACAAATGTATAAATATGCATATATAGAGTCTTTAGTTTTTCTTTTGGGTTATGTTGTCTTGTTTGTAATAGAACCGATACTTTGAGTTAATAAATAGGACGTAGCGAAGATGCAATAATAAGTTTCAATTGCTATGTACCTTGAAAATAATGTTTGTTAATGTTTTTCTGGTAGTTGTTTCAAGTAAATTAATATAAAAGTAAGTTAATATTTGGTCTAGTTTGTGAATAAAAATATATAGAAGATAATCAGATTAAAAAAAAAAATCTAATTAAAACAAAATAAAGTTTTATATATTTGAGACTTTATAAAATAAAATAAAAATCCCACTACTCTAAAAATCCAAATGGTTGTCTAAATTTGATATAATCGTTTTGAATTCACTAATATAATAGAACATTAAACAGTTGGTTTTATTTGTATTTGGCGGCCCGTTAGCTAAAAACTCGAGGCAGATATGGGCTTACAATGGGTCAAGCACCGGCCCAAATATTTCAAAGTCAAACCCACTTCTGATAAAACCCTAACCGACAATAGTCTGCATATATTAGAGATTATTTCGCGAATTTTAGGGCTACTGCGTTCTTCTTCTTCCCTGTCGCCGCATCAAAGAGAACTGAAGCAATAGGCTTTTGAAGCTCTCTGCATCAACATGGCAAGACTTCTTGTTCTTTGATAGATTGATTTCATAGTTTAAAACACACAGAATCAAACTCACAGAGATTTGGGAAGCAAAATAGTATATTGAATTCGAGCTTGTTTTTGTAGACTGTCAAGCGTAGGAATGGTGGCAGGAACAAGCATAACCGTGGTCATGTGAACCCTATCAGGTGTTCCAACTGCGGAAAGTGTTGCCCCAAGGTTGGATCCACCCGTTAATCATTTTCCGATACTAGATTTGTCTAAGATTGAAAATGAATTTGATCTGATTTTGGTTCTCTTGTTTATAGGATAAGGCTATCAAGAGATTCATCGTCAGGAACATTGTTGAGCAAGCTGCCATTAGAGATGTTCAAGAAGCCAGCGTCTACGATGGTATGTATTGAATAATTATTCTCGTTGCTCCCTCATTGCGCATTTTTGGTTGTACTTTGTTTTACCTAGTTGGTATGTTTAAGATTTATATTTTTGGAATTGGTAGGTTACACTCTCCCAAAGCTTTACGCTAAGATGCAATACTGTGTCTCATGTGCTATCCACTCTCACGTTGTGAGAGTCCGATCCCGCACCAACCGTAGAGTTCGTACCCCACCACCTCGCTTTGCCAGACGCAAGGTAAGCTCTCTGTGCAATTATATTGAGGTGATTGGATGCTAGTGTTTTTCTTGTGATCGTGTTCTTAGGCAATTTGCTTAAATCAGTTTTAGATAAAAGGTTTCTGTTGGCATTTTGATACTTGTTCTAAAGTTAAAGTGGTTTGAAGTAAAACTACTTGCTCTAAATTCAGCGATTATATTAGAATGTGAGTTCTTCACTGTATCTTATTGTTGTAGTTGTTTCATACGAGTCTTGTCCTGTTGCAAACCTTGACATTGTACATGCTACGTTTTGTTTTGATGGAGAATGTAGCCTCTTTGAGTTTTGTTGCAAGTTTTTTTCCTGAAAGGTTTCAAAAATGATTTCATCTCAGGAGGATACACCCAAGCCTGGACAACCTGGTCAGGCTCCTCGCCCTGCTGGTGGTGCTCCTGCTGCTCCTCGTGCCTGAAAACTTCAAGAAGCTGGCAATCCAAAACTTTTTCTATTCTAGTTTCAGTCTCTTTGTTGTCTGAAATTTTTGAAAATGTTTTCTACATTTTGTTAAAGATGATTTTGCCATATGGATCTTTAAATGTTTCAGATCATTTATCAGTTGATTTGACTTTACTTTTTTCCTCTCTTTTTAATACCCTTCATTTGAAGAAAAATTAAAAATTACCAGAGATTCACCGAGTCTTAAGCGATGCTGAGTATGACATGGTATCAACTTGATTTATAATATAACAAAAAGTCAACTTTGCAAATTATCTTTGGCAATCCTTACAAAATGTGACATGGGACAATCTGTTTTGAGAGCATTGGGGATAATGTGAGATCTGCTAACAGCGTATCCCTCCTGCAAAAATTCCAAAAGCAGAGCTTTTTAGCTTTGTACCTTCACATCAGTTTTTACAGAGAGATCAAAGCTGAGATAATTCAATTACTACTTTACCTTAACTAGTGCACTCATCATCTTCTTCAACGAAGGTGAGTTCATCTTTGCACGGCTCGCCATCTAATCACAACATAAACAAATGGATGAAATGTGTCTTTCTTATCAATGTAATTGAATCATGGTTTTAGAGTACCTCATCCATTTTGGTGTATCCAGGTGGTAGTCTTGGATCGCTCTCTTCAATCATTATGCTGAGAAGCTTCTCCAGATCCATGCCAGTGCCTTCACCGACCCATCCCCATTCCTTTGCCAGATCCAGCATTTCCGTAACATATGATGAATCATGAAGCGGTCCAAGCCACATAGGTCCTGACACAACCAGTGAAGAAGAAGCCTTTGTATCACTGCAGGGACATCCCATCAAACCAAGTTCATCCCATCTCAATGTATGAGAATGGCCACATAGATTACAGTGCGTGACAAAACCATAGTTCCTGCAGTTAAGACACAAGAAACTCCAATTACAAAAGCAAAATAACCAATATCCGAGTCCTTTTAGTCAGATTCAAAATGAAGACACAACCTGTCCTCATGTAGCTTCCCACGGTGAACCCTCAGCATGACTCTAAACACAGGTCCGTGATAAGAATAGTAGGAGAAAAGGGGCGTAACGTGATAACCAAGTAGAGCAGCCTCTCTTACTGCTCCACCTATAAGCATCCGCAGCCCAATCTCATTCCCAAATGGCATTGGCCTAATAAACGCCCCATAGGCTGCTAAGGAACTACACCAAAGCAAACCAAGAAATGTTTAAACTTTCAATCTCCTGAGTCCTTAAATCATAGCGTGCTTCCAAAATGTTCCATAAAGCCTATTGATATTACATATTTCAGATGTTTTCCAATGTAACTTGTAAGCAAAACCGATTAAATTAGGAAAACTAAATCACAAATTATCACAAATTGTATTGCTTTCACTCACTTATAAGGTCTGTGACCACCAGAAGAGTACCCATCTGTTGACGTTAAGTAAAGCAAACCACCCAATCTCAATGCATTAAACGCATCTCGCAAAAAAGCCGAATCACTCCCAAACGAATCAATGTCAATCATATCGAAGAAATCGGCAACCATATATCGCTCAATCATCGCTTTATTAGCCAACAAATGCGTCACAACCCATCTCCTCTCGTCTCCAGTACCTCTCTCTACTTTACTCAAATTATCCGTAATTACCTTCCGATTCGCATCGTTCGCGTCGTTCGCCATCACAAAATCAGCTTCAGCTTCCACAAGATAACGAAGAGACCTAATTCCACATCCGCACATTGCATCGAGTACCCGTAAGCTTTCATTAGATCTCTTGTACAGCGTCGCCGACAACACACCGAGGTCTCGTCCTGTAGCGCTTTCATGGCGGAAAAAAGTCTCTCCCGTTTCGAATTCGAGATTCCTCTCAATCTGAACCTCGGATTTCACTAAAATGGGATTAAATCTACATTTAGAACTCTTGAATCGAAATGAATATGGGGATTTACATTTAGGGCTTTGAGATTTGTGCAGAGTGAAAGAAGAAGAAGAAGAAGAAGAAGATAGGGTTTTAGGAGAGAGAGTTAACAACATAGCGGGAAAAAATATGACTGTTCGCTTAATTGTTTTTATCCTTTATCTAAATTAAGTTGTCCGTCCAACATAAAGCCACGTGTACAGAGAAGATGAAACCTCGTATTAGTACGCCACGTCATCAACCTTATGATTAGTTGGGTCCGCTTTTTTAAAAGCGTGTGATCGTCTACACTCGATATCACCAAAGGATACGATACGCTTTTTTTTCTTTCCCTTTCATGGATTTGAGTTTCGGTTTCTGGGTTTATGGACATTGGAAAAATTAGGGTTTTTGTAGATTCTGAGGTTGATTGAGTCTGAGACAACGATGAAGAAGAAGATGAAAGAAGTAAGAAGATTAAAAAAAATCATTTTTTCTTTTTCTTGGGCTGACTATTATTTGACGAAGCAGGTGAAGTTAAAAACTTTCTCATTATACAAAAATGGCAGATTGTGATAGGTCTTCACTATTATAAACCTTCCATAAATTTTGATTATTATTTTTATATATATCCCTTCTTATTTCCTGCATTACTTGGTGATAATTCTCCCCTCTTTTTTTTTTTTTTTTTTAATTATTGTTTCGGTTTCTCGTCGCTTGATCAATGAATACAAATAGGTATCCAAAAAACAGTCTCTTCCGTTTCATTGACTTATACTCATATCTGTTTTATTTGTGTTCTTTTTTGTTCCTTTAGATGACTTTTTTGTTTGAAAAAGTTTTGTTGTAACGTTTGTATTCATTCATAAGATCTAAAAAAACAAACGCTGGAAATTTTGTCTCGAGGTGAAATATTCTTTGCTTAATCTTTAGCAATCCAATGAATCGAACACTAACTTTGGGTTTATTTTTGTGTGGATTTGGTGTATATTGAATCGTTTTGTTGATTGAGAAAAAAAAATTGCTTTTCCGCGTGAATCTCGTTTTTTTTTTTTTTTGGGTGGGGTTTCTGTTTTGTCTTAAGCCATCATCGTGGTCCTTGCTAAGCTTAAAAGATGAAACCAAAACGAAGAGTCGAGATTTTCATAATGCCGAATTTTTTCTATGTGAAAATGTTATGTCGATTCGTTACAATCTTAAACCCTGTTCCAAGTTTTGATTTTTTTTTTTTTTTCGGTCGCAGGAGTTAAAAGCCTCTTGAATATTCACAGATTAGCCCAAAGAATCTCAGGACAAATGGAATAATACCGTAGGTACTCTCTTTCAATAGTTAAACCTCAATTAGATCATATACAAACCTAACTCTGAGATGGTCTGAAATTTCTCTGATTTCGAAAGACAGAGCTGAGACTTCTGAGCGAATTTTGCCCTAAGCTATAATCATCTGTAATATATTTTTAGCTATTTTTGTTTTGTTTGTCTTGGTAGATATTCGATTTGGCTTTAGGAAGCTATACATTAGGGTACCTAATACTGCATTCACTATTGACAATCTCTGTTTCGATTTTTTTTGTCAATTGCTTAGGATGTATATCACTCATTCAGATGTGGATATTAGAGAAATCAAATGTAGCTTCTTTTTGGTACTAATTGCTAAACCAACCTTCCCTGTTTGTAGCTCAAGTAATTAGACAACCAGCTTTTACATTTCACTTCAATCATTATCTAATGTGGTCAGAATAAGATCAGTTCAAATATTTTGTAATTTCTATATGTTCTGTGGTTTGTAGATGTCACTCATACAAGTGGTTCGTTGGGTTGAGGATTTTCCTGTGTTATCAACCTGAAGTTAGTTTGAAGTTATGCTCACATGGGTGATATTCAAGAAAGATTGTCGGTTTCATCATCTTCGTCTTCTTCATCATCCTCATTGTCACTATCAACAGCACAACCTAAAGGGGATTCATTGCCAATAGATAGGGAATCTTGGATGATTGCAGAGGAGAGAGCTCATGAGATACTTTGCACTATCCAACCTGTCGTTGTTTCAGACAGAAGTAGGAATGAGATCATTGATTATCTACGATCTCTAATCAAGAGTCATGATGGAATTGAGGTTAGAAACTCTGGTTTACTTGCTGACATGTTAAACCTTTATGTTGTTTGTTAACTTTCAGTGGGAAATTGTTATCAGCAGGTCTATTCATTTGGTTCAGTGCCACTAAAAACCTATCTCCCAGACGGAGATATCGATTTGACGGTCCTAACTAAGCAAAATATGGATGACGATTTTTATGGACAATTGTGCAATAGGCTTCAAAACGAAGAAAGTGAATCTGAATTCCATGCAACAGATGTTCAGTTTATCCCTGCACAGGTTTGTTTGTTTATTTCCTTTTGGTTTTGGTTTCGTATTTTCCGGAATGCCCAGATTTTCCTCAAGAAAGTTTGCTGATTTATGATAGGTTAAGGTCATAAAATGCAATATCAGGAACATTGCTGTGGATATCTCCTTTAATCAAACGGCAGGTCTCTGTGCTTTATGTTTTTTGGAACAGGTACCATTAGCTATTCAAAATCAGGCTCTAGAAGTCCACCAAACAGATCATTGCATAGCTTTGATTCTTAACTATTGGCTGATCTTTGGTTTTATGTATTCTCAGGTTGACCAACTCTTTGGGAGAGATCATTTTTTCAAGCGTAGCATCATCTTAGTTAAAGCTTGGTGCTATTACGAGAGTCGAATTCTTGGTGCTAACACTGGATTGATCTCAACATATGCATTGGCAGTACTAGTCTTGCACATCATCAACCTATTTCATTCATCATTATCCGGCCCTTTAGCGGTAACCACCCTTTTCTGAAGCTTTAGCATCGTCTACAATAAGTGATATATGCAAAAATGAGATAACAGTCATTATCTTCAACAGGTTCTGTATAAGTTCTTGGATTATTATGGTTCATTTGATTGGAGCAACTACTGTATCAGTGTCAGTGGTCCTGTGCCAATATCTTCTCTTCCAGAACTTATGGGTAAGGATGATGCCAAATATCACACACTTCTCTTCGTGGCATCGTCACCTTTATTTGACATTTTGATTGCTCTCTCTCAATCTTTCCAGCAGCTTCTCCAGAAAATGGGCATGAGTTATTGCTTGACGAGAAGTTTTTAAGAGACTGTGTAGAGTTATATTCTGCTCCAACTAAAGCTGTTGAAGCAAATGGTCTTGAATTTCCTATCAAACCTCTCAACATAGTTGATCCTTTAAAACACAGCAACAACCTCGGAAAAAGTATTACACAAGGTACTTTACTGATAAATTTTATCACCAATATAGCAGTTGTCAAAATGTTCATATTTAAAAAAACATTTTGTTAGGAAATGTCCAACGACTAAGACATGCGTTTACACATGGAGCTCGAAAGCTCAGAGATGTTCTTTCACTACCTGATGAAACCATGGGATGGAGATTGGAGAGGTTCTTTCGTAACTCTTTGGAGAGGAACGGTAAGGGTCAAAGGCAAGATGTAAATGACCCCGTTACTGCGTTTGGTACTGGAAGATCAGAACTATCTGAACTTAGTGGAGATTTCGAAGGTAACTTTGGAAGACTTGGGCAAATGTATTATGGGTATAGCTTACCTGGAACATTTCAGCATAGCTATATCCCGGTGAATTCTCAAGTTACGGACCAGAGTGGTTGGGATATTGTTCGTCACCTTGTGAATAACAGAAAGAACGAGTTTTATCTGAGAGGTCTCAGTGTATCAACCTCAGTGCAGCCTTTTCCTCTGCATTCTCTAACTAAAGGCTGTCAAATCATGAGAAAGACGAGAGGAACTGGCACTTATATTCCTGTCATGGTATGCGATTAACCCCACCCACCGACTTTTTGGCTTAAAATTTTAAATTGTTGCTGCAAGTTTCTGAATTGCTTGCTCACTGGTTGTTGCAGAATCAACAGTTATTCTCTGACAGGTTCAGAGACTCGGGTATGGAAAATACCTCAACTCATCATTTAGAAGCTTCCGCTGAGGCAATAGACGATGATGGAGCCAGTAGTCGCTGCAATTTTTCTGATGAAGTATCAACTTCTTGTACCGGTAACAAAGGAGAAGAATGTGTGAGACCAGAGGCTTGTAGTAACCCAGATCAGCCTGTGCTGAAATCTCCAGGATCTGTGAATTTGGAGGTAGATGACAATTTCCAATCTCCACCACCAGAAAACCTAGTAGATCCTATATCTTCAAGCACATTGGTATTGGAAGATGGCAAAGAAGAGGACAGCAGATCCTCCCAAGCCATGAACGGTTCTTGACTTTTAGTGATTGTGACCGAATCTTTGGTTGATATCTTAACTATACCCTCAGGATTACTAGCTTCTCTTAACCACATGGACAAACTCTATTTAGGATTCAAAACTTTATTATGTTGTTGACCATCACTAGAAATCTCTTTTTCATTGTTAGTAGGACAGAACATACAATAGTGGTATAGATTAGCAGTTGATTTGCTATTTGTCTTTTGCTTGGAATCTATTTCCGTAAGATTTCTTATCCAAATTCATACGAGATCTCCTGAATATTACTTCTTGTGGCAACTTGTGCAGGGAGTAACAAACAGTTATTCACTCAATACCCGAAACAAAAACACACCAGTTCTAGGTTTTGTACAACCAGACATTATGAAAGTTGTCCGGGTAACAATAGTTTTCACGTGTTACATGATACACAACAAGTATACAGAAACACAAGGCAATCCTTGAGATTTGAATGCGTCACAACAAAGAACTATACATCAGAGTGTGATACTGTCTGGGGAGTGAGAACGTACATATGACAGTCGTGTGCGTCTACTTGAGCTTCAAACGAAACAGAAGCATTATCTGTTACATCTTTGTGCTGCCACAAATCTCTAACTGAGACACTAATGGTAGATTCAAGCCCGATTACATCCCATGATGCTGTAATGGTCGCAGGCTCAGAGCAACGGTTCCAGAGAGCAATTACCATACGGTCACCAGTTAAAGGTCCTGACCACACCTGCAATGAAACAGTTAGCAAAAATTTGAGTCCTCAAGTTTGTTTTTCTGCTTTTTCTATTAGTCTGATTATTCAGTGGCTCCCAATTCTCAAACCTGCTGACAATTATCATCTCCATTGCCTTGAACTTTCCTTCCTTGAACACCAAGTGGGTCTGCAACCAGAAAATGTTCTCAGATTCTCAGTCTTCGACAATGGATATATGGAAAATCATGTATTCAGTGAAGCTAACAAGTTAGAAAAATATTAGAGCTCACCTTGGTTTACAGCGATAACTTCCTTATTGCTCAAAATCTCAAAAGTTTCCGCCGTCATGTTTCTTACATCACAACCAATCAAAAGTGGTGCCTGCAAGAGAGTCACAAGGATGAGATGAAATCTAGGACATCAAAGAAAATCAAGAAGCCACGAAATTAGTTACACACTTTCATCAAAGCCCAAATGCTAAAATGACCGCGATACTCCTCGTATGTCATCCCTCCATTCCCAACTTCCAACATATCCGGATCTAATGCAATGGAAACAATTGTGATCACTCCTTCAGTGTACTAGTTCTTACTCCATAGCAGAACATTTTTTTAGATCTTAAATGACTGTTTACCATTCCAACCACCAGGTCCAGCATAAGCAGCCCACTTGTTATTCAAATCAGCAATTGTAGTCATACTTTCATAAACATTAAAAAAAGAGAGTAAAGCAATCAGATCATGTTTTAAACAAACCAATCCCTCTCCAAGAAACTCAATGATCATACAACTCAAATCAGAAGATCTTCATTAAAAACAAATGAAAAACGAAATTTCTCTAATGCCAAGAGATTTTCACCTTGCCCATGTATCATTGATGTCATCAGTTGTGCGCCAACTGTTTCCAACTTCTTTTGCCCACAAGGCAGGATCATCAACACCCCTGCATACGCGAAAAAATGGTAAAATAAATGGTAGTAAATTAACTAGTCCTGTGTGAAGACATTATGAGTATGTACCATTCACAAAGCGAATAGAAGATTGAGCGACCAGTCGCGTTTAGAGCATCGCGCATGGGAGGGTATCTGGAAACCATAAACCGTATCAAGTCATTCAAAAACTTCCACCAAAAAGATTTCGTGAATAAATGGTACTGTATCAAATCATAAAAGATCAAACCTTTCGATTGGTTTTATTCCCAGGTTGAAACAGTTGTCATATTTCAGATAATCCACACCCTGGAAATCAAGTCTACCAATGAGAAAGCAAGACAAAGATACCACCAAGTATCAAAAACACAGTGATCTTGTTTGTAATTAAGGATACAATATCTCAACATGATTAACTTAAATAGCTCATTGACAACTCAAA
Source organism: Crucihimalaya himalaica (assembly GCA_004349715.1). NCBI lineage: Eukaryota > Viridiplantae > Streptophyta > Magnoliopsida > Brassicales > Brassicaceae > Crucihimalaya > Crucihimalaya himalaica. Next base: position 1,782,756 of record SMJT01000008.1, on the reverse strand, counting down.
CGACATTGACTGAATACTAACCCAAGAAGCAAAAATGTCTGCATCATCCACTTCATGGAAAAGGGATCCAGGACGAACTTGACACGTGAAAATGCTGAAAGAGGGAAATATTCAAAATAAAAACATGAGACCATATCATATAGTTTCATCGAACTTATAACACACCAAAAGAGGGACATGAATATTAACTTACCCAGCATCAGAATATATACCGAGTTTAAGACCTTTTGAATGAACATAATCAGCAAGAAGCTTAATTCCTGATGGGAAGGTTTCCGGATGAGGAACCAATTGACCCTGATTTACAATAAAAAAACGTAGGCATCCAGCGTCAATTTATTGTGATTTATAATGTCACAGAGAAAAAGAACTTCTACATGAAAATGGAGATTAAAAGCCAAAATCACTTCAGGACATGAGCTCACTAAGATAGTATTTTCGAGCATAAACAGAAATTTACCACAAAAATTAGACCAGCAAATTCTGCTGTATTAATACAAGCAATCTTACCTTGGAATCGCGTAACAAATTGGACCAACAGTCATCTGCAACAAACGCAAAACTTGTGAAACGTTAAAGCAGTAAGGTTTACTCTCAGATAGAGAAAATATGAAGAGACAGGTGCAAGGGAGAAATACCAATATTGACATGTATGTATCCTAAATCAGCCAAGCCAGAGGAGACCAAAGCATCAGCTGTTAGTTATAGTAAGTAAAATATCAGTAACACAAATGAACATAGAGTGAAAAAAAAGAAAGATGAAACATGTGAGTAGCTTTTTATTAGAAGCTATCATCAAACAAAAGAAAGCTTTACCAGTTTCCTTAATGACTGTTTCATTGATATTGCAAGCAAAGAAATTCCAGCTATTCCATCTGTCGATTAACAAAGCACAACTCCATTAAGATAATTTCAAAACTGGAACTGTAAGACCGATTCAAATTTTCAAACTTTACAACAGAATAGAGACAAAATCCATAAAAATTGTTCCTTTACATTTAAGCAGAAACCCAGAAACTAAGTAGCAGGATCAGAGACAATCCAAAAAGCTAATTCCTTGAACCTACCCCATTTGTGGAGTTCGAGCGAGGCCATTGTTGAGCTGCAAGCGTCCGTACATAGAAGTATCATAGATCGAATTGAAGGATTTGCTGAAGACCAACCCACCAGTATTGCTCTGCAACAATGGCGCTTTGACTCTCCCTGCGATCGACTGAGAGACCAAAACAGATAAGGAGAAGAGCCCAACGAGGAAGCAGACTGAATCTTTCATCTTCTTGATAATCTCCATTAACGTCTTCTCACTCTTCTGGGGATCTCTTACTCTACGTGTCCTCGTTGAACAAACCAAACCATCAAGAGTCAAGGCACGAAAATGGCTTGATGATAACAGAGTCGTATCGATATCTCTAACTCCCAAGAGTTTGATAAACTAACAAGTTGTTCCAGAATATGCTTATGAATCATCATACATCATTTTTATTAATTTACAATTGTAGCTCAATATTATTAAATTAGACCTTCCTTTAACAATAAAGAAGATGTATTTAAATCTGTCCCATTTAGATTTAGTTTGAACAAGGCCATACGAATTGTTCGAGTTTTAAGCATTTTTATTTGGATTAAATTTAATTAACGAACGTTTTTTTAACAAAATGTGTTACATAGGTGATCCAATTTTCTCAGTTACTAAATAGATTTGGTGATTGAAACGTTGATAAATTTCATTGCGTCTTGAGAAGCACCCGTACGTGAGTATATGGATGATTCGGTGATTTATCCACTGAGAAGAATACATCCCCACCCACTGAACACGGCCACACCCGTTCTCAATGATCAGTAGCAAGGAAGCATATGGATCAAAAACCTTAACATGATCATTATACCACCATCTTTTAACAAAGAACATTGCAGGAAACCAAATAAGAAGAAAGAAGACAGCAGACCTTTTCTATCATCTTTATTATGTGCTCCATGCATGTAGTCACTGAAGAGCAGCCATATCTACTTTATAACTCCTCGTAAAAGCGACTACTCAAAGCTAACGGGTTCTCTCCACACTTGTTAGCTCTTTCAATCACCTGCAAAGGTTCAGTATTCAGAAATTTAGAATGTTGGGAAACCTAATCATAAACAAGGGAAAATGCTAAGAGAATATAAGAATGTTCTCTGCAAAATAGGGCTCGCATATATAGATTAAAACCGCATATAAACAGAAGGATTCTTGGTGTTCATTGCCCTAGTTTCACAAACGCTAGAAAATATACCATACCTTGTCATCAACCTCTGTAAAATTTTGGACATAAGTAAAACCTCATAACCCAAATGCCTTAAGTATCTGCTTAACCAACCAGTACAACACTAGAGAGACAAATGCCTCAAGAATCCAATTTCTAGATAGATACACAGGTTTATCCTAAATATTATGCTAGTTGATCTCTAAGAGTCTAAGACTTAAGATGTACAAAAAAAACTTCGAATCTAACAAAATACACATAAAAGTAATTAATTAAATTAAAATTCGTCGCCTCATAAATCATCAGATCACTAAACTCCCACGTAACCACATAAATAATCACAGCCATATTCTTCATTTGTGGCCCCCGTTACATTTCAACCCTCACCGCACAACCACATGCATATATCTAATATAAATGTCGCACAATTTGCAGTCTCCTTTACTTGGAATTTATAAAGTGAAAAACCATAAGATGGGTCTAAGAGCACTGCCTCTTCAACACAACAGTGGGTTCGTCTCCACGACCAAAGTCCCGATCTCAAGAACCTCACCAAGATTTAGCCGGAACCCTAGATGGGTCGTTGTATCGGCGAAGCAAGAAAAAGATGATGAGAAGAAGAAAAACGAAGATGAGACTTCGTTGTTTACCAAATTAACGGATGCTTTGGACTTCTCACAGGTTCGGTCGGAGAAAGACGCTGAGCTTCTCTACGAAGCCCGAGAAGCCACCAAATCGGGTGGCAAGATGACCCAAGAACAGGTTGGTCTTCAAAATTAACCACAAATTAATGAAATAATCCAAATTAAGGTAATACTATATATTGGATAGTAAACTCGATAAGATGTAAAGCTTGCTTATTAGTTAAACCATAACTTTAAACCACTTGAGTCCCAAACATAGATAAGAAAATCTTACTTATGAAAATTATTGGATTATCAAAATCGAATTATGTTTGATATATTCGTAATGATATGCAGTATGGGGCATTGAGGAGAAAAATCGGAGGGACATACCAGGACTTTTTTAAATCCTACGTTGAAGGTAAAAAATCTAGAGAACTATTTAATTTGGAAGAAACTATTTGAATTAATTGTACATTATTGTTTTAAATAAATGTTATAGTGGATGGGAAATATGTGGAGGAAGGATGGGTGGACAAAACATGCAAGATTTGCAAAAAGGACACAAAGGGTGAGGCAAGACAAGTGGACAAGTTAGGGAGATATGCTCATGTCTCTTGTCTTCAAAATCCTCCCAATTCTTCTGGAAATTTCTTCACCAGACTCTTCTCTAGATGATGATCAATTTCCAAAATCATATGAATGTGTTTGTTTTTAACTAAATTATCATTGCAGTTTTGTGTGTATTTTTATAGAAATCGATATTCATTTACATACCAAAACAAACATCATGTTTATTTGGGATCTTGTTAAACAAAGAGACAGAGAAGGATGTACATTTTTGGTTTAAATGTTATGAAGTTTTTAGAAAGAGACAAATTTCTAAAGATACAACCTAAACCGCGATAACAGATTATTATTTTTCCTGAATCTTCTTGTCTTTATATATTTTTCTTAAATTCGATTCGCTGTGGAAGCTGAGAAGCTCGAGGGTTTATTTCATTAATTTCTTTTATATACATAAATGTTGATATACTGTATATGGTTTAAGCTTTCTAGTTATCGAACATAAAGACACATTTAAGCCTATCTAATAACAATTCTCACAAAATCAATAACATTTTTCTACTATCCAGCCTAAAGTAATTTCAAAAAAGTCTCGCTCCCTTATTAAAAAAAAAGTAATAAAAAATGAGGTAGAATTAGAACCACTAGTCAATTGAGTCTCTCATGTGACTTGGCTTGAAATTTGACATTCTTTTTTTACTTATCAACATATTTGCAGGCTAATCTGATTGATGAAGGAGTAGATCCGTACAACTTCCTTCAAATGGTCAGATCATGTACAGATGGAGATACATACGTTGATTCCTCTGCTTTTGACGTTGTAGAAAAAGAAATGGAGTGGGAGAAATCTCCTGAGCGAGTATCTGCTCTTGGAGAGCCTACGTTTGAAGACTTATCTAGATGAGTGAGGTAGCTGCATCCAAGTGGGAGCAAGGTTTCTCCTGGTGACAATGGGTTATGCAGTGGTAGTACAGGGACTGGCAGTACTGGTGCATGGAACCAGATAGATACTGATTTTTACACATAAGCAGGAGAGACACAACACTCAGATCTACATTTCACTACAACTCTCTGATCGCAACAAATAGGCAATCTTTCTTAATTCGGGCACGAGACTCAAACATCAGTCATGAAAAATCACAATCTACCAACTTTCTTCTTCAGACTCTGCTTCCATCCATGTCTAGTCCATGTTTAGGTAAGTACGAGAACTTGCGGTGGAGATTTTTTCGTTGAGGGGTATATATATGATAAAGTAGGCTCATAATAAGCTATGTTTGATGGATTTGTCTCAGAGAATGGAGATTATTCTGCGAGGGGATTTTTACGGATTTATGTTTATATATGGTAAATTAGAATCGTCATAGGCGTTTGATAGATTTGTCTTAGATCACTACTAAGAAGATCTCTTAGGGATTTAGTTGATATGGTAAATTAGGTATTAAAGATCATGATTGTTGTGGAACGTTTCTACATTCATTTTGGTAAGTATGAAACACTTGTTTGTTACTCTTGCATGATTATGATAAACTATCGATCTAAAAAAAGGGAATAAATGCGAAGGCAGAGTCAGAATTACACTATAGACAAAATGCAATTTTAAGTTTTTCAGCCGATCAAAACAACGAAGATGTCACTACACCGATCCTAGTCCCTAGAAACGGATCAAACGAAGCTTACCACTTGAGTGAAATAACTGGGATAGCGCACTCTTCTTCGAAACATAACCGCCTATTAAGTTCACCAAATCTCAATCACATTGAAAAATCAACAAAACTGCATTTTTCTTTTTGAATATCCAACGACATACATACACTAAACTTTTTTCTTCTATGAAATGAGATATTAGCCCAAGTGGTACACTAGCTTGTTACCTAGTCACAACCAGGTGGGAGCTCTTCAATGACAAGCACCATGCCATAATTATACCACCACGATATGAGAATCTATCTTACATGCATCTCTTGTAGATTGGCTCAAAAATGGTCTAGCTAATCTTGACAACGGACTGGACCAACTAGACCAAATACTTATAAGGATCTATCTATCTTACAAGTTAATTTTACCTTATACTATTTCAATGCGGTTTGGTTTTCAAGATTTTCTTTGTTTTCCAGTTTTATGAATATTAAATAAACAAATATATGATGTTTAGACTTGATTAAGTGAGAGCAAAAAATGTTACCTTTCTCTTGCTTATTTCTCGGTAATATATTAATCCAGGTATTCCCTTAATCTAATAGAAAAAGAAGTAAACAAACATATTAAACCATAATAAGTTTTGTATCAAGAAAACAACAACAGAATAAGATCATATTCTTCTCTGGCTCATCTCCACCCTCAATCTCACCGTCAATCTCTACTAAAAAAACCTTCCTTGAACCACTCCATCACTTAAGCAAGAAGGAACCGGAAGCAGTTCAAGGGGTGGAACCCCAATACTTTGCATAACAAAAGGATGGTTCACCAGCTCCTCCGCGGTGGCTCTACCCTCCGGATCACGTACTCTGCACTTCCTCACAAAGTCCCAAGCCATCGGTGATAGAGTCTCCGACAAGTAATCACTTCTTCCTCCTACAATAGCCCCCATCCCAATTACCATAGCACCTAAAGACCATATATCAACCGCCGACGAGATTATTCTATGTGGCCCGACCGCCTCTGGAGCCAAATACTCCGGATTTCCCACGAACAGAGACCCATCCAATGGATTAGGTCCATTAGGCTCCTTGGCTAAACTGAAATCAGCAAGTTTGAGTTCACAAAGCTCTCCATGAGTGTAGGTCGGGAATATAAGTATATTCTCTGGCCTGAGATCACAGTGGACGTAACCACCTCGGTGAAGATCCTTGAGTCCTTCAAGAATCGCGAGTGCGCAATACCCGACCACGTTCTCCGGTAATCTCCCACCAGCTTTGGTTATCATGTCTTTGAGTGAACCATGTGGTGCGACTTCCATGTAAATAGAGCAGACCTTGACATTGATCGGCATGGTTTCGAAATAAATGATAGGGCTTGTGGGTCTTACGATGTTGAAGTTGATGGAGTTGAAGTTATGTAAGATCCTTAGTTCTTTCTCGAGATTCTCTGAGTATTTGCGGTGAGATGTTTTCTTAGCCATGAGTAGACCATCGGGGGTTTTAACGAGAGAGATGTAGCCATGGTCGCCTTGGCCGAGAAAGCCAAGTTTCGGTAAGGTGGTCTCGCTTAATATCCACGAAATGTACGACATGGAAGTCACAGAATTTAGGGTTAATGTTTTGTCTTTTGGTTGAGAGAGAAAATATTGTGAAGATTACTTCTTTCGTTGTCTGTATATAACAGACATTATTTGGTATGTAATTAAGTTGAGTTTTTGACTCAATATAATTTATACAGTTGGCACCAGGATCAATATTATATAAGTAAATTTAAATTGTATGTGAATTGAAATAGGATAACTACGAAAAAGGAAAACGATATGGGAGGGACAATTTATGAATAGAAGAAAATATATCTTAAGAAAAAAAATCCATAATTAACATATATGATAAAAAAAAAAAAAGATTCCTTAATTTTCTTTTTAAGTTAAATACAGATAATTTGGAAAAGAAAAATATAATTATGCTCTGAAAATGGATATTCAAATCATATCCTAAAAGAAACAAATGTTTCAACAATATTTTACGTAAAACACAACGTTTCTACATTTTACGTAAAACATAATATAATGTTTCTATTGATATGTGTTGTGCGCGCAAATAATAGATAATATAGAAAGAAAAAACTGAAAAGTTTGTATTTGTGATGTAGGTAAGACCAGAAACTAATATTACCATTTGTTATTGCATTAATTAGTTTTACGGAAACAAAATTACTTTGTAAGGTTAGAACCCTAAATTAATTCTAGTTATAAATACATTGTTATTTATTATTAAAGATGTTATCGTCTACCAAACCACACTTCTTAATATATATATTTTTGTACTAGCTAGGTACTTTGAAGAGGTGATACTTAGATTCGGTATCTCTTCATGCATGAGAACATACATTGTTGCTTTAATTTTCTTATCCTCCTCTAGCATCATTTGCAGGTAGCTTTGAAGCTACATGGTAGTACAACTCAATGGCAAATACCTATTCTGAAATTCGTTGGATATCATAACCTGTCATCTCAATTACTTCTAGCTACTCCAGTCATTTAATGTAGCTAGATGCAACATATTTATGTGCCAGTGTTCCATTTGAGAATGAATCATCTTGCCCTCGAATATCACTTCATTGGAAAATTAAATAACTTCGAGTTGCTTATTTTCATCTAAAAACCAACTAGTCAATGCCTTGACAAAGCCACTGGCTGATGAACCTTTTTCAGACATTTTTTTTCTAAGAGTGGAGGCAGTCCTATCTTGAGGGAGTACGTAAAAAAATCCTAGTCTCCGATGTATAAATATGTGTTCTCAAACGATATACAAGTATCGTTCATTAATACTAATTTCATATGGCACAGTCTTCAGCCTGCCCTCGAGTATGTACTCCATCATAAATCAATTTGGTTTTAGTTCAGCATCCCAAAACACTGATAATTTGTACGTTCGATGCAAGAGATCGTTTACCTACTCGTGATCGTCTTTCTTCTTAGGGGGTCGCTACATCAAGAGAATGAAACGCGGGATCATTCTTTCTTCTCTAGCACTTTTATTGACTCGAAATCTGAATTTTTCACAAATCTCGCTGGTCTCGATCCTCCTTCAAGCCTCTACATTCTGCTTTGTATGGATGAACAATGCTCTCCAAACTCACAAACTGTTCTCATGGAAACGGCTAGATATACAGCCACAGGATTATTTATTAGTGGCCACAGATGTTTATTTTTGGCCATTAATAAATATGTAGCTTTTGACAGATTTCTATAGTGAAGTTGCTAACTTACTTTTACAATATAAAAACATATGATAGTCATACATACTAGTAACAACGAATTCCATCAAACCTTTCTCCATTACAGACACTTAATAAATTAGGGGGGAAAATTACTGAATAAGTATTAGTAAATCTAAGCTGCATTCAATAGCCAGAAAAAATGACTTGCCTTTTGAGACATCTTAAGAGGTAATGTGGGAATCGGGATGAACGAAACATAGGTGAGAGAGTATGCTAACACATTGATAATGATTCTATATGCTAAACCCAAATATAAATATTGATACAAGACTGGACTACCATCCCCACTTAGGTAAGAACAATCCACTTATCAAAACTTTATTCCGGTTTAGGTATAATCCGCATGTGTATATATATTCCATCTTTGAACCGAAAATCCCATCTACGTCTAGAGATCTCGTACGTTATCTTCCCTTCTCCATATGGTTTAGCCTTGAACTAGTCTGCACGTGTGCCCACCACATTAATAAATCTACTTGTGTATTATAAGTGTCAATATATCTATTTTTATCAGAATCATATATACTAGGAGTATTATGCCTAAAAGGTATTAAAGAATGAGATTAGATTAAGGATGGATCATGGATGCATACCGGTACCAGGCTCGGAGAGACTCGAACCGTCGAGGCGGACGCGGCAGTCCAGTCGCCATGCGATGGACCCATCGACGGATCTTTCTAAAGATCGATCGGTTAATTTATTGACCATTAGATAAGGAGATCTTAGTTATTTTTGCTTTCCATGAGCTTTTTCTGGATATTTGTGTAGTAAACATCCTTCCCGTTTTATAAGCAAATGAGAAGGTATAGTATAATATTTTATAACATTGATCAAAACGCTACACCTTTTAATGTTTGGGAGAAACAAAATAAATATATAAAGATAAAAGACGTTGTCTTTTTGGATTATTGACACGAAACGAGAGCAAAGCAACCTAATTTTTTAAAAAGTACGAACTTACCGTCGGATTGATGACACGAGGAAAAGACTAGCCCACGTGTTGGGAGGGGCACACTTTAGCCTGAGTCAATTATTTTGCTAACCCACTCCTCTCTTAATTTTCCACTTTATTTTTAAATTATTTGTTTATTCAGTTTTTTTTCCTTTTTGGGTTCATTTGGTCCCATTCACTAGCCATTACGAGGTTTCCAGAATAAATCTTTGTTGTAAAGACTACGACACGTGGCTTTTAGTTATTGGTGGAATTAAGATTGCCTTAAAAGTATTGGCCACGTCATCATTCTGAATCTGACCACTCCAAAACTTGTATAACTTGTTACACCGTACAAAGTGTTTTCTTTTTCTCCGTATCGTAGTACAATCTGAATGTTTCAGTGGAGGTATTGATAATGGATCACCTAATTAGCTAATCTAACACTTTAAATATATATTAACTAAAACTTATAAAATAATGAAAGTACCCACCACCTAAATCATACGAATAATGCCCTTCACTAACTCTCCTAATTAATTATGATTACTAGTAGAAGCTTTAGTTTTTAATGTTTTTTGTCGTCACTTTTTAGTCAAAACAACAAGTTTCACTGTAATAATTTGGATTTGCATATGATAGAAGCAACAACACGCATCAATGATTAAACCAATAAAAAAGACACGAATAGAAATGGGCAAAACATGTTTTCAAAGCCTGGATTTTAGCTTACTCTGTTTCTCCAGTGGAAGCTTGATGGGAGTGTATGAACCTAAACCTTCTCCTTGGTGTGACCAACTGTTTTTCATCGATAGTTGGGACTTGTTTCCGGTTTAGAACATTGCCCATTGATACGTTACGTTTCAGCATTGGCTCTGGGAGATCTAACAGTGGCTCATGCTGGTTCATATGGCTCAAGAAGGAGCGTTGAGGAAAGCTATCTCTTTTCACCGCACGTTTTGTTCCAATAGCTTTCTGGTCTTTCCATGACTCTATGTTCCACTGGCGAAATGCATCTTCTGCTTCAAGTTGCTTCACACTAGCGATTTCTACCCGGTTTAAGGCAATCTCCAAGGCTTGTGTACTTTGTTTAACTTCTTCATTAGCTTCCTCCAGCTTCCTCAAGATCTCTATTCTTGAGACATTGGTGAATAATTCTTTGTTCATCTGTGCTTTAACTGTTGATGGAAAACTTGGTGGTTCCGGGTAGCAGAGAGCGTCTTGGTTTTTCCCGCTGGATAGTATGGTTATCTCAGCAATCGCAAGTGCTTCCGCAGCTCTTGCAGCTTCTTCCATTTTTCTTGCAGCAACCAATCTCATTTCTGCAGTCTTCAGACAGGTCTTGCTCTGTTTATGGAAACCTATATCACTGGTTTCAACTACCATTTTTATTTGTTCACATTGCTGGTTCACAGGTAAATTCATCGTATTGAACCTCTCTCCTTGATTTGGACATGGTGGTTTAAACTTCAAACTGTTAAGCTTCTCAGCTAGAGACGCTGCTCCAAGGAAATCTTTCTCTTCCTTCGTTTTCATATCAAGAGATTCAGCATAGGAGTGGATCAATGCAAGATTATCCATGGTTTTACCAAGATTCATACTGGCTTGCTTCAGTTCCAGAGACTTCTGAGGATTATGATGGCCGCGTTCATCAACCATCTCTTTGATGTGTGAACGCAAATGTTCAGGGGTCTCCCTGCATCTCAGTGCTTGTTGCTGGAGCTGCAGCTTCAGATCTTCGACAATGCTTTTGGTTGATGCAAGAGCTTCTAGAAAATCTAAAGTTTCTAACTCTTTCATAATCAGATCCTTCTCAAGCTCCACAGTCTGTTCTTTCATTCTCTTTATGTCAAATTCTCCCACACCCTCCTGAAGAATGACAAACCAACAAACATAAAAAAAAATCAATCATGTCTCATGCTATATGTTTCTGAGCCCTCAAAAGCTTGGTGGTTCCAGAAGCAATATATATAAACGCATACATGGATTGACACTTCATTTAATAGCCTCATTACAAAAACATAACCATAAAGTTTCAAACATGGGTGAAGATAACATATTCTGGCTAATCACAGAGGCAGAGCAAAGACAATTGAAACTGTCCACACTTCAAACACAAAATTGTCCTTCATTATGATAGATCACTTACACAAAGTTCTGAAATTTCTACTTAGTGTCAGCATAAAATCTCACCAAATCGATTTAGCTATTAATTATAAGTATACACGACAGTCAAAGAACATACATTTCAAAGTTTCAGTGACACTGCTAATCACAAGAAATGAACAGACTTTGCAAATCGGAGATGAGAAACAGAACTCACGACATTGTCTTCAAGGTTGAAGGGAACCCAAGACCCAAGACCACCAAATAACGGTGAAGGAATGTCGATTTCAGCTCTCACGCCTCCTCTCCCTGTTCTCACCGGGTTAAAATGCTCGGACCCGGATCCAGTTCTCACATCCCGGGTTACGGGTGTACCCGGAATCGTATCCGCCGCAGGGTTCTGATACCTCTCCGCCATTTCAACGCCCTCGAGAACCAATAGGCTTGATCAATTGAAAAGAAAAGGATAAGTAAAGAGGGATCCATTACAGTAATCATAGTTAGTGTACAGAAGCAAACAAGATTGAGAGCTTCTATATGATTGTGTTTTCTCGGTAATGAAAGAAGCGCGACCCGGAGAACAATGAAAGGCTTTGATGATACTAATGAAGGTGTGAGACTACGTGGCTTGTATTGATTGGTTGTTTTGGTCTTATAGTAACGTGAACTTTGGTGTACAAAATCCCCATTTGGGCCGTTGATTTAGGAAGCGATTTTGGGCCGTTCATACGAAATTCGTCGGAAATCGGACTCAAACTGGTTCGATATGTTATGGTTCGACATAGAGAAAACTCTTAAAAGTATTTATGTTGTTTCTGTTCAAATATCTGGAAAATTTCCCCATGCTATTATGGTATAGTAAATGTAAGCATGAAATAAATAGGTGGAGCTTACCCTTATAAGGTTTTCTAACCAATTGTGTAGCCATCAAATTAAAGCAAAGTCCGAGTAGGAGAGAACGGACCACGTACGAATACGATCGGAAACAATCATTAAATATACAAGACCCTCCTCTCTAACCGTCCAAATTCATCACCTTTGTCGTCTTTCGATCCTTCACGTTTCTATTTCTTTTTCCGCATACAACGAATTAGAACCGACAAACACCTTTTCTAATTACTACTGTTGGGAGTTACCAGTTACCACTCTAGACACTCGTAGGTTTTTCTTTTTGTAAGTACGACAAACAAGGTTTAAAAGTTTTGGTAGGTGTAATGTCTCGTGTATCTTCTAAAGTTTAAAACGTGTGGATTAGTTAGTTAATAATTATTTCCTTAATAACAAGAACACCAGTATCAGAGGTTTATAGAGGGGAATCCAACTTAAGGTAACATATTTAATATAAATATTAAATACTCTAAGCAATGCATATAGTGTCGAAACTTTTAGTAACTGTTTACCAATAATGTGATCCCCACGACTCTCTCATAATTAATGAAAAGCATTAAGTAATGCATACACATCGAGCAGTAAGATAGCCACCTTTCATTTATTATCTAACCATTTCTTTCTTATGTATTATCTTCTATATACTTGTAATATGCTCATCCATATGAAATTTTCCAATAGGAAAATAAATAAAATAACAGAATAAATATCCACGATTATATATTCAACCGCAAAGAAGATTCTTTTGTTTTATCGGCAAACTTGTTTTACTCGCAAAACACATTACTCTTTGTCACTTCTAAAGAGGCTTCGGAACTAGTACTTCTCGTTTCCATTTTTGTACTTCAATTCTGAACAAAACCCGACTCAAACACATAGAACAGAGAGTTCCTCTAAAGATTTCATTGGGGGACAAAGAGTAAAATGTCAGGGAGATTTGGAGATGACTGTGCAATTGATGACGAGAGATCCTCCTACTATGGCGGAGCCTCCATACCATTCATATGGGAGTCAAGGCCAGGCACACCCAAAAACCACCTCTGCTCAGATTCCTCTCTTCCTATGCCGCTTACGCCACCTCCGTCATATTATTCCTCCGAGATTTTGTCGACACCTAAGAGACAGAGCAAGGTGAGAACAAAACTAAGTAAGTTTCTGTCCATGTCCATGTTCTATGATCTCAGGAGGGGCAATCACGGTAGCAAGAAGACAACCAGCTCATCGTTTTCTTGGTCTTCTTCTACGTCTTCTTCATCTTCCTTTTCTTCCTCGCCACCACATTCTTTGAAAAAACGAGTGAGTCATGACAAAAAGTCGCCACTTCTCTACGCTAACTACGAAGAGGATGAGCTTAGGTCGTCGCCCACCTCGACTCTGTGTCACTCCAATGGTGGAAGAATTGGGTGTAGTTCTTCTATGGGAAGTCTAAAGAGAGTTCTGTTCTCTGGATCAATGGAGAGTCTGAAGAGACATGGAACCACTGGTAAAGCTCTCATCATCAGCGACATGAATAAAGCTTAATTATGTTAATGAGTGAATCTGTGAGCTTTTGTTCATGATTCGTTCTATGAGCTGCTTTGTCTCATTGAACAGAGCGTGTTATAGTGCGTGATGTGTGAGTGCAACTGTATTACGTATATATATAAATAGTTTGTTTCTCTCGGTCGTAGCCTTAAGTTAGTATTGTGGACAGGCTTTTTGTAAATTCATGTCTATCTTGAACCAAGAACGTTCTCTTATTGAAACGATGTCAAATATTATAAACCGTTAGATATTTGTATACACAAAGGTTGGCTTGTCATGTGTGTACTAAGTGACCCGTGAAACATTCCTTGTGAGAAGACTCCTTAGCTATACAGTGAATACGAACGGGTTATGGTGTCTCTATGATATCCTTAAGATTGTTATCTCTGTTACTTAGTCTGAGTCGCTACTAGATACATCTTCTACTGGCAGCTCCAATGCATCGATCTTTGCAAAGTATGCTTTCTGCTGCTCGATATTATCCCGAGAAGCTGCATCAACCGAATTCTCGTTCTCTTGCTTTACTGTCCGTTGCCTCTGTAATGCAACCATAGATAAAGAATTAGATTTGGCGCAAACTTATGTGGGACCAGTAGGTATACGGCTCTACAAATGAACAAAGGAGATAAAAGTTGCACATCTCATTAACAGCAATCATAGCTTATTTCATGACAATATTCTGAATCCACATTATGGAAAGAGAATAATATATAAATGAGATTGAAAGACTAGGCATCCATCTTCGAACTATGTGTAGCAATGGTTTTCAAAAATGATGGCAGAAGAACATTGTAACCAATCAATGTTGAAACATACAATGCACTGATATACAGTTTGCTAGAGCCCAAACACCGATAGATCAAAGAAATTGGCTACTTTTTCACAGAAAGATGAGAGCAACACAGAACTATCACACTTATATAGCTAGAGCATTCCTGAATTCACCTTTTTAGGAGCCACTTTCAAGGGCTTCGTTTTGTTTACATTTGCTTGACATGTTTTCTTCCTGTGATACAAATTCAAAGAGAATTAACTAACAACGACATGCTTCAACAGGCCACACAATGCTAAACAAATTTGATGGGCATAATAGGTTCAACACTAATTCTAGTCATCTCATCTAATCTATCTGACTGATAAAAAAAATTCACAAAAATAGAACAAGCCACAAGACAGGATCAACAAATTAAGTAGCAAGTACTATGTTCTAGCCTGGTTCCACAAGTCCATTAGCTACCATTAGTCATGCCAGATCTTATGTTCCCAAAACTCAACAATCTTATATACCCAGAGCTTGATGTCAGACGAATGCGAGCCGCAGCACTAGAGGAAGAAGATGTGTCTTTATTCCTTTTCCTTCTCACCGTGTAAACAGACCTAGGCTCTGCAAACTCCTTGTCAATATCGCCTAAGCATAAGACATTTCTTAAACATCAGCATAAGAGGGAAACAGAACCAATTAAGCAAAATTATCAACTGAAAATCAACAGACAATGGAAATCTAGCTTGATACAAATTTGCAATTCAGTTAACATGGTTATGACCCAACTAGTTCTCTTCCACTATAACATGATAATTCAAGCACATATCTAACCATTCCTAAAAACCCAAAATCCGAAAAGTAAAACCCTAGAGTAGCGCACAAATTCAATTGAGTTAAAATTCCTCAAAATCGATACAATAAAACCAAATTCGATCAAAATCATCGCAGTTGAATGAATTACCCAATTCAGAGCGCGATGATTGGGGACGAGAAGGAGCAGAGGCCGGAGAACCCAGATCGGCAGACATACGGCGAGTGACGGGTCTAAGTCTAACGTTCGTGGCAAAAGACCGAGAAGCGCTCTCAGAAGCAACCTCTGAAGTATTAACATCTTTGGGTTTCTCCTTGAGCGTAGTTTGATCAACTAACCTCTTAAGAGAAGAAGTGAGACTAGGATTCGCGTATTTGACTGAAGAAGATGATTGTTGAGAAGATCTGGAGACGATGTTGGTACAATCCGCAAGCGGTTTTCTCTGTATTCTTCCTCCGACGGAACGAGGAGCTTCCATAATTTTACCCGGTGATTTTGCCGTCGGAATATTCGGATGATTCATCTGAGAGGTTTTGGGGGAGAAGATTCTACTCGCTGTTGGCGGGAAGTAGAAAGCTCGAAAAGGAGAAGAGTTCTGTAGACGCCTCGATCGAGTGAGCTTTAATAATTGAGGTTTTAAGTGAAGCCCAAATTGGGAATTATATTTATCATTGGGCCCTTATGTTTCTGGATCGTATAGTTGATTCATTTCTCCCTTTTTAAGCTTTATGAAGCGTAAGAATGAACTAATTATTCTAAAAAAAAAAATTCATTTCTTTTTGTAAGGATAATATTAAAATTGATGTTTTTCTTAAAAAAAAGGATAATATAAAAAATTCAAAAAATTAGACAGAGGATAGCTGTTTTCTAAAAGTGAGAGCAGAGTAGTAGAGCACTACCGAGCCCATATCTTAGTTATCTTTAGGATTGTATCATTTCTTCCTTTTTAAAACTTTTTTGAGGGTGTTAAGGATGATGAACAAATTCTTACAATTTTTTTAAGATTGATATTATAACTTTTTAAAAATCGTACAGAGGGGGCTGTTTTTAAAAATTATAGAGCAATCGGGGAAAATTTAAATCAATGGATCAAAAGACTATTGCGTGTTGTTGACCAATTCAAAAAGGAATTGGAACTTTAGGTGATGTAATCTTTGAAACCAAGTGGACATCTGTAACGATTGAGGCCAATGGATAATGAGGAATGTAATATCGTGTCGCGTTGTGTTGTGTTGCTGCTAAATGGGATATAAAGAATCTTGCATTTCGAGTCATATGATGAGAGTTATGTTAGAACACGAAGATTGCGATCGTTACCAAATGAGTGAATCCTAAAATCGGTTGGGTAGAGGTATTCCGAGAGTGACGGTGAATGAGTGCCATATTTCAAAGCTAAACACATTATTGGATGATTTATGCTGATGATATGTTTTTTCATGGGTGTCACATAGGAAGGCACAATAAAAAACACTGGTCATTTCAACTAGAGCAATATGTCTCTCAGGCCAGAGCCACCCAAGAGACAAAAACATGTTTTGGGGATCCTTATAAGAAACCATAATAACAGTGTCATTCCTATGCTTACTCGAGTAGGATCCGAAAAACGGTACACAACGATTTTTAGCCACTATTTAAATAACAAGAAATTAAGATTGTATTAAAGTCATGATCTGATTCTGAAATTTTAGATACTTACTATTTAGAACTATAAACTTGATATGAATAGTGATAGATAAAATAGTCACAGTTTTGAATGATAACAATGGAGAACACTATGTGGTTAAGAAAACAATGGAGAACACTAATTATTAACTTTTATTCATCATTTCAAAATATTTAGTTTTTGACAACATATTAACAAGAAAAAATTCGCGAATTTTTTGGTCCAAACATGCCATCTATCTTGAAAATAGAATGATTTAGATCGTCTTACCATTGAAAATCCACATATATAAATACTGATTTTACTTATTTATTTGGGTGATGGATGTGGGTAGCCAACATAGAATAAATTACTAATATTTATTTTTATAGATTGATACATATAATATTTGTTTTTTTATTATACAAAATATTCTTTTAAATCCTTGACAAATAAAATATCAGTATAAAAATAGTTTTTTATAAGTTGATAGTCAAATATACTTATCTAATAAAAGTAAACCGTGAATGACCCCCCCCCCCCATATAAAAAATGTAAAAATTTAAGTACTTGGTACTGCAACAAAACATGTGTAGTACAAAGAAGACCTCATCTAATTCTTTGTCTTTGTACTTGTACTTTCTGTTAGTGGATTTTAAAGTTGGTAAGCTTTTTTCCACATCAGGTATAACTAACCTTCCTAAACCTTTATATTCTATTGGAATATGGTAAATGCACTATTTCATAATGCTCTCGTTTCCTTTACGCTAACTCCTCCGAATCTTTGCTTTTTGCGTTACTATAAATAATCAAGAAGACACCATTTCTTTGCATTCAACAAACAAACATCTCATTCTCTAATTTGGATCATCGATCTCAAAGCTTAATCGTTTCGTTTCATCTTATTCTAGTCATGGCTCAGGTAAATTTTTTGACTTTGATCTTTGTTTTTCTCCATTTCATGGGTTTACGTACGTCTGGTTCTTGGCCACTAAACGATGGAATAATGTTTTGGAGAAAATGATTCTGGACGCAGAAACGTCTTATTTTGTGTTCATTTCCAACAGTTGTTCTAAGATTCAGGGGGGTGTCTGAAATGGTCGATTAGTCGGTTTTAAGCATCCGATTAATTGGTTTATGACAATTAATATTTTGGAATTCATTAATATAAAATTGCAAAATAGGAGATAAAATTAGCTGTCGATATATTTGGACCGGACTGGTCCGGTAACCAGTACATATGGTTCTAACATTTTCGAATTAAACCGTCTAATAAATGCAGACCGTTGTCCTCAAAGTTGGTATGTCATGCCAAGGCTGCGTTGGTGCCGTCAATAGAGTCTTGGGCAAAATGGAAGGTATGTTTCTCTCCAATGTGTTTCAAATACTTTTTATAAATCATTTGTTTATTTTTATGCCTAGTAAGTCGTTGACTCTAGACTTTATAAAATAATTTCAAGGGGTTGAGTCATTTGACATTGATATCAAGGAGCAAAAGGTGACAGTGAAAGGTAATGTTGAGCCTGAAGCAGTTTTCCAAACAGTTTCAAAGACAGGAAAGAAGACTTCTTTCTGGCCAGTGGAGGCTGAGGCTGAGCCTAAGGCTGAGGCCGTGACCGAGACTAAAACCGAGGCTGAGACTAAGACTGAGGCTAAGGTTGATGCAAAACCTGATGTTGAACCAAAAGTCGCAGAAGCCGAGACTAAGCCATCACAGGTTTAAGTATAGTAAAGATGAAAAGGAAGGGCTAATCTACCTTTACAACTCTTCTTTATCCTTTTGTTTGTGTGTGTTGTTGTAAGAACTGCTTTCTCTAAATACCTAATATTTTTATGTATACCCTTTTCAACCTTTGATAAGAAGATGTTGGACCCATGTTGGTCCGACTTTCTTTTATTATAAGTTTTTATAAGTGTTTAACTGATTAATTAAATCGGCCAAAAATAAAGACTTAACTTATTATAAAACTTCCATTCAGGCATCTGTCTGAATATATGCAAAAAAAAAATAGGACCATATTCAATAGAAATTGTAAAAGATGAGCCGGGCTGAAGAATTTCTTGTCTATTAATATATTTTTGTAAGAAGTTGGACATTAAGGTGGGATTGAACTCACTTCCCCTCGGTACTTTATAAGCCCAAAACTAAATAGACTAATAACTTGTGTTATATTTTTGGCCTAAAAACACATTATGTCTGAGTTATCCAAACACAAAAATGGTAGCACGTTATCCATTCATCATTGTACCACTTTTGTTGAATAGTTTTGTTTCCGGCTCATTTGATTTATAACCATTTAAATGATACATTTCTTACTAATATGGTAAAGGGGTTATCAAAGAATTCTGATCATTAGTTTCCTAAATTGTGAATCTGATTAGTTTTAAAAACTTCTATATGCAACGGAAATGTAAAACTTGACGATTATGATTTAAGTTATGTCAATTTATGATATCAGCCAATCGATGAAATAACTTTGAATTTATTGGTCAAGTTATGTCAGGTACGCAGCGGATAAACAACCTTTGATCTAATGCCTTGCTTTGTGTCTTTCTTAGGATATAAGTAACAATAAGGTAAAGACACCAAGATTTAACGAGTTCCCCGAATGATTACGGGTACGTCTCGTGAGGGATCTCTTGCCCTCAAACTTCCACTAGAAATCAAGGTTACAAAGCTCTTCAAGAGATTACAAGAACAAAGAGAAAACAGCCCACAATTAAGAAGGTATACAAGACTTCTTCTTCTCTCTTAATTGTCACTTAGGGTTAGAACTCTAAACTCCGATCCTTTTATACCAATGTGCAAAACTTGTTTCAGATAGAGATGGGCTGCTGGACTGGGCTTAGATCGGATCTGGGCTTAAGGAAAGTATTGAGACTGAGGCCCATTATTTAATAAACTCCACCTTGGGCCCAGTCCATTTCCACTTCATTCCTTCCTTCTCCTCACGACAACTCCATCGTTGTTTGTAAGCTGAAGCATCGAGCTCCACTCTTCAAAATCTCAGATGTGATTTCGAATCTCCGATCAGCAAACAAGCAACTCCAGCCCAGCCACCGAAGATCCCATCTTAGCTCTCTGAAACTTGCAGGAACCAAATCAGAGTAAAGATTTCCCGACGAACTCAACGCACCGACTCGTCTCTCTCTCCTTCTCCGATGTGCTACAGCACCGTCCTCTCCATTTCGTCGCTGCTGGTTAGCTTCGACACTGATCTGCTTGCACAAGTAACTCTAACTTCTTCTCTTGTTTTAATTTTGAGAATTTCCCAAAATTAAAACTCAAACCCTTTCAGATTTCTATGTTGATTTCAGACATCTACAACTCCTTTGAGTATCATGTTCGATGTCAGCTCCTTCACAGTGTCTTCATGACTCCAACAAATCAGGTAATCCCCAGATTTTTGATTTTTCCCGAAACCAAAAAAAATTTGATTTCTACTTGTCCGTGAAATCTAAAGAAAATCGTCCATGCCTTTGATTTTCTTATCATTAGGTGAGATAAGGGATCGAGCTCCACCTGCTCTAGAACACTCTTCATCTCATTTGATTTTATTTCCAGCTTTAATAAGAAACATTAACCTCGTTTCTTTGTTGTAGCTGCTGCGATTTTGACGTATATCAAATAGACTTCTAAAGTCTTATGATGACTCCATCAACAACTTCTTCACAGACCCAGGTAGCCTTCTAAAACCTTATGATGACTGATCTTAGAACCTGTTCAAGTACATCAAATAGAACAGCACACTACTTTGCCTTGTCTACTGTCTTTGTACTTTGAATATTGAAGACATCTGTGATTTATCTTCAACATCACCTTACTGTTTCTTCAACCTTGCAGCTCAACAACAACACTCTTTCAAAACTGTCTTGATGTCTACACCACTGCAAAACTCGCTCAGGTAACTTCCAACTACAAAACACTGCAGCTTTTAGTTTATCAATTCCTCACTTCAGCCTTACCAGAGAACTAACCCGCTCCTTTTACTTGTCTGAGGCACCCATTGATCCTGAGCTTCTTCCCACAGCTTCAGATGACTCTGAGCTGCACCAGACCTTCTTCAAATCGCTTACCAGGTAATGATTTTGTAAGTAAGTCTGCTGGATTGATTGATGTATGAATTTTCTCAACCAACACTTCACCCTTTTCAACCATATCTCTGATAAAATTATATTTCACAGCTATATGTTTGGTTCTCTCATGGAAAACACTGTTTTTTGCCAGACATATAGCACTTTGAGAATCACAAAACACTTTAACATCTGTTTGAATAAACCCCAACTCAGAACAAATCCCTTTCAACCAAATTGCTTCCTTAACAGCCTCTGTAAGTGAAATATATTCTGATTCTGTGGTTGAAAGTGCAACTACTTGTTGTAAACCTGATCTCCAACTTACTGTATTTCCTCCAACTTGAAATATATAACCAGTAATAGATCTTCTCTTGTCTAGATCCCCAGCATGATCTGCATCACAAAAGCCTGTGACCTGAAAATCCAACTGTTTTGTAAAAGTTAGATTTAGTTCCAATGTTCCTTTTAAGTACCTCATGATCCATTTCACTGCTTGCCAATGAGATTTTCCTGGATTCCCCATAAATCTGCTCACCAAACCCACTGCATAAGCCAAGTCAGGCCTAGAACCCACCATAGCGTACATTAAACTACCAACTGCACTTGCATATGGAATTTCCTCCATGAGTTTAGATTTTGTTCTTGCTTCCTCTTGACTCAAACTCTTTAGTTTGAAATGAGACCCTATGGGAGTAGCCACAGGTTTTGTCTCAAACATACTAAATGTTTTAAGCACTTGACTTAGGTACCTTCCCTGTGATAGTTGTAGGTTTCCCTTCTCTCTATCTCTGATAATATCCATACCCAATATTCTTTTTGCAGGGCCTAAGTCTTTCATCTCAAACTCTTCCTTCAAACTTTTTTTCAACTTCTGAATTTCTTTTAAGTCTTTTGAATCAACCAGCATGTCGTCCACGTATATAAGTAGATACACTTGATTCATTAAATCTGACCCCTTAAAGTAGACACACGGATCATATTCACTTCTATGGAATTTCTGACTTTGCATGAATTCGTCGAATCTCTTGTTCCACTGTCTTGGACTTTTTTTTAAACCATAGAGAGACTTAACCAAGCGACATACTTTATCCTCTTTTCCTTTAACTTCAAATCCTTCTGGTTGACGCATGTAAATCTCTTCTTCTAATTTACCATGTAGGAAAGCTGTTTTAACATCGAGTTGTTCTATTTCCAGGTCTTGATTAGCTACAGCTGAGAGTAGTAGTCTAATAGACACTTGTTTAACCACATGAGCAAATACTTCATTGTAGTCAATGCCTTCCACCTGTGAGAAACCTTGAGCAACTAATCTAGCTTTAAATCTAGGTTCTTCAACTCCTGGTATTCCCGGTTTCCTTTTAAATATCCACTTTCAGCCAATAATCCTCTTATTCTCAGGTACTTTAACCAGATTCCAAGTCCCATTCTTCTTATGAGAATCCATTTCCTCATCCATTGCACCATTCCACAACTTCCAGTCTTTGTTTTTCTTAGCTTCTGAATAAGATGCAGGTTCATCTAGATCTACAACTTCTGCCCCAGCTAAAGCATAAGCTACAAAGTTCGAATCTGCAAACCTCGTAGGTGGTCTAATCTGTCTTCTTACTCTGTCTCTGGCTAGCAGATAATTACCCAAGTTGTCTTGATTTTCTGTAGTTTCATCATTCTCATCACTATCTGTTTCTGAATGATCTGATTCTGAACTCTCTGTTTCTGAAGAATCTCCACCTTGAACTGAATTTTCTGTCTCTGACACAACTCCACCTTGAGCTGAACTTTCAGATTGTTCATTTCCATTAGTAGGACCTTGAATGAGATCTTTGCTGAAAGTTACTTTCTTATACTTCTTCTTCTTTTGTTCCTTAGGTTCCATAATGTCTTTATAGACTTCTTCTTCATTAAACACAACATCTCTACTAATCGTACACTTCAGTTCCTCAGGAATCCATACTCTTTAACCCTTCACACTCTGAGGATAACCCATAAACACACCTTTGACAGCTCTTGGTTCTGTCTTTCCTTGAATAGTGTGAACATAGGCAGTACATCCAAACCTTCGCAAATGTGATAGGTCTGGTTTCGTTCCTGACCAGACTTCTTCAGGTAGCTTGAACTCTATTGAAGAGTTTGGCGATCGATTAATTAGATAGACTGCTGTAGATGCAGCTTCTGCCCAAAACTTTTGCTCTAAACCAGTTTCTGAAAGCATGCATCTTACTTTATCCATGATAGACCTGTTCATACGCTCTGAAACTCCATTCTGTTGAGGCGTGTATGTACAGGTTCTATGTCTCTTGATACCAGACTCCTTACACAACTCATCCATCTGGTTGTTACAGAACCCCAACCCATTATCAGTTCTTAAACACTTAATTTTCTTCACAGTCTGATTTTCAACTGCAGCCTTCCATTCTTTGAATCTCAAGAACACTTCATTCTTTGTTCTTAGAAAACAGATCCAAACCTTTCTTGAATAATCGTCTATAAATGTAACAAAATACTGACATTCTGCAAGGCTCATGGGAGCTGAAGGAGAACCCCACAGATCTGAATGAATGTAGTCTAAAATCCCTTTGGAAGTGTGTTTTCCTTTTGCAAAACTCTGCTTGTGTGATTTTCCTAGCACACAGATTTCACAAAAGCTCAAAGTTTTCACTTCCTTGTCAGTGAGATAGCCATTTTTCACTAACAACTGCATACCTTTTAGACTCATATGTCCCAACCTTGAGTGCCACCTTTCTGTCATATCAATGTCTGCTTTAGCAACTGAAACTTCATCCTTTGTGACTGTTCCTTCAAGGTAGTATAGTCCATCCACATATATTCCTGAAATCACCTTTCGGTCTCCTTTGTAGAACTGAACTCTGAAATCTCTACCTTCATATCTGCAACCTGACTTCTCAAGAAGTCCATATGATATGAGATTTCTGCCCACAGAAGGCATGTATCTAACTTCTGTTAGAATGACCTGTGTGCCATCTGGATTCACAATCCTTATCTTCCCCATTCCTTTAACATCACTATGTGTGTTATTAGCCATTAACACTCTTCCTCCTTCAAATTCTTCAAGGTCAAACAATAAATCTTTATTAGGAGTGATGTGGAATGTACAGCCTGAATCCAGAACCCATTCATCCTTAGGGGCTTGAACACTTGCCATGAGAACAAGGGGTTCAATACTGCTTGAAACAATGTTTGCAGAGTTTACTGCATTTTTCTGCTGATTATTGTTTTTTCTCTCAGGGCAATCTCTTTTCCAGTGACCATCTTTTCCACAAACCCAACAACCTTTGCTATTGTTATTCTTTGGTCTTGATTGTGATCTGGGCTTGCTTTTAGATCTACCTCTGCCTTGATTTTGGTTTCTCTGATTTTGTCTGCCTCTGGAACTGACAAATAAACCTTCTGCAGGTGACTTGGAACCAGATGTTTCCTTGAGATCTAACTCTTTCGACCTCGCTGCACTAGCAACTTCTTCAAACGTGATACCTTCTCTACTGTATTTAAGAGTTTCCCTCAATAGCTCATACTTTCCTGGAAGGGAGCTTAAAAGAAGAACAACTTGTACTTCATCTGGAACTTCAATGTTTAGATTGCTCAGGTCTGCAATCATCCTTAAGAACTCATCGATATTTTCGTCAATTGTTCTTTTCTCCTGCATCTTGAATGTGTATACCTTAAGCTGAAGATATACTCTGTTAGGTAATGTTTTTACCATGAAGAGGCGCTCTAACATAGACCACGTCTCAGCCGCGGTAGTACACTTTTCAATCTTCCTTAATACCTTATCTCCCACTTTTAAGAAGATAATTTCCATTGCTTTTTCACATCGTTCTTTCCTTGCTGCTGCATCAGCAATTCTCTTTCTCTTGTTTGCAGGATCAGCTTCTTCTTCTGGAGTTAACGTTGGGAGCGGAGCCTGCTCTACCAACACATCTTTCAACCCAAGTATCCTTAGATGTGCAAACATCCTTGTCTTCCAGAGAGAGAAGTCTCCAGATCCGTCAAACCGCTCAACCTCAAGCTTCGAGTTTGTCATCTTAAATCGAGTAGATTTCCCCACCACAAAACCGTGTAGCTCTGATACCACTTGTCAGGTACGCAGCGGATAAACAACCTTTGATCTAATGCCTTGCTTTGTGTCTTTCTTAGGATATAAGTAACAATAAGGTAAAGACACCAAGATTTAACGAGTTCCCCGAATGATTACGGGTACGTCTCGTGAGGGATCTCTTGCCCTCAAACTTCCACTAGAAATCAAGGTTACAAAGCTCTTCAAGAGATTACAAGAACAAAGAGAAAACAGCCCACAATTAAGAAGGTATACAAGACTTCTTCTTCTCTCTTAATTGTCACTTAGGGTTAGAACTCTAAACTCCGATCCTTTTATACCAATGTGCAAAACTTGTTTCAGATAGAGATGGGCTGCTGGACTGGGCTTAGATCGGATCTGGGCTTAAGGAAAGTATTGAGACTGAGGCCCATTATTTAATAAGTTATGTACGAGTCGCATTACAGCAACAAAAGCATGTATCATGTGATTAAGAAACAACCCAAGTCTTTTTGCAAACCTTTTATAGTTCTTCATTCTCGAAATACTAATCTAGCTAATATATTTCGGGGGAAACTTCGAGTTACAAAATTAATGAGTTAATTAATATATTTTCCAAATATAAAGTCAATTAATGGTGAAGTATAGATACATATTCGTATAAATATTGTCATGTCGATGAATGGTGCGACGTGCTTACACTACACATATTTGCTGTTGAAAGGTTGGAAAGTCCTTTTCCTTTTTTCCCAACTTCTTACGTCTTTTAGCTTTTGAAGTTATCGATCGTATATCAGATCTATATATTCTTATTTCCTCTCGAATTAATTGCTCATGAGTTAATTTTACTAATTATGTACGTTTAACACATCGATCATGTACATGCGAAGCATATTCAGTCCGGAACATAATAAATAAATCAATATATATGTTGGACTAGTTTCATTATCCATATTCATTAAATATTTGATATTTTATGAAGGTTCCAAGTTCCAACTGTACCACTGCCCCCAAAAGATTCGTTCATGACTTAATCATTTCATTTGCGTTGTTTTATTTGTTAAATTATGCTCAACAACTCTTTACGGAACCAATCATGTATCGACTTGATTATTAAGAAAAATTTATATTTAAAAAAAAGGTTTCAAGAACGTAAGCATCTCTAACCAACTCTTGAACAATACTTTTAATAACTTGCGTTCGAAGCAAGAAACTGCTCCTCCATCATCTATTCATCGTCCTCTATTGATCTTCTTCTTCATATTCTCAAGTTTAGTTCAAGAAATTGCGAAATATAGAAATAGAGACGAGGAAACTACAAACTAAGAAAATTCAATGGATTGCTCAATATGCACCACAATGCCAACTATTTTAAGACCACCAAGGAACACAATATGTGGATCTTGCTACGAAGGGGCTAGAACCACTATTGCGCTGCTCAAGAAGCTTGAGGGCTCGACAGACGATCATGACAAATCGACCCATAAGTCCACCGTCAATAATGGCTCCTCTCTTTCTTCTTCTCCTTTGTTTTCTTGTGAGGTAAGCTCCATATGTTTGTAAGGATTTCAATTTTTGATTTTACATCAAAATTTATCGGCTCTATGAGAGTTTTAACTTTTAACTATATATCCGTTCGAGAATTCCAGCCGCAACCATTAGAAAAGGTGATCAAATGGATGAAAAACATGAAAGAAACCGAAAATGAACAGAAGAAAAGGATAGTCTTCTTGAGCAGCTTTGTTTCGGGTTTCAAAGAACAGCTTCATGCTGATATTCTTCTAAAAGCGGGCGATGATGGCCCTCCGATTCCTGCTCATAGAGCTTTGCTGGTAATTTTTATAATCCTTTTACTTATTTTTGTGGCATTGGTTATTTTTTTTTCTTTATAGTTATATGTTATAATATTAGTGTGTTGACATTCAAATGAAACCATAATTTATATATTTAAAAACGAAACCATAATTTATAGGGTTTTAATCAAAATTTATTACCGTTGATGTTTCGTCTACAACGTTCAAATTAAAATAATAATATTTAACATGTAACCATAAAATCAACCATGTTATACTTTGTTTATCAAAAAAAAAGACTTGGGTGCTTTCAATATATAGGCTTCAAAATCCGAGATCTTCAAGAACATTCTAGACTCAGACGGATGCAAAACTGCTCCAGAATACGCCATAACGCTCCAAGAACTAAACTCAGAGCAACTTCAAGCTCTCTTGGAGTTTCTATACACCGGCACATTGGCTTCAGACAAGTTGGAGAAACATGTCTATGCCTTGTTTGTTGCAGCAGATAAGTACATGATTCATTACTTGCAAGAGTTGTGTGAGCAACATATGCTGAGTTCCTTAGACATCTCTAGCGTTCTTGACGTTCTTGATGTCTCGGATCTTGGTTCGAGCAAGACGTTGAAGGAGGCTTGTCTAGGATTCGTGGTGCGGAACATGGACGACGTCGTTTTCTCAGATAAGTACGAAGCTTTTTCTCAGAAAAACCAGCATCTATGTGTGCAGATCACAAGAGCGTTCTTGATGGAAACGAGAAACAAGAGGAGTGATTAATTAGATTAGCGAGATATCAGTGAATGTTTAGTGCAAACTTTTGTATGTTCTTTTATAGCTGTTTAATTAATTCATTGACCCTAATTCTCCAAGCTCTCGAGTCTCGACCTATTTTTTTGTTTTTACAAAGGAAAAAGAATGGTTTTTTACCAATGGCCCATATTCAAGCCCACTAACAATGGATATCAAGTCCATTAAATCAACCACAGGGACCGATTTTGAGCTGGTCAAAGTAATCAGAGAATAGGAATGGTGTCCTCTTTCAATCTCCAATATGATCAAGCTACACAAGTTTTCGCATATTAGTAATGAATTACTTAACTTTGGTGCCAAGGAAACTACTTGAGAAATTTGAATAATCAGAGAGACACACAATTGATTTTTTTCCTCAATCATATTTCTGACTAAGATCCCTTGTTAAGGTCAAACAAATGTATTAATATATATAGATACGATCGAATGAATACTTTGATCTGGTCTAGCTTTATGGGTCATGCATGGCTATCACTCCAGGTCCTGATCGCTTCTGCCACTGCCTGTTTCACTGCTTCAGCATCCATGCTGTCTCCATCATCATTCTGTAACTAAGTATGTAATAACATTAAATTAATATCCATATATCCTTACATTCGTTTAGTGTTTGTAATTATTATTATTATATATATGATGAATGGACTTTATATATAATGATGGTGATGAGGAAGAACTGTGTTTACATCTGATGAACCAATGGCATGCAAGCTAAATGTGTCTGTACATGAAACCCTAGCTTCAACAACATCAAGTCCAAGATCTTCAAAGGTTTCAAGAACACAAACCAACATGCCTGCCTCGTTCTTCCCTGACATTACCTTTATCATGAACCCCTTCTCTAGGGTTTCAACTGTAACCTACCAATACAAAAACCCGAAATTTAGTCAATGCTTCTTAATATAAATGCATCAAAATGGATACTTTATATGCTTATACCATAGGATTTGAATCGGAAGGGTCGCGGAATGATGGCTCAGACGTGGTCTCATTATTGATTTTTTCGACTTTTTGCTTCAACTTTTTGATATATTTTGATGCATCCACTATGATCGATGTTTCGCTCTCCTGCAAAACGTGTGTGCATACATATCAGTGATACTGTTCAGTTTTTGTATATCCCTTTTGTCGATCATGCTCTGGCCCTTATATGCGTATCTTATAAGAAAAATATGTTCAATATGATTAGGAGCGAATCAAGTAATTATCAAAGAAAAAATAAAAAGAAAAAAACATATAACAATCAAATACATGTTTTCATATGTAGTTTTTTTCACCTTTTCTCATTAAATTTCTCTCAGAGAAGTATACTTAGGCACTTGAAGAATTTAAAACAGTCTATCACATCAATTGGTCAAAATTTAGAATTTAGTAAGACTCGTCAAACCAGAGATGACGCAAGTGTATAGATACAGAAATATATGTACGGAGTATATTTTGATCTCTCTAGTGAAAGTAAAGATGGATAGAGATCACGTAAGGGTAAATTGGCATGTGTAAGAGATCACCTAAGGGTAATTTGATATGAATGTTCCTCTAATGAAATATAGTAGGAATAAATTTGATTTATGTTCATAGAAGAATAAAATTGTGTCGGAATATGATAAAAAAAAGTAAGAAAATAGAATTGTGGAATCTGGTTACAGCATGAGAATTAGTGATTGAACGAAGCAAATGAAACTTCTCACGAAGCGAGGAACCTCTCTTGTGTTCCCTCGAAACCATTCTTATATGATTTAGTTAGCTTTTTCTTCTCTTCCTCTTCGGTTCTCTTCTATATATAAAGTGTATATGTGTGTATGTGTGAGTGAGAGAAAGATGAATTAAGTAGAGATCTGAGTTTCTTCAAAGTGTATGGGATCCTCTCGTCTCTCACATGTCTACCTTATAGTCTCCCCTTTATCGCTACAAAGAGTGATATACGGACAAATTCTATTGGTATCTCGTGAATTACTTGGTTGCATCTATATATGTCTAATTAAACGATGTTCCATATAAATATTTATATATATATATATATATATATATATATATAAATTATATGCGAGAATATTTTATAATTGAATTACTGCATTAAATTAAGTAATGTATTTTTTTAAAAAAAAACTTAACTAATGTAAATTTAATAATATATGTAAATTGTATATACACTGAATAACTTAAATTGCAATAATACCCGTAGAAAATTCACAAGTCTCGAAGATAAGTGTGGTGTGGGTTTTGGTTCAGCATCTCTCGATTATTAATTAGGGAGTCATCACGTTTAAGATACATGCAACTATGATCCGATCGTGAATCGTAAAGATTCAAGTGCATATTCATGTTATTCCCTTTACCATTGGCCTATAATTTTGGTTAGTTGATTCGTATGCTTATATCATCTACATTATTGTGCCGTAATTGGCCATGGCCAGTTCTCTTCAAAGGCATACATTACATGTGTGCGTATGAGTGATTCTTGAGTGTACATAGTATTTGAGGAAACGAGAAGATCGGTTAAAACGTAAATAGGAATCATATTAGCTCGTGATGGAGGTAGAAATAAAAAAATGTTTATACATACATGTATAGAAAATTATTAAAATAGGAGCATCGAAAGAAGTTAAAGAAGAGGATAAAAGCAAACAGAAGAATGTTAGTTGTGATATTGGAATGCCTCCAAACACTCATCACGGGGATCTTTATGAATACCCTTCTCTCTCTTCACCTATCCACTATCTCCTTCTTGTATATATAATCATAATTAAGTACCTTATATATGTGCATGTGTTTGCATACATATATACATTCCATTACTTAACGAATATAATGTAAGATCACGAATTTCAAATATACCCACAAATTGGTTTTCGTTTTTGTCACATTGATTTTATTTGAGTACAAATCAATTATAAAAAACGTCGAAATTTACAATGTAGATTAGAATACTTCTTAGAGCTGGACTTTTTTGGGGGTTAATGGTTAATAGCATTGCAAGAATTAATTTTACAATTAAGCTAAGGGAACAATTGATTTAATTCATTCAATAGTAATTAAACCCTTTAATATAAAAAAAAAAAAATTAAAATTTACAAAAGAGTTTGCAATGTGATGAGTATATAATTGTCTATATTCCATAATGACATATAAGTACCCATCAATTCACGTGTGCCGATTAATCATCACCACAAAAAAACCACTACACAAATACAATAGGGAAGCTCTTTCTTGTCACGTATAGACTCATAGATCTCTATACCATTTCTCATATTCTTATACTTTTACAGACTGTTTTCCCCTAATTAATTAATTAGAAACGATAGATATTTAACTAGGGTTTCAATTGCTCGGATTTGTCAAAGAAAATGGCACTCACGTGATTTGCACTTCGGGAAGTACATTCACATGCACAATTTTTCACGATATAAGAAAAACAAAACCTATAATCTCTAAAGTTGAGAAATATATGGTTTTGTTGTCATGGAGAGTAGAGAGAAAGAGACGTGAGCGAGAGAGTTTGGGCATCAAAAGTTCATATACAAAGGAGATTTTGTCTCTTCCCAGCTTATATTCTACAAGAAAATATATTTGTACTGCTTCGTATTATTCGTGTTTTACTTCGGCTTAGATAGAAGTGGGTATGTGTCCGTCCAGACGTTATCGTAAATACAAGATTGAATTTGCATATCGTTTCAAAATGTAGTCGAGTTTTTTTAGGGTTAGTATTAGCAAAAACATATAGGGTTTTCTTTATACAGGATTAGTTTTGACTTTTGACGCATACAAAAATAGTCAATTTTACTCTTTAACAATTTTAGTTTCAAATTACAACTATTATAAGATTGTTCGGAATTATTATTAGTGATAATATTGCATAGTTTCAAAAGTGATATCTACCATTTCTTCTAAAAATTTATTGCATGACCATGTATATAATTACAAACCGATTATACTAAAAAGGATAATGACACCACCTTCCTTAAAAACTAAAAAGGCTCCGTTAGCAGTCAAATAGGTTATTAAATATTTCATTTAGGTGTCTTTAATTAGAAAACCCAACTCTGTCATGTGACGTTGTGCAAGTGTGTACGTTGGTTAATTGTATATTATATGATCTCTATAAGTATAAGTATATAACGTCACAATTTTGATATCCGTTCTTCAATTTTCATCATATAATATCTATATAAAAAAATTAAAAAAAAAAAAAAATGTAAGAAGGTCTCGTGTTCGTGACAGCTATATATCCTTTGTCTTCTCCCCATATGTATCGTATTCCCTTGTCCGAATCAAATATCATTCCATGACACCTAACTGCACATTTTGATAATTTTATAATTACAACAAAAAACTGAAAAATCTTGTGACCAAAATAAAAACAAAAAACAGGAAAATCCAAAACTTGCAGAGGCGCTGCGCTACTACACTAATGTTACGTGTGAAGAGATCATTAGACGGCTTTCCATTGTATTAGGGAAATGATTCATGTACTTAACTTCGGTAATTTTATCAGTTTACCTTGTAATATTATATGACTAATTAACGTCTAACGGTGTTAAAAGCCGTTGTTCGGTTCATATTAATTCACTTATCCAGTTCTTATCGGTTCTTGGCATGCTGCACTGTCCATGTCTCGGACTCGGTTACATGGTTTTGAAAGACGACTCATTAGTTAAAACTCCAAGATTACATGGACTGTAATCGAAGTTTTAGAAAGGACCAAAAGGACAAAATAAAAATTGAAACATATCTTAACAAGAATGTCCAAAAACAATACCCATTCCATCTGCCCCACTCTCTTCTTCTAGGTGACAAAATTATCATAGAGAATTAGGTCACGGGGGCGGCTTTGGGCTATCAAACATCACTCCTTGTTTTCAAATTTATATATTATGTATTTTGTACGTACCATGTATATTACATTAGTGAAGAAAAAATATATAGAAATATTAATTATATATACCTTGTGTTCTTAACTTTAGACAGTTAATGAGTTTAAACAATCAATATGAATTCCTTTAACAAATATCTCGTATCATAGAGTTAATATGTGGTTACGAAAGAAATGGAGAAAACCTTACATAGATCCATAAAAGTTTCAAGATACAAGCATAAAAAAGCCCATTAAATATTTTTCAGGCTCTATTAGGCCCAAATGTTTCTCTATAGCCTTAGCAACGCCGAGAGAGAGAGAGAGAGAGAGAGAGAGAGAGAGAGAGAGAGAGAGAGAGAGAGAGAGAGAGAAGAGCTCGCCAAAGTTTTGTCAAAAAAGAAACTAATGCTTTGTACCTCTCACCTTTACCTTGTTTGATTGAAGGAAACCTCATCTAAACAAGACAGTTTATAAACTGTCTCACAGGTTATTACAATTTCAATGCTTTTACTGGTTAATGAGTTATATAAACATTATTGAGTTTGAGAGAAATGTTCTTTTGATCATTAGTTGATCTCTCGAATTTGATATCTATAAAGATAAATTCATAAGCCCTCTCTTATTTACTTGGTAATTCACACCCATGAATGATACACTCAAACGACCCTATCAAGCAATGACTAAATATTTCTTCTACAAGATGGATAAATACTAGTAAATTGCTTGAATGTCATAAAAGTTAGCTGAAATTTAGGTTTTCATTGTAGGAACCAGAGAACATCGAGAGAGCAAGGGAGAGCTATAACACAGACGCAACAAGAACACGAGCATTGACAAGTCATGCGGATTTTTGCTGCTCGCCTAGCTAACGTAATTTCCCAAATTTTTCGTCTGAAATTTCCTCTCTTTTACCAATGGTTTAATGGGTCGTCATTGATTAGTCTCTAATCTGAAGTCAAATTTGCAGCATTTTTGCTTAACAAGAAACGCGATTCCTCGATCTCGAAATTATTCCTCGTTGAACAAGAAAGGTGCCTCCTTTTCCTTCTGTCCTTGCTTCAGTCACTTCTAATATGTGAAGAGATCGACTCGTGGGCTTAATTCTACACTAGAATAAGATCAGAATGAAGTTTTTTGTTTTGGAAATCAGAGGAGCTTTTGGTTCTTTTGTTGTTGTAATTGAAGTCCATTATCACTTCAGTCTCGGTGTCAATCACATTTGCTTGTAATTTTACTCCAAAAAGGCTACCTTTGTTTGATGATTTAGTAATTTACTCTCTTAGATACAATGATATAGATAACGGTAGAGGAGAGTTCTGAAGAGTGTGAATTGGACTCAACTTAGAAGTAAAGGGTCTAGATTTGGGTGTATTGATGTTCTTAACTTTGCTTTTGTTTTCTAGAGGACCTTACATTGGAAGAAGAAGCTGAGAGGAAAATAGGCTGGTGTCTCAAAATTTTCTTTGCTGGAACTGCTACGTATATCGGATATCAGTTTTTCCCTTACTTGGGTATGTGAATCTCTCGAGTTCAAATCAGCTTGTTACATTTTTATATTTCCTATCATTGTTGTATACTTTACTGATTGTCACTTAATGGCTTAGGTGATAACTTGATTCACCAATCAATATCGCTTTTACATGTGAAGGATCCTTTGTTTAAGAGAATGGGTGCTTCTAGGCTTTCCCGTTTCGCCATTGATGGTAAAAACCCTCATAGTAACTTCAATTTACTCTCTGATGGATCGCTGAAAAGTACTTATTTGGTCTCATCAGTCATCACTGAATTTGTTTCTGGCTGATGTCCTGTCATCATTTGGTTTGGTCTATAAAGATGAAAGGAGAATGAAGGTTGTAGAGATGGGTGGGGCTCAGGAGCTTCTAAATATGTTGGGAAATGCTAAAGATGACAAGACAAGGAAAGAAGCTCTCAAGGCTCTTGCTGCTCTCTCTAAATCAGGCAAGTCTTGTTTTAACACGTTCTTTTGTAATTCTTCTGCTTCTGCATTTCCTTCTATTTCATAGGATATAAGAACCTTACGATTATTAACTCTTTTAATCTTCTTGAGCATGCTTAATTCCAATTGCATCTGGATTTTCAACTCTCCTTGACTACAGATGAAGCTGCCAAGTTCCTGGACTCTAATGGAGCACTATCTATTGTCAAATCGACTCCAGATTCCTTGGAAGATTCAGACATTTCAACATACAAGTCAAACATACTTGAGAAGCTAGATGAGAAAAACCACGCTGTCTCTCCCAACTGAGATACTCTTTACAAAACAGGATAGGTCAAGAATCACAAGTCTAGATATCTCCATAATGCTAAGCTTTTGAAGAACTGCATCATTTTATCTTCCGCTTTTCCAGCTTATAGAACTTTTCATTTTGTTTTGTTCCGGATGAAAGGGATACATAGTCTGTTTCCAGATAAATCAAGCTTCAATTCTCAATACTGAATACTGTCTGATTCAGATGTTCTTTGCCCATTCATAATGGTATGCAAGAAATAAAATTTAAAGAATTGTAACTGTTTATCTTTCGCTGATTCAAGTAGCAACAGATATTGCACTTCGTATAGCTATTACATTGCATTTTCTGACAAAACCTATTTCACAAACATATAAACATAAATGCTAGGGAATGGGAAAGCTAATAATTTTACAAATTTCTTTGAAGTGATCATGAAGGGGACTGTTTGCAAAACTTTTTCAAAGATTAGTTTGCTGCGAGGCTGTATAAATTTGTCGAGATAGCAATGATGCTAGTAGCAACAGCAAGAACAAGCATTATCGTAGCTACGATCTTCTCTCTTGAAGTCGATACACCATGGACATTCCTGCCATTTCAAAATCAGAAAACAACGTATATAAGGATTTTGCAGGAAATTTCATCTTATAAAGGAGTATAGTAATGGAGACAGAGCTAATGTACCTTAGAACAATGGCAGCTGGAAATATAAATGCTATTGAAACTGTGGTGGTTGATCCCAAGAACTGAAAGAAGTACCAAATGTCTGGCACAGCGATTGCAGACAAGAAACAGCAAATCAGGAGAGCCAGAGTGAGTCCGATGAATCTTTTTGTGTCTTTCGCCAAGGACGGCTTCTTGGGGAACAAGAGTTCATCGAGATTTGCTCTCAATGAGAAGTTCATGAGAGGAAATACAAGCATGAGGTGAAGCGCGTAGCTGAGTCTGACAATGTCATTGAGAAGAGAACCAATGGAAGAACCAGAGCTCTGGTCATAGTTCACTAGAATATCTGACATGGTTGCATCTCCAAATAGGAGGTACCCGAAGAGTCCAGTGGCGAAGTAGATGGCAGCGCACAAGATGACAGAGATCTTAGTTGCTGGGATCACATGTAATGGATCTTTGAGCTCGAATCCAATTGGATGAACTGCATATTTTTCATCACAACACCAAACTCAGAAACATGAAAGAAAAAAACAGAGAAACAATACTGATTTGGTGTAAGAGATGGTTTCTTACCATTGAAATGAAATGTGAAGGCTGTTACTATAACGGGGGAAGCTGTAAAGAGTTTCCAAAACGATCCTCCATTGTTCAACTCTGGGAATAGTCTTGTGTTCTTCGTTTGTCCATTCACTAACGCAGATATCGCCAGCACCGAGCTTATGACAACAAATAGAACCGCAAGCAGAAACGATACCGCAGAACTAAATGCCAATCTTTCTACATAACCATTTACAGAAATAAAACCATCAAGAATCTCATAAACATGCTTAGTTTCTGGGGAGAACACAAGATCATAGAAACTTACCCACACGTCTGCACAAGACCAACGGAAGAAAAACGAAGCAGTAGATAAACAACAAAGCGAAGATTCTCGTGTTCCACCAGTAAGAACCAAACCATTCTTGCAAAACTCCAAGATGTTCAGATCCTCCATTTTCATTACCCGAAAACACGTCTCCTGAGAAAGATAAACACACAAATTCAAACTCAGCAACTCTGTTCTTAAACTCAAATATGAGCAGAAGACCTCTACGTACACTTAGATCCAAAATGACTTTACCTATAATAATAGAAAATATAATCATACATCCAAAAGTAGCAACCATCGTAGCAATCTGTACAGCGACGGATCCTGTTTTGCCGTAGGACTCTTTCATCACTCCGGCGTATGTAGTTGATCCTCCGGCGAGTGTTGATTTCATTAGAAATCCAACAGAAATAGTGGAAAGCCAAGCTATGATAGTGATTATCAAAAACGCTGGGATTATTCCAAGAACTTTAAACGCCGCCGGCATTGACATTATTCCGGCTCCGATTATGCTCGTCGACACGTTGAAAACGACGCCGGAGGTTGATGATGATCCATGCTTCTCAGAAGACGAAGAAGAAGGCTCTTGCTTAGGCAAGAGATGAGCTTTGATCTGAGGAGACATGAATCTTTCGCCGGAGAAACTTGAAAATTTGCCGGCGGGAATAAGCTTTATATTTTGATTCTTAGTTGTGTCGTCATGTCATGTGTGATCCACGACCAAACGGCTTCATATAGCCCACACGGTTAATAGAGGAAAGTACATATATACCCTTTGAAAATTGGACGCAGTTGCCATCACCGTTTGGGGTAAAATAGGGAAAATGATATTTTGACCATTGGGGAACCTGACAGGCTGGTCAAATCATGTCAGTGATATCACCAAATGATCTTCCTTCACGTACTTATAGAGGTATTAAAATAATATATTTTTTTTCGACGTAGGAAATTACACTTAATATTTCTTTTCTTTTTTAAACAAAACTCAATCAACACCCAAAACATCATAGAACAATACAAAAATATGGGTCCAACTCCAATCAATGTCCACTTTGACCTTTTCAGGAAGAATGAATCATTACAAAAGAAGAGTGCATCTAGACGAAATAGTGGCCAAAAGCGTATTATATTAAATTATTTTTACTATTTTAATTTAATTAAAATTGATTTTTTAGATTTTATTTTATTTCATAAAAATTGATTATATATATTCTAAATAATATATTTTTTAAAAAATATAGTTTCATTGAAAACTTTAAATCATAACTTATTTTCTATTGAATTTTATCAATTAACGAAATAAAAAATAATTTTTAAAATTTATTAGTAAATATTTTTTAATATATTTCAAACTTCGTAAAATCAATTTTTGTGAAACAGAAAAAAAATATAATTTTATACGTATTGAATAAGCTCCCGAAAATCATTTAAAAAGTTTCACAGATTTAAATATACTATATCTAATAAAATTCAATATAATCATGGCGGCAGCAACGGTGGCTCAGCCTCACGTGTAATAATTAACTTTAGAGCAGACGCTTCGAGACTTAAAGTAAAGGACAGCGCATCAAGAATTGAAAACGTGTTCCACGAAACAAAATAAGGTTTAAATAAACATTTCTAAAGTTTTTGTTCTGTTATACCATATCATATCATATCATATGAATCGATCTCTACTAAAGCATCGTACATCAAGTTAGTCGTCAGTTAATATTATTGAATTTGTTTCTAAATATGGTTATTCTTAGTTATATACAAAAAGCTGTTAATTTATCATTGAGCTAAAAACTTTATTAGCCGTTATTAGAAAAACAAACGAAATGAGTTCATCATAACTGCTAGTAAGGACCATGAAGACAACAAAGTAAGGAAGGACATTTGAATGGGCTAATATGGGCTTTGTAAAAATAAGCCCAAAAACTCAAATAACCAAATTCAGCCCATTTAAATCGGTTGAAAAATCTTTGGCCCTACCGAATCGTGTCGGATTTTTCGCTCTCGATCGATTCTCATCTTCCCATCGCAGCAAATTCATCGAAGCAATCTCTCTCGACGAAGGAAGAAGAAACATTCGAAGAAACAATCGGAGTCTGGGAAGGTAAAGAAGTATACGATCGGAGGTGAAACAGAGTGAAATTTCAAGTCAGAGTTTCGAGAAAAAAGATATGGGAGATCATCTGGTGAGAGCGGAGGAATTTGAGAAGAAGGCTGAGAAGAAGCTCAATGGATGGGGAATATTCGGATCTAAGTATGAGGATGCTGCCGATCTGCTCGAAAAAGCAGCTAATTCCTACAAGCTCGCCAAATCATGTAATTTCCAAAAAAACAATTCTATCTGCTTTCGTGTGTTTGATTTGGTGTTGTGGGTTTTGTTTTGTTTGTTTGATCTTAGGTGTAGAGCTAGTATCTGGGTTTATATAAGGTCTTATTGATCTGTGAGGAAATTTTGGTTATTTGCATACGAGAATTGTAAATTGGAGATTCAACATTCAGATTGCTTCGATTTTGGCCTTATAGCAAGTCATTGATAAGTTATTGGTTTAGAAATTCCAGGAGGCATTGAGGGAAGCAGTACTTAATAAATAGGGTTCTATTTGGTTGAGTTTTAATAGGTTTCACTCTGATAATTGTTCAATTCTCCTTACTTATGTGTTCGATTTTGATTGTTCAGGGGATCAAGCCGGAAAAGCTTATCTTAAGCTTGCCGACTGTCACTTGAAGGTAAATTCTTGGCCACACATGTGATACTGGAAGAATGTATGGATTGTCTGATAACATTGATCTGCATCTGCAGGCAGACAGCAAGCATGATGCAGCTAACGCCTATGCTGAGGCTGCTAAATGCTACAAGAAGGTTGACACCAATGGTATGTATAACCCACTTTTGCTATTGACATCTCAGTTATAACAAGAGTGATTATTAATTCTTGTGTGTTTTCATGCTAATATCACCATGACTTTATATGCAGAGGCTGCATCTTGCCTAGAGCGAGCGGTGAATATATTCTGTGAGATAGGAAGGCTCAACATGGCTGCAAGATATTACAAGGTAGCACATATCTCTGTTTTACACTATATTAAGCTTGGTAGTTGGTACTGACTTTCTGTATTTTGTTTTGTACTAATAGGTACATTAATGGTTTTGTAATTTTGACAGGAAATTGCTGAGTATTATGAATCTGATCAGAAGTTCGAGCAGGCAATTGCCTACTTTGAAAAGGCAGCTGAGTTCTTCCAAAATGAAGAAGTGACCACTTCTGCTAACCAGTGCAATCTAAAGGTTGCACAATATGCTGCCCAGCTGGAACAGTAAGATTTTCGGCACCTTACCTTATTTTTGCTTTCTCATCCTTTGGTGTTAAAATTGCTTACATTACTCAGCTAGAACCCTGTGAAATTGAATTGTTAATCCAAAACTCGACATTGGTTGGACCCGTGGTGTTCTCTATGCACGAGCAGCAATTATAGCCTTTTCTCTACTTTGGGACAGATTGATTAATAATGGGCTTGTTGTATATCTGATAGATATGAAAAGGCAATCAAGATTTATGAAGAAATAGCACGCCATTCACTCAACAATAACTTGCTTAAGTATGGAGTTAAGGGCCATCTTCTCACTGCTGGCATGTGCCACTTATGCAAAGCCGATGTTGTTTCCATCACTAATGCGCTGGAAAAATATCAGGTTTTTCTTCTTTCACAGCAAGCACCCTGCACCCGTAATATCAACATTCCGGTGTGTTCCTTTGAGACATTGAGTAACTATGACATGTTTCTAACTTCTACTTTCTTTCAGGATCTGGATCCGACCTTTTCAGGAACACGGGAATGCAAGTTCTTAGCGGTAAAGTTTAAACTGCGGTTTTTAAAGAAATTATTGAGTAGCTCACGTAAAGTATGTCAAGTTTTGTACATTTATTTACATGAACAGGACCTTGCTTCTGCTATCGATGAAGAAGACATCGCAAAGTTCACAGACGTTGTCAAGGAATTTGATAGCATGACTCCGCTGGTACGGGCAGCAAAACAACAGACAACTATTTGAATGTTATCTCTTTTTAACTCTGTCTGGTTCTTGATCATGGAATTGGTATTAATGCAGGATTCATGGAAGACAACCATGTTGTTGAGGGTGAAGGAGAAGCTTAAGGCCAAGGAGCTGGAGGAGGATGACCTTACCTAAACATCTTTATGCAGAGCGTTGCGTTTTAGTCATTCCCGGTTTGTATTATCACTATGTTCGTGACTTCATATCCGACTCTTCTTTGATTTTATTGTGTCTGGTTTTGGGTTTAAGGTTTCTTAAAAGGTTTGGTCAAATTGGGCTTGTTCGGTATCAACGTCTACATTTGTTCTGTGTCTCATCACTTCATTTATGGGAACTTCTCAAGTGATTGGAGTTTTTATTTTGGTTAAAGATCTTTGGAGATTCTTCTTCTTTCAAAGATTTGATGAATCGAGAGAGGTTTAAGTCTCGATTATGTCTTTGCTTTTACGTCTACATCTAATAGAAGTGTGGTTTTTCAACTTATGAACGACAATTTGTAGTATTCAAATTCATGTTGGATTATCAAGAACGAACGTTACATGGAAAAAAGTTTGTACGTACATATATATATTGAGATACGAACACATATACACACCGATATATTCTGAAAGGGACCGCGAGCAAAAAGAAACTCTTTAACACCAGTTCTCATTGCCATCGAGACATCGACCATTTCAAGCACTAAACAATCAAAGGTGTTTTTTTATAGACATCGAAAATTCATTTACATACCAAAACAAAAATCATGTTTATCGAGATCATGACTCATGAGAAACAGAGAGACAGAGAAGGATATTTATGTTTATTGCTTTATCTCTGACTGCACGTTTTATGAAAAAATAAACATTTGTACTAGCAAGATTGCACATTACATGGAAAAAAAATTCTTACATACATACATACATACATCCATACATATAGCTTGAGAAATGAACACATATACAGACCAATAAATTGTGAATAGTAACTAAAGAAAGAGATTTGAGGACATAAGACAATATATATATATATATACTAACACCAATTCTCGTTGTCATCGACCATAACAAGCAAAGCAATGATAAAAGCATAATCAACCTCTGGATTTACTCTCACCTTAAAATTATATTTCCCTTTGCAGAAACTTCCCCATGTAAACTTATGTGTCACCTGCAATATAAGGTTTTCAATTCTTCACCAATGTATGAAAATTGCCAATATTATCAATAAGTATGGGGTTTTTAACTTTTACCCCTACCCCGGCGATGAGAGCATCCGATTTAAAAACTTTGAATGAGATATTGGAGTATCCTCCTGAAGCATGAAAATCACAAGTGTTGGTCTTCTTCACATTGTTGTTCTCAGGCAAGAAAACATCCACAGATGTTTTCAATGAAACCGATTGAGATTGTTGTACCGTGAAGAGCAAGTCTTCTCTCTCTTTGCTCTCTCCTCCATGCACTTCCCACTTGTTCTTCAACGCAAGTCCCTAAACACACATACACCATTTCAAGAAAGTCTTCTTTATTTTGTTGTTGTTGAAAGATTGAAATGTTTTGTAACCTTTTGGCGCATTGTGAGGATTGTGAAACCAGCAGGATCACGCATAATTCTTTTACGGTTAAAACCCCAAGCTTGTCCATCAATTTGTAGGAGCAAATTCCCGCTTGGATCAAACACTTCGTAATGATCTTTAGAAAAATTCTGAACTTTTCTTTTCACCAATAGATCCATAGGGTATGGATTACAGAATTGATCGCTCACTACGCTTATCGCGGGATCTCCTACTTGCCATTCTGTTTTTTTATTCTTCGGCATTCTATGAATAATATCAAGAAGAAGAAGATTGCAAAAGATTATGAAAGGCTCTTTGCTTTAGAGCCCTTGATAATCCTCCTGATGATTAAGAATTATCAAAAACACATTTTCTTGAAACCGTATATAACCTAAAAACAAATTTGAAATTGCAAGATTTGGTTTTTTTTACTTTCTCTGGTTATGAATCAGACTTTTATTCTCAACCAAAGATTGTTAAACCCCAAAAATAAACTATGTCCCCTTATATTTAGAAACAAAACAACTAAGCGTACGTAACTTCTGTTTCAAGGTTCAAAGAGAGATTCTCTATTCCCAAAAATTACTTATCAATACATAAAAACATTTACAGAGTGCTCTTACAATTACAACAACAGATCACAGGTTCTTCAATTCACAATAATCATAATCGAATAATATTGTTTTTTTTTTTGTGTGTGTGTTTTGTTTTGTTATCGAACTAAACATAGAAGGTATCATTAAGTGCCTCCACGTTTGTTCTTTCTCCACTCCCATGGCTTCTCTGGATTAGAAGATGCCCACAAACCAATACGTTTTTGCCTAGCCTCATTTTCCCACTGAACTCAACCACCAAAAAACCCGTTAAACATCAAAAAGACTAATCCAAAAAAATTAAAGAAACTTGTGAATGAGATGCACAAAGCTTTACAAAATCTTGCCTTTGCAAGCTCTGCACGCTTGTCGTAGGCTACATAATGCCATGCTAGACCTTTCTTTAGCATTACTTCCTGTACAAATTTTCCATTGCAGTATATATCTCCTACACATCTTCCATAACGATCCTCTGTATAAACTAACACCTTCAAGCACTTCCCTTCAACCATCTTGAGTAGCTCATCATGCGCCTCTTTTCCATACGGCATTTTGCTCTCCGGTGAATCTATTCCCCTGTTTTTTGTTTTCATTCCCAATTTGTTCTTAAAACTCCACATAGCTTTTGATTTAAGAGATCATTAGATGTGTTTCTCTCTTGAGTGCAAGAGTGGTTTACCTTAGTCTAATTCTGAACTTTTTAGCAAGCACTTCCTCATTCTGAAAAC
This sequence comes from Crucihimalaya himalaica, assembly GCA_004349715.1. NCBI lineage: Eukaryota > Viridiplantae > Streptophyta > Magnoliopsida > Brassicales > Brassicaceae > Crucihimalaya > Crucihimalaya himalaica. The sequence goes on along the minus strand of SMJT01000008.1, from coordinate 1,739,472 downwards.
TTATCATCCTACACACAAGAAAAAGTGGTCGGACGAATTATTAGTTTCATAGCTCAAGTTTCATTTGACTCTATGATCTTCTTCTTGTGTAAGTATATCAAAAACACTAACCTGTAACCAGAAGATATGATCTTTTTGTGAAGTGCATCTGCTTCAGTATAATTCTTTTTCTCACGCGCTTTCGCTCTTTTAACCGCTGCAATACTCACTTCCTTAGGAACAGAAGATGACACAACCGGGTCTTTGCTACTAACATACACAGTAACGGTATCTCCATCTGCCACAGATTTTGTATCCACCTTATTTCAATCACAGACAATTTCTTGATCAGCAACAACATTATCAGGATCATATTTACCAAACCTTTTAAAGATTCATAAGTTTTCTAACCGGAAGCGTTTTAAGCTCAAACCGAACTCCTTGAGGTAAAGACACAGGAGATTCCGTAGGGAGCACAACAAGATTGTTAGGCGAAGGCAGTCCATAGAAAGACAAAAGTCCCTGTCAATTGAAATCAACCATATCAGTAATGTATCCAAACTCGTATTAACATTTTCCGCAACTTGAAACATTAATAATAATACCTCAACATCTGCTTTTTGATGGTTCTTTAGAGTGGCGATAACAAGCCTAGAGGCTTCCTCAGCAGTTTTAGGCCGAGGCTTAGCTTGCTTCCATGCCTCAAGTATTTTTCTATACCTTTAAAACATGTTTTGGAAGAAAAAAAACACAAATCAAAACATGAAACCTTCGAATCTTCAGACCACAAGAGAGAGAGAGAGATTGAGAGATTTTAAAATCATATGTGTATTGTTTCTTTACCAGTTTGCTTGAGCCTTTGGAGAAGATACAACGTAACTCCCAAGCTTTTCAGGAACCTATAATAAAATGAATTTTTTAGAGTATGATCAATCTCTTTAGCAAAATTGTGAATGAACCTATTGATTTACACAATTCACTTAGAAGTGAATTTCAAAACAGAACTAAAGAACAGATCAAAGACTAGTTAAGCTGGATAAAAACGAAAATTTAGGAGAATAGTAATGAAGAGAGACCTGAGAAGTGGTCTCAAAGTTGAAGAGATCACGGGAAAGAGCTGAAACGCCGGCCGAAGAGTCAGAGCCGCCGTGAGGCTTATCGTCCGTCGTGGGTTTTAAGCATTTCCGGAGTAACCTAATCGCGTTACCCATTTTCCAAGATTCGATTTTCTGGAAACAGAACCAAAAAAAAAAAAAAGAGTTTTGATCTTTATTCCTTTCTCGTATGAAAGTCTTTGATTCAGTTATATGGAGCAGAGAGATTGTTTATCTAATTCATACGTGGCAGTTTGTTATTGGTTATGAAGCTAACGTAATTAAAGTAATCGTTTTATATATATTTTTTATAATCTAAAAAGGTATTAGGTGCCTTGTCGTAATCATATTCCATTAGAGTTTACGACTTTTTGTAAACTCACAAGTCACAAGCTTGCGGTTTAAGCAATCTTAATATCTCCTATGGTGTGATTAGCACAACTTATATGTTTTTGTTGATTCAATTTTACAGTATTTTTAATTTTCTGTTTCTCTACGGAGAATTTTGTTATTATTACCATTCTAGCATAGAAATGATTGTGTCATTAGAAAGTAAGGATTATTTAAGAGAACCGACCCTTGTGCACATTATTGATTCCTTAAGACGTTTAAAGATGATTCGAGTTCTATTTGATATAATGGATCCATAAAATGTGGGGATGAACATAAAATTTAAATAGTTTTTGCTTAGTTGAATTTGAGAAAATGGGGTATAAACAAATATGGCAGAAATGTAAGTCCACTATAGGACATGGCTGCATTTATTGAAGACGGTGAATGATTGCTCTGCACATAATGTTTTATCTTATGCCTTCTGATTATATTAACAGTAATTATTAAGCACAATGTTTGATACCAAAGTCTGAACTCAAGGGAGGTGAAGAAAAGGCTACTAACATTCCTTTGGTTACTATAAAGTTTGTGGAAGGAAGCCAAATTTATAGCCCTTCAAATTGTAGACAAGATCATCCTCTACACTAGCATAATATCAAGTGAATCCATCCATATCATCTCAAGGTAAAATGCAACTTTGATGCTGTTCCAAGGAAGATAAGCTAACCACAAATGTGCAAACAGGCAAACATGTTTGATAGTCAAAAGAGCATCCTTGTTATGCAAATTGGCTTTAGGCCAATGGTTTGAGGCTGAAAGACAAACTCTTTGTGATTGGTTTAAATTGAAAATGAATTACTTTATTTGAGTTATAATAAATAAATAACAGTAGCCAGTGGTTCCGATAAGCCAGAGTTGTTTGGTACCCTTGTTTAAACTGAGAGATTCTTGAGAACTGAGTAGTGCAGAACTAAGCAGCCAAACTTTTTAAAATTTAATCTTTCATTCTTCTGTCACTTTTGATTCTATTTCTGATTACTCCCATGGCGATAGCTAGTATCCTGGCTTCAACCCAAAACCCCTTTTTATGCCTCCGTGAACCACCGTCTCCGCGGAGCCGCTCCGTCGTCCTCAGCCGTTATTTAGAGTCCTGTGGCAGACGATGGATTCTCAGATCCATCAGAGCATGCCAACCTCCCGACAAGGTCGCTGTCACTGTCACTGTCCCTTCAATTTTATGTATTTTCTGCTTTTGAGTACTAAGTTCGTGAGCCTTGGTGTCTAAACAAAAACTAGTCTTGGTTGGAGACTGAATCGGATTTATGTAAATGATGTAACTTTATTGTGAATGTGGAGAAGAACTAACTTTGTCTGACTCGTTGGAGATTTATGTTTTGTTCACAGCTTGGTGGTGATGGAGGCATTGCACCTTCAGCTAAAATATTACACTTTGGGAAGGATTTGTTGAGTTTTGCTTCAGATAATTTCTTGCCTCTAGGTCAGATTACACTCTGCTCTTGCCATTTTTTTTGCAATCAATTCGCAACCAAAAAGGGCTAATCTTCATTTCCCCAACAATCCTGAGGATGAAAGTTTAGATTAGACCTTTAAAAGTCTGAGAAGAAGATTGATTGCTCATTTTCTCACGACTAGCTATTCTTTTATTACTAAACACTTTAATGTGATAATTCAACTCATCTCTGAGGTTTTCTTTTCTAAATCTCTCTCTAATATGCTAGCTTTTTCCTAAGCATTCTTTCTTCAACTTGTTGTGTACCATTTCCTTACTGAAAAGTAGAATTGAAACATAGATACCTCTTTTCGAATTCGTTTATGTACTCTAGAGCCTTACTTTGTTACTTTTGGCGTTTCAGTTAGATATTTGTGCCTTATTGGTCATTGTTTGCAGCTCTTGTTAGTGGAGTGGGGCTGGGCTTTGCAAATCCAACTCTAGGCTGTCTTGCAGACAAATACTCTTTCACTAAGATCAGCACATGTGGGATATTTATTATATCAGGTGATTCTATCATGCTATAGCATAAGTGTGCAATTGTTTTGTTCTTCTTCTTTTAATGTTAAGTGTTGGAAGCAATCACTTTCTGTTGCATAGCTACTCCGTTGTGTACTCTTTCTGTACTGTGGAACAGGGTTGACTTTACGGACTGAAGCGATTGGTGCTGCCATTAAAGGATGGCCTCTTGGAGTCTACGGGCTAGTATGATCTTGACTCGTTTTTACGTCTCTGAATTGTTCCTCTTCTCTCTAGTTTAGCTCTCTTCTGCTATATGCTTAAAATTCATGACAATTTAATTTCTGCTTTTATGAAATTACCAAGACAATGTAATGAATTGAAACCCATTTGCCCCAATGTACTATTCAGTCATGTTTGATAACAACCTTTTTGGTAATGCGTTTCCTTTTGAACTTCTGTTAGTTATACTGCATACTTAACCCCAAACTATTCTTCATTTTTTCTTTTTTTCTTTTTCAGGTCTCAATTTTGTTGCTCACTCCATCCTTCTCACGGCTAATTATGCTGATCCAACTCCAACCTCCGGAACTTGTTACAGGTTACTCTGTCTCTTTCTTGAAAAGATCATGTCCGTTCCTTAGCTTGTTACTGCTTATAATTTTATTGACTTCCATTAATTTACAGTGCATCTATAGTTTAGTGACACTCTCACCAGTTCAATAATTAATATACTTATAACTTATCTTTAATTTGGTAAGCAATCATAGGTGATCAAGTGGTTGACCGCTAAATCTCATTGCCTTTGTGATCTTGTAGTCAACAGTTCCACCTTCATGTTTTCTTTTATTTATGATGGGCTCCTTACGTTTATCCAATCTAGATTTAAGATTGACGGGCAGGAAATGCATATTAGTTGCATAATACAGAAAAGATTGGTTAATGCTCTAGAGTCTTTTCTCTTGAAGACCATATTCTTCAATTTTCAGCCCTGTTTATTGTCGCTCAATAGTGATTGAGGAGTCTAAGACTTGTTTTTGTCCTCATGCTATTTACAGGGCTGGCTATATTTTGCTGTATGCCAACCACCTTATCAAGTGGTGTTGCCCTTACTCACGTACTCAATTTGATATATATCTAATCAATATTTGTACATAAGCGTTTTTCTTGCGTTCTCCACTGACTTATCAAATTGCCAATTCAGCTTGCTGGTGGCAATGCTGCTCTTGCTCTTGCGGTGACTGTGGCATCCAACTTATTAGGAATCTTAAGTGTAAGTCACCCTTTTGCATATTAGTGTTTCCCCTTCGAAACTACAAGTTTATCACGCAGAATCAATTATACTTCTAGTCTGATTGTTTCTTGGTTTTATATCATGATTTCTACTAAGCAAATTGTTTTAGAATAGCATATGATCTTATATTATGAGTAGGATTAAGAACCCTTACTTGGGAAACTTTGTATCTATGAGTAGGATACAAACTTTTTTGTTAAAAATGGAATTGAGTATCGCGTCTCTACCACTGAAGTTAACATGGTTGACCTCTTATCAGATTCCATTTTGGGTATCAAGATACATAGCCGGGGGAGTAGGTGTTTCTTTTCCTACTGAGCAACTGTTCAGAAGTCTTGTAGTTACTCTGTTAATTCCTTTAATCATTGGCAAGGTGAGAGATTCTTTCTGTTTGTCCTACTTTTTGTTCTTGCAATGATGAATCAATGTAAAATATGGCTATTTGGTACAATTGTGAAATGCTTTATTGGAAACTTTAGTAGGGTTTTTTGCTTCACCCGTATGGAAAAGAAGAAAGCTTTGGTTGTTTATTTACATTGTTTCTCATGTGCTTGCAGGTCTGGTTTATGTGAAGTCTAATACTCTTTATTATTTTTCTGCTTAGTTTTTATCTTCTCGATAATGTATATGACTAATCTCTCATTAAGAACATCTCTGATGTGATTGGCTACGTTCACTTATGTTTCTCTGAACCGTTCACAAACAGTCATTGCAGCATGAAGTTCTATCACTAACCATTTTGCACACGTCATTAAAACTCGGGCTTGACATATTTGGATTTTATCTGTTATAGGTTATTCGGGAATCATTCAAAGGTGAGCATCATTTATTATCTTTTCGCTAACTGGTGAAAGTAATTGAATATATAAACACTATGGTTATCATATTCATTTCAAGTTGTGACACCTACGTAGTATAACATAAACCATCTAAAATAGTTTTGGAGCAGACCACTTTATTGTGACAATGAACCAGAATATTTCTTTCTATAATTACTCTGTCTGCTAATTGCTGCCAGCTTTCTGACTATATAGAATCTCTTGTCGAAATGTTTGATACAGGTTTCGCACACTTTGTTGACAATAACCGTAAACTCTTTTCAAAAATCAACGCAATCTGCCTCAGTATGGTAAGATATGAAATTTCAGTCTTCCATAGTTTCTAAACACATTGAATAAATATCTGAAGTCGTATAGGGTAGTCTTGGAGTTTCTCTTTGTTGCAGGAATCTAATGCTGTTTCTTATGTATATTGTTAAGATTTTATCATTTGACATTTATCATACCTGAAAGAGTACAACTTTCCACGGCATTGATGTGTGTGCCATTCAAAAGCTTATCAACTAGCAGAAACCGCATTTTCGGTCATGCTTATGACTTGTAAAGTAGAACCAGACCATTGTATTATAATTTAGCCTCTTCCTCTCTGGCTACTTCAAATGGCCTTACTTAATGCATTTTACCTGTTTTTTTGGGAAACTTAATAGTATGTTTATCTCATGGTACCATTCTAGGTACCATGGATCCAAGTTAGCAGGTCAAGATCACTGCTATTGTCCGTTAAGCCTAAGGTTTTTCTTGCAGCTGTTGGCATTGGAATGTATGCATTTCTCTTCTTTAACATATAGAAAATATACCAAGTGAAGAAGCACATGGAAATATTTGGAACACGTATTGAAAGAATATTCGTATGTTTCCTACAGATTGCTTCATCTTTCTCTACTAGCATTCAATGCTGTTTCGATCCGCATCCTCTCAGGTGTTTCAGGTGGTAGTGAGAACTCCAAGGAAAATACCACTGCAGTCTTGCTCGTCTCAAGCCAGGTAAAAAACAAAGTTTTCCTTTTGCACCGATTTGATTGCTTAATTTGAAAGTTCTTTTCTCATGGCATAGAAAACATTACCGGTAATGGTGGCGGTAGTGGAGCAATTAGGAGGTGCATTTGGTGAGTCAGGGCTATTGGTTCTTCCTTGTGTAGCTGCACACCTGAACCAGGTTAAAAATTTGTATTAATAATATACTTGTGTGCATGTTTTGGATTATTGACATGTCTTCAATGTGTAGATCATGATTGATTCCATTCTTGTCAACTTATGGCTCCGGATGGGTAAAGATACTTCGACTGATGTAAAGACAGCCTGAGAGATGTAGAAAGAAATGAAACCAATGCTGTGGTGAAGTTTACATCCTAAACACATTCAATGTTGTGAAATCTTTCGAACCACCAAAGCTTTAGTTATGCTCGAGAGATTCGGTTTTTTTTTCGGTCGAGTTTTAGTGCATACTAATCCCATTTGTATGATTACTGAAAGAACGATGTAAAAAAAATTCTTGTATCTACTAGTTCGATCGTTTTGATAAGAACATTTTGTTGTTGTTCTTGATCATTTCAATTCCTCTGTTGGTGGAGGCTAACTCTGTTTTTCAATTTACGACTACTTCAAATAAGACCAGCAAACAAGTGTTGGAAAGGATTAGAAATCGGTTATTTCATTGGTCGAACCATTATTATGTCAAGTATTCCTGATTCGACCAATTCGGTTTGTAAATGTAACATCCGATCTATCTGGAGCTTTTAATCGAATTACCTCGGTTTTCAGTTTCGGTTTGAAAATAGAATAAAATCGAATCCGGTTAAATGAGTGAATAGCGAAACCCTAATTCTATATTTTTATCTCGATCTGCAACCAAAAGCCTTCGACGGCTACACACTTTCTTCTCCACAACTTTTTTTTTTTGTTAGATTCGTAGTCCTCCTCAAGCATCTCCCTTTGCAAATCTCAATCTCCATCGTCTCAATTCAGGTAATTTCTTTGTTCCTCATATTACTCTACAATTTTTTTTCGGTTCGAGTTTGGTGTATTGTGGTTCGAGTCTGTATCTATGACACGATTGAGTCGTCCAAATCTTAACATTAGACAGATTTTACCATAAGTTCTTGGAATGGATTGATATATACATCTGCACTTATATATATAATCTGGCTGTATCTTTACTCTGTTTCACTATTCAATTTGCTTACTTTTTGGTTATATCAGGTTCTTGTGGCTTCCCTTTCCTTCTAAAGAAGATGACGTCTCGTTTTTTCGCTCAGGTTTCCTTCATTAGACCACTTGTTTACTTATCAAAAACATGTCTTTTATATACTCTCTTTACTTGCTTCAGTTCCTTAATGATAACTTGTTATGTTCATAGGGTGGAAGTGAAAGTGAAGATGAAAGTGATTATGAAGAAGAGGTTCAGGAGGTTCAGAATACCGACGCCAATAACCGTTACCTTCAAAGTGGTAGTGAAGATGATAGTGATACTGATACTAAACGTGTGGTTAAGCCTGCTAAAGATAAACGTTTTGAGGAGATGAATAACACAGTTGAGCAGATGAAGAATGCTGTGAAGATCAATGATTGGGTCAGACTGCAAGAACACTTTGATAAGATTAACAAACAGCTTGAGAAGGTTATGAGGATTACAGAGGCTGTGAAGCCTCCGACCTTGTATATTAAGACACTTGTGATGTTGGAGGATTTCTTGAATGAATCTTTGGCGAATAAGGAAGCAAAGAAGAAGATGAGCACTAGTAACTCCAAGGCTTTGAACTCAATGAAACAGAAATTGAAGAAGAATAACAAGCTGTACGAAGATGATATCAACAAATATCGGGAGTCTCCAGAAGTTGATGATGAGAAAGAGCCTGAAGAGGACGATGAAGAAGATGATGAGGAAGATGAGGATGAGTTTGAGGACGATGTTAACGTCGAGGCTGAGTCTGAAGAGGAGGTGGAGGAACCTGCTGATAATCTCTCTTGGGAGAAGATGCTGAGCAAAAAAGATAAGCTTATGGAGAAGCTGATTAATAAAGATCCTAAAGAGATTACTTGGGACTGGGTCAACAAGAAGTTCAAGGAGATTTTGGCTGCTCGTGGGAAAAAGGGCACTGCTCGATTTGAGCTAGTTGATCAGCTTACACACTTGACTAAGATTGCCAAGACTCCTGCGCAGAAGCTTGAAATCTTGTTTAGTGTTATTTCAGCACAGTTTGATGTGAATCCAGGTCTCAGCGGGCACATGCCTATCAATGTCTGGAAGAAATGCGTGCTTAACATGCTCACCATACTGGACATTCTTGTCAAGTATGATAACATTGTTGTGGATGACACAATTGAACCTGATGAGAATGAAACTTCAAAGCCAGCAGATTATGACGGAAAAATTCGGGTCTGGGGAAATTTGGTTGCATTCTTGGAGAGGATTGACACTGAGTTTTTCAAGAGTTTGCAATGCATTGATCCTCACACCCGTGAGTATGTTGAGAGACTGCGGGATGAGCCCATGTTCTTGGCCCTTGCTCAGAACATCCAAGACTATTTGGAGAAGATGGGTGATTTTAAAGCTGCTGCAAAGGTAGCCTTAAGACGAGTTGAGTCAATATATTACAAGCCCCAGGAAGTTTATGATGCTATGAGGAAATTGGCTGAGTTGGTGGAAGAAGAAGAAGAAGAAGAAACTGAGGAGGCCAAAGAGGAAAGTGGACCTCCTACTTCATTCATTGTTGTTCCGGAGGTTGTTCCCCGTAAGCCTACCTTCCCAGAGAGCAGCCGAGCTATGATGGACATTCTTGTGTCCCTTATCTACAGAAATGGAGATGAGCGGACCAAAGCGCGTGCAATGCTATGTGATATCAATCACCATGCTTTGATGGACAACTTTGTGACTGCTAGAGACCTGTTGCTGATGAGTCATCTGCAAGACAACATCCAACACATGGACATCTCAACACAGATTCTCTTTAACAGGACCATGGCACAGCTTGGTCTTTGCGCCTTCCGGGTTGGAATGATAACTGAGTCCCATAGCTGCCTCTCCGAGCTGTACTCTGGTCAAAGAGTAAGGGAGTTGCTTGCCCAAGGTGTCTCGCAAAGCCGATACCATGAGAAGACCCCAGAGCAGGTAATTATTTATTTTCTGATTTTAGATCTTCTAATACAAATAGAATGTGAAGATAAATTGTTTGAACATATAATTCTGACAGAAACATGATTACAAGCACTGTTGCATCTTGGGATTCTTCTTTTTGTTTCCTTTTTACACAATTTACTTTTTTAATTTCAGCATGGATGCTTATGGTCATGTTGTTTCGTACCGTGTATATATATGTGATATAAAAATTTCTTGGTTTTATCAGGAAAGGATGGAGAGGAGAAGACAAATGCCGTACCACATGCACATGAACCTCGAGCTCCTGGAGGCAGTTCATCTCATCTGTGCCATGCTACTTGAAGTCCCAAACATGGCTGCAAACTCTCACGATGCCAAACGCAGAGTGATTAGCAAGAATTTCCGCCGCCTGCTCGAGATCAGTGAAAGGCAAGCATTCACAGCACCACCTGAGAATGTACGTGACCATGTCATGGCAGCCACCAGAGCCCTGACCAAAGGGGATTTCCAAAAGGCGTTTGAAGTTTTGAACTCTCTTGATGTCTGGAGGCTGCTAAAGAACCGCGACAGCATTCTCGATATGGTGAAAGATAGGATCAAAGAAGAGGCTCTTAGGACTTACCTATTCACATACTCAAGCTCCTATGAGTCCTTAAGTCTTGATCAGCTGGCCAAGATGTTTGACGTCCCTGAGCCACAGGTCCACAGCATTGTGAGCAAGATGATGATTAATGAGGAGCTTCATGCAAGCTGGGACCAGCCAACTCAATGCATCGTCTTCCATGAAGTGCAACACAGCAGATTACAATCATTGGCTTTCCAATTAACCGAGAAACTCTCGATTTTGGCAGAAAGCAATGAAAGGGCAATGGAATCTAGAACCGGTGGAGGTGGTCTGGATCTGAGTTCAAGGAGAAGGGACAACAATCAGGACTATGCAGGAGCAGCATCAGGTGGTGGTGGATATTGGCAAGACAAGACGAATTATGGACAAGGAAGACAAGGTAGCAGATCTGGGTATGGTGGAGGAAGATCATCTGGGCAAAATGGTCAGTGGTCAGGGCAGAACCGAGGAGGAGGGTATGCAGGAAGAGTTGGTTCAGGAAACAGAGGTATGCAAATGGATGGCTCAAGCCGTATGGTGAGTCTTAACAGAGGTGTTCGTGCTTAAAGAGGATGAGGAGAAATCTGAAGGCAGTGTTGACCTTAGGCTCTACTTGAAGACCTTTTGTTATGTTTTTTTATTTCTTTTTGTTACCGAATGATCCTTTCTAAGAGACGTTCATCCCAGGTTCTCGCTTTGTGATTGCTTCTTTTTTTTCTTTTTGATATTGGCAGTTGTTGGAAAAAACTTTAAGAATGCTTTATTGGAAAGTTGCAAGTGTTTTTTGCGTCACTCTGATGGAAGAGAATAAAGCTTTGGTAGTTTCTTCTCGTTATTTTCATGTGCTTGCATGTCTTGTTATTGATGTCTTAAACTCTAATCTTTGTTTGCTTAGTTCTTTTTTACTCGATAAAGAGTTCGATCAAATCTCTCATGAAGAACATGTATGATTTTGAGTTTTGACTGGCTACTTTCATGGGTTTATAATGGGTTAAAGAGGTAAAAACAATGAAAATTGTCAAGTATAGATTTATTTTTAAAACTCTGATGCTTATTAATAAGATTCTCATGTTGTATGGCAAAACCATATACAAAAACGAATCACAAGTAAGCGAGTCGTAGTAACTAGTAAAGTGACATGGTTGCATTTACTAAAGCCGGATAATGATGCTGAAGAACTACCAGTGGAGTGAAAGGCTCTTCAGCTGCATTTAAAAGGATAAGAATTTGTGTGATACAATCGCAATGATGCTTCTTGATGTTCAGGTTTTATCAGAGGTTGACATTCTCTTTGCATGATGCCAAAACGACGAGCAGGAACTGGACTGCGGTTGAAAATGTCTTGTAATTTTAAGAGAACTATCTTTCGCAGCTCACACCTATATAGTTCCTTGAAACGACATGCAACAAAAGTAACCCGAAATCAATAAAGAATCTAATGGAAGAATCACATATATTATTGAAATTGACAGTAAGTTTTGCAAAATGTACCTGGCATAATGAACGTTCCGAAACCTATATACCGCTAGTTTTGAGTCCACCATTCATTGTGCATCAGTACAGGGTACTTTACGAGAATATGACAGAGATTTGATTTCGAGCTCACGACGTTTGCATGTACGATTAAATTAGCCAATATAAAAGGTATATAAACTGTCAGGAAATCTGATAGATATAACTACCCTCGGATCTGAAAATTACTTATCAAGATCGATGATGAGTCACATGAAGACCTCCAAAGCATTTCTTCAACTGGTACCTACACTCAACATATCTGAACTGCATGGATAAGGAGTCCTGAATTTTTTTTCTGTGTATCAGTAACTAACGTAAGCCTCGTTGACAAAGCCTTTCATTCCAGACAGAAAACAGTGTACAAGATACTATGTGTCTAAATAAAAGCAGCCGACTCATACACAACAGGTTTGCTGAATTCTTGTTCCCGACTTCACACTGAATTCTGAACCACAACTTATTGCCAGCTGAGATACCATCTCCGACTCCTGTGCAAAAGTATTTTTCAACTAAGAGTGTTACAGCTTCCCATCATCCTAGACAAATGATTGCTTAAAAGTTATTATGGTCATTTCTAACATCTAAAGCTTTTGGCAAACACCTATTAATTGATCACTAGTGGGATAGCCTCACCAGCATCATTGATTATTGAGCTTGTCAATACTTTCCTCTTCAGTAGTTGTATCACATTCCACCGTAGATTCTTCCAAAGCCTCTGGAATTTCCGTAGAGGCTGGGATGCTTCTCTGAGTTTGCAGACCCGTAGAGCGTGCAAGATCAATCCATTGCTGCAACATTTTCAGGAAAAGTTGGAATCAAGTCCAAAGTACTTCCAAAATAAGAGTTCAGGATACTACACTTAAAAGAGAAAAGGAAATAAAGAATTGAAAAACGAAATCAAATGTACAGGCGTGTAACTCTCACCTGCGTTCCGAAATATGAGTTAAGTGTCCTGACAACAAAAGAAATTGTATTTACAAGTAGAGGCTGAGAAGAAAGTTCATCAGAAAGGCGATGCTCTATTAATCCAGCAATTATCTGCATATAAAGACACTTTAATGTTGGAGACATAAATCAAATCATAATGTGTTTCCATCAACGCTCTTCCTTAGCTAAGACAATGAAGTAACATAAATACACCATCACTGTCAAGTAGCATTGGTCACATACCTGGTAACGAAGATTTGCAGATGTTCCAAGAAAACCTCCGTAAACCATTGCCGTCTTCAGAAGAGGAGACCTCTTCGGTTTCTGAGCAACAACCAACTCGGGTTTAATGAACTTTCGTACCACATTCAATGCATTTGAAGCTCCCACAGCCGCGAAACTGGAAACAACTCCAACACCAGCGAGCTTCAAGCCACCAACAATAACTGAAGCAATTCTAAGATTCATATTCCACTCTCTTCCAGCAAGACTTTTTTGAAATGCATTATCAGGTATGGATCCTAGGAGGCTCCTCAGAGCTTCTATGCTGTCTGGTCCAGTGGTCTCGTCAGCATATGAAAGAAAAGACAAAGTTGGTGCAGGAAGCCAAACTGTGAAAAAATCAACGACTGATCCTCTCACTGTATCAGTTATAACATAGTCGAGTTCTTCAAAGAAATTTTCTTTCCGCTTCTCATATTGTGCTATAAGTGTGGTTGTTATTGATATAGCCTCTTCGATAGCTAACCTATTCAGGAATTTTGGATCAGCCAACAACCTTTCTCGGAAACCCTATATCACAAATTCACAGTTAATCATCATTATTGAAAAATTCCACTAAACTGTTCAAGATATTATCAACTCTCGGAGATAAATATAGGACAATAATTGTATGATCGATAGACTGGTATGCAAGCTCTGTTATAACAATATGGAGCACAAAGCATAAATATTCCATGCAAACATCTCACAAAGTAACTATCATCTAGAATGAATATACCTGGAACCGCTGAGTAAGCTCAGAAATAAGAGGATACTGCTCCAAATCAAATAGATTCTGCAGAACCTCAGGTGACACCAGACCAAGGTCTAGCCCATTTTGAATATCCTGGAAAGCATGGAATATATCATATACAAGCTAGAGTCAAAGTCAAGCTCAAAAGAGAAAAAGTTTGGGAGAAGAATTGAACTGCGTAATAAATCAAATGCTAAGAGAGTTTCAGATACAAAGAAACAGGTCGTCAATATAATGAAAGCAAACATATGAATCTTACCGGTGGAAGGGCTTCTCGCCTCCTGCCAGCTGCATTCATAACTCGAGCAATTTCTGCTCGGTCAAAACAGTTTCTACTGCAGGGTCTTGCTGCAGAATACCACAAGAAATCAGCAACTGGAGTTTCGCCCTCTCTTCGCAAGTACTGTCTTTCAGGATCAAGTAATACAACAACTTGGTTTTTCTTTGGAAACTTCCTTGAGATCCTTGCTGGCAAACCTGTTCCTCTTGAACCATACTCAACATGACTTGCCCCTGTCACCACTAACAGTAGACCAGTACCCCCTCCATCTGCTACTGCTTGCAAAATAACTTGGGACATTGTATGGTCTTCAACAACTCTTGCTTGTACTGACAAATAAGAGCTTGGTCCAAAAGGAACAATCTGTGTTGGTAGGCTCATATCGAATGTAGATCTACGTGAGAATGAAGAAAATCCTGAGATAAATCCAGAACCAGCAGGGGGAGTGTATAATTTACGCTCAGCCTTTGAAAGACCACGGATACCCTCTGCTTGGACAGTTCTTAAAACCTACATCATATTAAGCAGAGTTTTGTCAGCTCCTATCAGAGTCTCACAAACAAAAGCAAAAATTATGACAAGCTCACTTTCTTTAGTCTCTAAAGCTTTAACATGTCCATACTCAGTTGACAATATTTAAACCAAATTCATGCCACTAACACAATGAAGATTGTAATTAGTCCCACAAACATCAATCAGAGAGAATCCAACAGTTATACACAATCTAAAACCACTCTAGAACCAAATTGGAACAATAAAATCAAGCAGCATAATCAAAAGTTGAAAATAAGCACTAAACTTCAAAGATCATCCAAAGATTCCAAACGAAACCAAACAGATAACTACATAGAAATACTTTAAGACTCTACCTTGAGAGGAGTGCCGCATGCAATTAGTCTAACAGAGTTATCGCGACAGTAACTCAAAAGAGGCTCATATTCTTGCCAGCGTTGAGCCGGCCAATGTGTTACATAAGACTTCAATGTCTCTCCGTCCATCCTGCCACCAAAACAATATTCACGATCACGAAAATTACGCTGCAATCTCGAGCTTGCAGTAAGAATCTGTAGCCAAACCTCTGATCCATGTACTGATCAAGCTGGTCCTGCAAATCGAGAGGGAAAGCTTCTAGTGCCACAGAGATTTGACGCTCGCTCTCAACACATCTCTTCCTCAAGTTTCTAACGATTTCGAGTTCAAGCTCCTTGTCGTCTTTGGTAGGCACTTGCTCCGCCTCGCCGAGGTACACAACTCTCGCATTCATCAGCTTATCCCACACCTTCTTCTTATCTTTTCCCATAGCCATCGGCTCACCAATGGCCGTCGCGTCATAGATTCTCGAGGTTATAATCTCTTCCTTATTCACAGACGCAGGCGGCGGCGGTGGAGTAGTNGCATCTCTTCCTCAAGTTTCTAACGATTTCGAGTTCAAGCTCCTTGTCGTCTTTGGTAGGCACTTGCTCCGCCTCGCCGAGGTACACAACTCTCGCATTCATCAGCTTCTCCCACACCTTCTTCTTATCTTTTCCCATAGCTATCGGCTCACCAATGGCCGTTGCGTCATAGATTCTCGAGGTTATAGTCTCTTCCTTATTCACAGACGCAGGCGGCGGCGGTGGAGTAGTAGGAGGAGCTGCTGACTCCGCAGGCGAAATCACTGTAGCGGACGAGCTCTCGTCAGAGGCTAAGGAGACAGACGGTTTGAGAAAGAAGGAAGCAGCGGAGGCGAGAAGTGGAGGCGTGAGGAGAATAGCGCGGCGAGAAAAGGCGGGTCGGGATGGAAGATTGGAATCAGAAAGAGCAACGACGGATAACGAATTGTTCTTCTCACTAGTGAGGTTGAACGGAAGTTTAAGGCCATAGAAACGGCGGCGGCGACGGGAGGAGGAGAAGGAGCACGGGCAGTGAAATAATGGTTGAGAAACGAAGAGATCATTTGTGGGGATGCTGGTGAGTTTCATCGTTCTCAGACAAAAGCAGAGAGCTCCGTTTGTACACGTCAGCTTTACTCACAGATACATCGCTGGAGCGATACAAATTATGAGAGAGGGTTTTTAATTATTTTCTTCACCGTTTATAACATTCATCAATTTTCTTCTGAATATTTTGAGTCTTGAATTTATATGATGCTCATCGGGGAAGATAAGATAGCCACGTCATTTCTAATAATCAAGTTTCCACAATTATTTTTTTATCTGGTGCAAAAAATCCACATTACGTGACATGACAAATGTTGAGAGCAAGATCAAAATAGACTCTTCGCAACTAAACAGATTACAATCTCCATAAATGAAACACAGGATAAGATGAATAGTACACAGTCTAGGGATGATGAAGATTATTCATTTGCTGCGGAATTGGGCTGAAGAAACCATCATCACTGGATGTTGATATCGTGGAAAGATGGCAAGACCGCAACCAGAGGATCACCATAACCTACGGAGTCTGTTTGAATATGAAGCTTGAGTTTATATCAATTTTCTTATATTATTTCTGAATGTTCATATTAATAGTCAAATGTTTACCTCCGTCATCTGAAAGAAGCTTAAGGACTTCCCCAGCAACATCCGACTGTTCCACGAATAGCAAAGATCGATGAGTCCAATTATGTAGTTTCAAAGAAGAGATGTGTACACTAGAGTTAAGCTATTACCGTCACTGGAAGTTCTGTTCCCAACTGATGTAAGTATCCAATCACTTGGCCTTCCTTTATTGCATCACCCTGATTAATTTTTTTCGCTTAGGATGGGCCGATCTTTGATCTTATTTGTGTAATTATTTTATGAGATGAAAAAGAATTTAGAGTCGTTTGTTTACCTCTTTGCAGCTAGGAGATTGTTTCTTCCCTTTAACAGTTCTACTCCTCTGAAACTCGCCCACCTGTTGACAAGAGAAGAAGAAACAAGATCAAATCAAACAAGAAGAATGGGAGAAAGGGATATGAAATCAATCACTTAATTAGGAGATGGATCTCATACTGCGGGAGATTTGACTAGAACATAATTGTTAGATCCAGATGCCTCCAAAGCTGCCAACTTTGCTGGTTTCCCATATGATGTATTCATAAATGGAGACACTTTTTCAGAAGAAGGTTTTGCATTAGATGGGCTGGGACCAGAAGAAACAGATTTATTCATGGGTTCTGAAGGAATAGGAGGTGCTATGGTTGGAGAAATATCCGCCACGGGAATGGGGTTTGTGGCCGCTCCAATCTTCCGTTTTAGGTTCATCTCGAAATCTCCAACCTGTAGTGATAGAAAGCATCAGAAACTGTAATTGTTGGAATCTACGTTAAAGAATCAGCCTCAACTCAAATAAGCGATATTAGCTCCATTACTGTTGGTTGATAACATGCACTTGTCTTCGTTGTAGCGATAAAGAAAAGCTAAGAAAACAGTGAAGTCCCGAGATACTTGCCTTAAGTTTCAGCACAGCTACCTCAGTCTCATCACACATCTCGTGAACCAGTGCCTGCAACATTTAAGAAAAAAACATACAATTCATCGAACAATATATATAAAGAAAGGTCCATACATCATGTTGAAAAATTATAAGAGTAGATTGCCTGAAGTTATGCATCCAAAATCCTGAAGATCTAGAAAGTGCATATTTGAGGACATCGTCAAATCATCACCTACCAAATTTATAATTCAAAGAACCTAATATCTAAACTAAACCCAAAGAAAGCAAGGAAGAAACCTCCACTTCTTTCGGGAAAGTTGTCCGTCGAACAGATTTCTTCCCGACTGAAACAGTAGCATCAGATGAATCTGCAAAACCCGATATGAACAAAAGTCAAGGAAAGAAAATAAAAAGTTCCATTATTCACATTACTGTATTTCCTAGTTTCCAAGACAGTTAAAAAAATGGAGAAATACAGCTAGCCTTAGGTAATTAAGTACCCAATTCCTTAAAGAGCAAAAGACACTAGTAGCATTTTTAGCCAATGGATCATGTTAGCTAAGTGATGAGGCGAACCACTCCAATACTAACAGTCCAAAAGGCATCAACCAGCAATACGAACATGACGAAGAATTGTGGAAGATAAACTCACCATCACTTTTGGTTGTTGTCGAAGTTTTAGAGGCCTTTGCACGTAACACAAGCGTGTAATTGCTGCTCCTGTTGGATAATCTACACCGTGGTACACAAGAAGTACCAGAGGCAGACCAGTTTCCAGGAAGCGAGTGAATCTCGCTATGTGAACCTAAAGTCTCTGTAAAAAGGAGTGAGAAAATTCATACCTAAGACTTAAAAATCCATCATCTTCTTAGCTGCAACAAAGCATTAAAAGAAAAGAGCAATGGAAACATCCCTGAAATGCATCTCTGATACAAATTAGACATTCAAGATCTGAAATCGAGACTTATTCAGTCCCCAAAATACGAATTGCCACAAAGAGATCGGATCTATCAAAACATGAAAACCTGGTTTTCAGATAGTAACCTTAAACTTAAGAGTGGATAATTACAATCTAAGAAGCAACAACGTCAATAACGGATAGCTCCAATCATTGCATTTCATTCCGTAACTAAATTCTACTCATGCTCCTCCGTTTCGAATTTTACACTCAGGAAAGCAAAGAGAGAGCGAGAGAGACTCACGATGAAGAGATCCAAGAGCTGCAGAAGACGCCATTGGAAGAAGAAAGCGTAAGCTTAGAAAGGAGAAAAAGGTTTTGGGTTGGTTGAATTAACGCCAAAAAAAAAAAAATGGGGTTAGTTGAGCTAAGATCGGTTGAAGAAGATGACGGTTGCCCAAATTTAACTATTTTGAGCGGCCTTCTTCTTTGGTTACTCCGTCCGCCGCATCTACACTACGGCCCGTAACTATCCTTGCTAACATGCGCCAGGATTATAAAACCGGCGTACTTTAATGGTGAAGATGTGACATGGTCAATCAAGAGCATATTAACCAAGGTTTCTTATGTGCTTTCATCTTTTTTAACATTGATTTTTTTGCTTTTGTCAAAATACTCTTGAGCATCTCTCAATGTTTATATGAACTTATGTGACAAGGAATCGACAAACAATACTGATTAGTGTGAAAGGTAAGAAAGTGGAAGGACCTCTGAGTATAATACCAAACCTGAATCTTTGACAATTCAAACATTTGTAGCGAATGAATTTAAACTGCTAAGATATAACAACACTCTTTGACACAAGAAGACTCATCTCATTCACTAATGATTCCTGATATATTACGATACCAAAAACAAAAATACATTTTAAAGGCGTTTCGGTTCTTCTCTTTTCCCTAAAAATGTCGTTTTACTCTTCTTGTTTCAAGCATGCATCAGGTAGTCTAAAGCTTAGACAAAACATCGCCTGCAATGTACAAAAATATCCAAGCTCAGGAACTAAAGACATGTTTTGATAATATACCAAAAATCATTCACGAAAAAAGAAAAACAGATGAGTGGGATCTTACCTTGTTTGGAGCTACATCTCTAACTTTGTGGAAAACTGGATCTTCTATATGGAACTTCAAAGCAGTTTCAGCTTCCTTAAAAATGTCACAGTAGCTGTATTTCAGATTTCTAGGCATGCCGAAAAGTGCTACTAGATCTTTGGTTTAAAGATATGATAGTGAAGAAAACAAAACTAGAAGGGACAAGCATGAGGGAGTGGTTGATACTTACTGCAATTATAGACTCTGTGGTTTCGCTTGCACGAATGAAACAATAGCAGTGAATTAAAGGAAGAGGTCCTCTCCAATACTTCCTTTGAATAACATTACTAAAAGAATCTGCAAAATCAATTCCAGAGCTTATATGCATTAGTAACATGAAAAGAACAAATCATGAGTTCCTTTATTACTTCTAACTAGAATTGACAAACAAATCACACAAAAATAATATACAAATAAGCCTTAAAATATGATGCATCTCCTATTTACATTGATCCTGCTCCTAATTAACTTGCTAAGGCGGAATGTAGTTGATGAAACTCTCTTATCAAATTACATAAACAACATCACAATGTAACCATGAACCAGTATACTGAATCAAGATCACTATTTTATGAGTTCTTACGTAAATACGCAAGACTCTAGTCCCTAGTTTTGAACAAAAATCTAGAATTATTGATAGCATACCGAGAAACTGCAAGGCAGAAGCTGGAAGGTTCATAATAACATGGTCGATATGTTCCCACGGCTTTGCAATTGGAAGCAATGTTTGTCTCAACCTCTTATTTGCGTGTTCTTTTATACTCTTGCAGTCTTTCCCTACCCCATTTTCTGCACTCAATAATATACTTGTGATGATCCCCAAGGCAATATTAACTAATAGAATGTCTTGGAATAATCTTCTGAGACGTTTCTTACCTGTCTCTGTAATACCAGATGGCTTCTTAATTGCACCAAGAGCCTCACTTATGCTTGCATTGGATTCACGTATCTCCTCTCTACTAATTCCAGCATTTTTATCTTCAAAATTAGTCTCAGCTATGGTTAAGCACAGTAAAGAGAAACCCACCGTTAAAGTTATTCTTTATGCCAACTATAATGCTAAAAATATAGTTTAAATCAAAAGAACTACCTCTTCGACTCACGACTGCTTCCTTTGTTTTATCATCAGCCACTGATTGCAAATTACCCTCACAAGTTGACACCGTCATCAACTGTGAGAAAAATTTACGAGCATCCATATTGTGCACACAAATCAAATCATCAACCTTATTGAACTTTGCATTGATCTTCAGGTACCGAACACTGTCTGGATTTAAATCATTTGCATAAACGAAGCATCCTTTTTGTGCAGCTGGAATGGCAAAAGGCCCAATACCAGCAAACATATCACACACGGTTTCTCCAGGTTTAAACAAAGATGAAAGCCGCATGTGCTCATGCTCCAATCTAGAATTCCAATAAACCAAGCCATAGTCCAGCTTAAATCTTGCCCCATATTGTTTCACTTCTGTTTCCATCCCATTTTCCCCAGCTAGCACTTCAAACTTTGGAACTCGAAACTCATTAGTGATAGTCCCGACTTTATTCACAATTGTCTTGATTCTTGGATAATTTTTCTACAAATATAAAACCCCACAAGAAGGTTAGATGTATTTGCTGTAATGATACGAGATGCAATTATCAAAAAAAATTGCTATCATGAAAGGAACATTAAAACTTACATCGTAGATAACCTTTGCTATAACATCTTTGAATGGAAGGAGCTCATCATGTAGATTTAAGTGGGCGATATGACCTGCACATAATAAGCAAAGAGATGTTGGTTCTTATGAGAGAGGATTCATGATGCTTGAAAACTTAGCAAGAAACTGTACCCATTAGTCTTTATGTTGCAGACTAGATGGAAATAAGAATGCACAAAAAAAATGCTAGATCATGCAAACAGAGTTCTTATAATCTAGGTTGTTAAGTTCAAGAAGCAAACAGAAATTTAATACTTAACTATTGTTTCAAAAGATGAAGGTATATCCACTCCATCTGGCAGAATCTGCTTCAATATGTGATCTGCAAGGAAAAACGATATCAGAAGGTTTCATATCACCTAAACAGGATAAGGACCTAACGAAGCAAGAATCAAGGTTAATAGACCAAAAAAACAGTTGGAATAGCCTATGAGTTGAATTCCTGGCAAATTTCAGGGTACCACAAACCCATCGGCGAAGAAAACGAACCAACAATAGTTACAAGGAAATGGTAACAAACTTTTCTCGTGCATATGTATAAAAAAATCTAAAAAGCTTTACACTAAAGAGCTCAAAAGAAGATTGTTTCAAACAGATCAAAAAGGATAGCATGCAGAAAAATTAGCTCTTCTAATCGTCCTGATAATTCCAAAATACAAACGGTTAATGGAAAGAATCTGCCTAATAAATTTGTTGTCTTACCTGCACTCCAATAGGAATACCCAAGAGAGACCGAATGAGGAACAACTTCAAGTTCACTTAGTTTCTTAAGCTGGTTTAATTTATCCTCGGGTATCTCCGACAAATCTGTCCTATAACAAAGAAAAGCTTGGTTAATACGAATAATCCCTCTATTTCTTAGACACATTCCCAGAAAAAGAGTTTGACTCTTACCAGCTTTTTTAACGCTTTCGGACAATATCACCAAACGAGTCTTTTCACAGGCAGGATCTTCAGTGATGGGCTTAATTCGTGGCATGTTGAGCATGTATCTACAAGTTTATCAAACCAAGTAACTTCTTTTTCATCAATAAGAACACAAACCACACTAAAAGGCAATGCATTTAGATTCAATGAGTTCCCAGTATTTTTTTCTTCTTAATATGCAATGGCTGCTTACAGATTGAACTTATTCTTCTTGAAAAATGAAGTTTTTGAGATAAAGGGTAATAGAAACAATCAAACTTTTGAAAGTCAGATGATCCTCATCGAAGAAACGTACCCATTAAGAATGCGAGTTGCGCTTTTACAGAGTTCCCGGGGAATTCTAAGAGCCCACAGCTTCAGATTGACATCGAACTTGCTTTCATCAAACATGGTGCTAACAGTGTCGTTTTACAACGTTCACGTATCAAAGACAAGAGGACGACGCAGAAGAGCCAAATGAAGAAGAAATTAAGAAATCAGCGGAAGAAGACCGAACGAGCCACCAAACCGAGGCGTGCGTCAGTGAAGCCGTGAAGGTTAGTCGACCTCTCTCGGTTTTTTAGGGTTGATTTATAAAAAAAAAAAAAAAAATTGATCCCAGAAAAATAAAACACTGCAAAAAAGGCATAAAGAGAAATCGAACCCGTGACTTGAAAGTTGAAATCTTGGGCCGGTTCAAATATCTAATCTACTCGAGCTCTGATTCAGAACTACAACTCTTGATTTATTTATTTTCGTTCACACTTACGGATCGAAAACTTCACGGCCAGATCAGCCGCATCTAACCTCACGCGCCACCGCCATGGCCACTCCACCGACGCTACCTGTAACCAGTCAGCAAGCTGTTCAATCTCAGCCTCCAATCAACACACCTGCTTTTCGTACTTTCTTCTCACGCCTCTCCACCTCAATCCGTGATGGCTTGTCACAGCGTCGTCCATGGACGGAGCTAGTCGATCGGAGTTCCATGGCTCGTCCTGAATCTCTCACCGATGCCTTGTCCCGGATCAGGAAAAATCTCGCCTACTTCAAGGTTAACTACGTCGCCATCGTCTCCCTTGTGCTCGCCTTTTCGCTTTTCTCTCATCCTCTCTCCCTTCTCGTACTCCTTGGTCTACTAAGCGCATGGATGTTCCTTTACCTCTTCCGGCCATCAGATCAGCCATTGGTCGTATTCGGTCGCACTTTCTCTGATCGAGAGACCTTGCTTGCTCTTGTCTTGTCTACGATCGTCGTCGTGTTTATGACGAGCGTTGGATCTCTCTTAACCTCGGCGCTTATGATTGGCGTTGCGATCGTTTGCGTACACGGTGCGTTTGTGGTTCCGGATGATCTATTCCTGGATGATCAAGAGCCTGCCAATGCTGGATTACTCTCCTTCCTTGGAGGTTCTGCTACCTCAGCTGCTTCCGCCGTCGCGGGTAGAGTTTAAGAGCTGGATTCGTTTCAGATCTAGTCAGCGAAGCTTAATATGAGTATCCGTACCTGATAATTTCGTACTGAATTTTGGGGTTTTGGTGTTTTCGAAATTGAATGTAGATTCGTAACGAAGCTCCACAGATTTAGAACTAAGATTTTTGTTTTGCAGTATCTGCTTTGTGTGTTGTTTACTTCTTCTATCCGGTGGCTCAACACTTTAATGCTCAGATGTAGAAAACTCCTAAGTTGATCTTTCTCTATTGTCCTCCTTTTCTGGGATTCACTGTTAAAACTACATAACCTTTGATCGGTTAGTTCTCTTGTTTCCTTTATGATTAGCAGTGACTTTCAGAGCATTGTTCACCTAATCGAAGCAGGATATAGCTCATGGTGAATTCTATTTGCTTCTGTGGTTCTTTAGCAGTTTGATGGAGATTTAGTGACACAATAGTTTGATCTGAAAGCAATTGTAGCTAGAAAATTATATTAGTTTCAAAATGTGGTGCGGTGTGATCTCGAACTAGTTAGGTGATCTTGGTACCTGATCCGTGTTTTCATGATCCATTTGCTTGATCTTTGATTCATTGTGACTTGTAAATGACGGAAGTCAGTCAGTTAGAGAACAGCTCTGATGGAATCTTTGACGTTGATTAGTTTAGTGTGCATAGTTGTGTTGCATTGATGGTCGAGTGGCAAGTTCCTCTAACTGTGGTTACCTCCTATATTGTCTCACTGGTTTTGTGATTTGAAGTGAGAATCTTTAATGCTTTGTGGTTTGGGTATACTCTTAATTTTTGTGGTTGAAAATTGGGCAATCTGGTATAGCCTTGGCCTTCAATTACAGGGTCGAAGAAGCTTTCAGGGAGAGTCCACTTTTTTACTTGATTGATTTGGCCTCGATAAAACTTCCCTTCAAAAACCATCTTGTTTCGATTCCTCCAAACTTTATGCAAGAATGATACCGAGACTAGAGACAAACAAATCTTGTGATAGCATTTACAATATATGACATCATTTGAGTATTAAGGTAAAAGTATCTCCAGAATTTTAGTCTTGCAACCATAATAGATGACATGTTTTCAAAAGAAATGGTCATGTTTGATTTTCAAAAGCTCAAATATCTAACTAGTTTGATGCAGCGGTACACGTGTACCAATCAGCAACTACCTTTAAGTTAAAAAAAAAAAAGGAAAGATAGATCAACGTCAACATAATAACCTCGTACGGCACATCCCCTTGGACGAAAAAGTTTCACTTTCAAGTTTCAAAGTCGTGTGTCTTCTTCTTCTAAACTTAAACTATACTTTATTACTTTCTATTGTGGAGAGCACTATAGTCATTAACTATGAATGAAATGGCCTTGTTCATTTAACCTAGGCAAACTTTGGGCTTCACAAGATCTAGTGATCCATGGCTTGTAGGTCCACAAATATAGCCGTTAGGAGAAGAAGTGAAGGAGCGGTTTGTTGTTCGTGTCCATAGGCAGCTCCGGCGCATTAAACGAAGCTGGTCTGCAAAAAAAAAAAAAAAGAATTGAATAATGTTGTCTGCTTTATTTTTTTTTACTTTATTCAGACGAACAATACTTTGATCTCTTTCTTTAGATTTGGAATAAAATTAAATAATGTTGACCTCACACACATTCAAAGAGCTATAAGTTTTTTTTTTATCCAATAAATGACGAAACTTACAAAATAAACCGAGTAAATTTGAATGCAAGTATCATATTAGTGGTTCAAATTTGAAGCATACTCATGACAAAATCAAAAATTTTTGTTTTTGTAATAATTTATATTTTTTGTCAGAACCAACATGTTTGTATGATTGATGATTTTATCGTTTTTGATACTAATAAAATCAATCTTTATGTATTCAAAAGATCTACAATCCCAGAAAATTAAGTGATTCCAAATTCCCAATGACATTTTGTAGTTGTAATATTGTACTAACACCGTTAAACAAAATGACATGAGCAAGAGTGACCACATCGAACAAAACAAAGTGTTTCAAACACTATTAAATTAATATGAGTAAATGAAACTAGCCGTTGGAGCTCATTTAGTATTAGGCAAGAAGCAGAGAGCCACTGTTCCCACCCCCAACCTCTTATTACCATCACCTGATCTTTGTCTCCCCTGCTCTCTCTCTCTCTCACTAGCTAGAAGATAAAAAGAACACACACCAAGATTCTCTCTCTCTCTAAGATGGTCACGTGCTGTGTTGTTCTTTTCCAACGAAACCCATCTCTCACTTTACAAAACTCTTTCAAATCCAAAATCTTTCTCTGTTCCATCCTCCTCAAAGCTACTATTCACTCATAAAGAATCCTTAATCTTTCTTCTTCTCTCTTCTTCATCTTCTTCTAATGGAGTTTATTACTCAAAACCAAGCTTTCTTTGATTTCACTTCTTTAAGAATGATCAACACCACCATTGATCAACCTAAGGCTTCACTTCGAAGCCGATTTCTCCTTCACATAATCGTTTTCATCCTCTTCTTCGTCCCTCCCAGCTTGAGCCAAGCCTGGGACGGTGTAGTGATCACACAAGCTGATTACCAAGGTCTTCAAGCAGTTAAGCAAGAGCTGATTGATCCGAGAGGCTTCTTGAGAAGCTGGAACGGTTCTGGATTCAGTGCTTGCTCTGGAGGCTGGTCTGGAATCAAATGTGCTCAAGGTCAAGTCATTGTGATTCAACTCCCATGGAAGAGTCTTGGAGGTAGAATCTCTGAGAAAATAGGACAGCTTCAAGCTCTTCGTAAGCTTAGTCTTCATGACAACAACCTTGGAGGCTCGATTCCAATGTCCTTGGGACTCATTCCTAATCTCAGAGGAGTCCAGCTTTTCAACAACCGTCTCACTGGCTCAATCCCTGCTTCCCTCGGTGTTTCTCGTTTCCTTCAAACGCTTGATCTCAGCAATAACTTGCTCTCTGAGATTATTCCACCGAATCTTGCTGACTCTTCTAAGCTTCTTAGGCTTAACCTCAGCTTCAATTCACTCTCTGGTCAAATCCCAGTGAGCCTCTCTCGTTCTTCTTCTCTTCAGTTTCTTGCTCTTGACCATAACAACCTCTCTGGTCCAATCTTAGATACTTGGGGTAGTAAGTCTCTTAACATCCGTGTCTTATCTCTTGATCACAACTCTCTCACTGGCCCATTCCCATCTTCACTCTGCAACTTAACTCAGCTGCAAGAATTTTCCTTTAGTTATAACAGGATCCGTGGAACTCTACCTTTTGAGTTAAGCAAACTCACTAAGCTTAGAACAATGGATATTAGCAGTAATAGTATAAGTGGCAAAATCCCTGAAACTCTAGGAAACATTTCTTCTCTTACGCATCTGGATTTGTCTCAAAACAAACTTACCGGAGAGATTCCAATTTCGATTTCTGATCTGGAAAGCCTTAGCTTCTTCAATGTCTCTTATAACAACTTATCTGGTCCTGTTCCTACTGTCTTGTCCCAAAAGTTCAATTCCTCCTCTTTTGTCGGAAACTTACAGCTTTGTGGATACAGCGTTTCGACGCCATGTCCAACTCTTCCCTCACCGTCTCCTGAAAAAGAAAGGTCCCACAGGAATCTGAGTACCAAAGACATCATCCTCATTTCTTCTGGAGCACTCCTCATAGTTATGCTTATTCTTGTATGTATTCTATGTTGCTTGCTGAGGAAGAAAGCCTATGAAACCAAACCAAAGGGCGGAGAGGCTGGACCCGGAGCTGGAGCCGCGAAGACCGAGAAAGGAGGGGAAGCTGAAGCTGGAGGTGAAACCGGAGGGAAGCTGGTTCATTTTGATGGGCCAATGGCGTTTACTGCAGATGATCTTTTGTGTGCAACAGCAGAGATTATGGGGAAAAGCACATATGGAACAGTTTACAAAGCTACACTTGAAGATGGAAGTCAAGTTGCAGTGAAGAGATTGAGAGAAAAGATTACCAAAAGTCAGAAAGAGTTCGAGAATGAGATTAATGTCTTGGGAAGAATCCGGCATCCAAATCTCCTTGCACTTAGGGCTTATTACTTAGGCCCCAAAGGAGAGAAGCTTGTCGTCTTCGATTACATGTCTAGAGGAAGTCTTGCCACATTCCTCCATGGTTAGTTTGATAGTTTGTTTGCTAGAATAGCCTCAAAGTTTGATACTTTTGCTAAAAAGTAACATTTTGTAACTATGTTTTCATGTTTGAAATGGCAGCAAGAGGACCAGATGTTCATATCAATTGGCCTACGAGGATGAGCTTAATAAAGGGAATGGCTCGTGGCTTGTTCTACCTTCACACGCACGCAAACATCATCCATGGAAACTTAACATCAAGCAATGTACTTTTGGATGAGAACATTAACGCGAAGATCTCAGATTACGGTCTTTCAAGGCTAATGACAGCAGCAGCAGGATCAAGCGTGATTGCAACAGCTGGTGCGTTAGGTTACAGAGCACCTGAGCTCTCTAAGCTGAAGAAAGCTAACACAAAAACCGATGTGTACAGCCTCGGTGTGATCATATTGGAGCTATTGACTGGTAAATCCCCGAGTGAAGCCTTAAACGGTGTGGATTTGCCTCAATGGGTTGCTACTGCGGTTAAAGAAGAGTGGACTAATGAGGTTTTCGATTTGGAGCTCTTGAATGATGTGAACACAATGGGTGATGAGATTTTGAATACTCTGAAGCTAGCGTTACATTGTGTTGATCCTACACCATCAACAAGACCTGAAGCTCAACAAGTGATGACACAACTTGGAGAGATTAGACCTGAAGAGGCAACCACATCTGAACCGTTGATTGATGTTCCTGAAGCTTCTGCTTCTACAAGTCAATAGAAAAAAAGTGGAGAGATTTTTGGTAACCAGAGGATGTTGCAGAGTAGTAGTAGTAGATTTTTTGCAATTCTTTAATTCTTCCAAGTAGTTTTTGTTTTTCTTTGGTCGTTTCAGTGTTTTGAACCATTTCATCATCAGTTTCAGTGTTTGTAAATAGTGTAAACTGGTTATGTTTCTTTTTCATCAAGTACTCTCTGTCTCTTGAGCATTAGTGAAAAAGTTGAAGGTAGAAGAAACATAATGTGATACTTTGGTTTGAAGAAGGTACTATAAGATATTAGATTACACTATGTACAGTAAATTTGTAGGTAAGTTTCAAACCAGCTCATGAGTCATGATAGACAGAAAAGAAGAGAACATTGAGAAGCTTGAAACATCTAACCAAATTCATATGTGTACCTTTACCTATGTTTGCCTAAACATTAACACATACAAAGTTAGGCACTTGTTAGAAAAGTGTAATCCTAACTTAGGAAGCAGCAAGTGACAACTGACAAGATTCTAATTATGAGTAATCAAAATGTTATGGTTTATTACATTATTTATTCAAATCCAATACCATTCACATTATAATGAAATATCAATCTAAATATCCTAACAATAAAAAAAAAAAAAAGCATCTACATATGCTAGTAACAAAATACAAGATTTTCGAAAACTCTACATATTATTGAGTTTATTCCTTTTTCTCACAAAGAAAATTGCCTTTTAAACTTATTCTTTCTCTTTACAGAAAAAGCTGAAAAAGTAAAATAAGAAACGTCCCAACAAGAAGGCCCAAATTTACACAAAAACCAATGAAAATAAAAAATATCTTCCAGCAAAGCAGTAGTACCACACGCCTGACACGCTCCTAAACCCACCTCTGAATCTTGTCCATCCACGTGTCATCGATCCACAGCCTCATCATCCATTTATATTACCTCCTTCCGCCACTAGTCGCCTCACCACAAAACCCTTTCTCTTCCCACTTCGTTTCCACAGAGATAATAAATCTCAGGCAAACAAAGAAAAAAAAAAAAAATGCTTCTCAAGGCTGCTTCTACTTTCTCACTCTTGAACATTCATGGAGAGAAGAAAGACATCTCCGCTCCTCTCTTCTCCTCCCTTTCGTCTCCAGTTTCTTCTGGAAAATCGGGAAATCTCTCGTTCGCTCTTCGTGCTACCAAGGGTTCAACAAGCACGTTAAGTGGCGTTGTGTTCGAGCCCTTTGAAGAGGTGAAGAAGGAGCTAGATCTTGTTCCTTCTGGTCAGCAGCTTTCTCTTGCTCGTCATTTGTACTCCCCTGAGTGCGAAGCCGCTGTTAATGAGCAGATCAAGTACATTTTTCGTCTTTGATTGATTTTTTAGTCATAGATTGGAACAATCCTGTGTTGTTAATCTCTCGATTTAGTCAGTTTTTGCTGAGATTAGCTTTTTGAGTATCTCATGAATCTGGATTTTGCGTTTGTTGCAGTGTGGAATACAACGTGTCCTACGTTTATCACGCTCTGTATGCGTATTTTGATCGTGATAATGTTGCCCTCAAGGGTCTCGCCAAGTGAGTTTTCTCTGGAGACACTTGAGTTTATTGAAACACCTTTGCAAATATTCGTTTGTGTGTTGATGAATGAGTTGTTTGGTGTTTTGTTAAATCAGATTTTTCAAGGAATCGAGTGTGGAGGAACGAGAGCACGCTGAGCTGTTGATGGAGTATCAGGTCCTTAGCCAACGATTTCATATTTGTTTCTTTCAAAAGCCCAATCGTTTGAGGTTTTGTTTAACACCATGTGCTTCCTTGATCTATAGAACAAACGTGGTGGGAGGGTCAAGTTACAGCCCATGGTGCTGCCTCAGTCTGAGTTTGATCACCCTGAGAAAGGAGATGCTCTCTATGGTAAGCTTCATTTTCTGTTTCTGAGATCGTTGACACCGAATTCAAGTATAGGCTATCCGTATTTTCCTTAGAGTTGACATCGATATGATTTTATTTTTGAAGAGGATTTTGTGGTTTCATTAGCATCTAACATAGTGATTGTGATGCATATTTCCGTTGAGTTCTAAGTTTGTAATGCATAATTTGATGTCCTTTGTTGTTGCAGCCATGGAGCTTGCTCTCTCATTGGAGAAGCTAGTCAATGAAAAGCTCCTAAACCTGCACAGTGTAAGACCATCTCTCTCCTAAGAGTCCAGTTCTTGTTTATGGCATTCAAGTCATGATCTAGTTTCTGAATACAATGGCATTTGAATAATGTGGTCAACAGGTAGCTTCCAAGAACGATGATGTCCAGTTGGCAGATTTTATTGAAAGTGTGTTTCTGAACGAACAGGTAAGAAAAAGACAGACACGTTCTATGTTAGTGGCAAAGATATGGGTTCTGGATCTGTCAAAATGGAATCTAATGAACTTAAAATAACATCATTTTTGCAGGTGGAAGCAATTAAGAAAATCTCAGAATATGTTTCTCAACTTAGAAGACTCGGCAAAGGACATGGTAACCATTTGTTTAACCAATATAAAACTAATAAAGACATACCTCAATCTGTCCACATCGTGCCTCACACTTTTATCTTTATTTGTATACAGGAACATGGCATTTCGATCAGGAGCTTCTGGGTGCTGCTTGATCTATTTTAGATGTAATCTCGCAGTTTGGTTAACTTTCGAGTTATTTTGAGTATGAAATGTAACTTGTGAGGTAGACTTGAACTAATATCTGTTCTTTTGTGAGAGCAAACAAGCTATTATGTTTTTCAGTATTATGATCTCCATTTCATAATGTCAGTTTCCTTTAGAACATTGATACTCTATTATTACCCCCGCGTGAAAGTAGTATGCATGTTTTATTTCATGTTAGTAACAAAGTGGTACCAAAACGTTCCTTATCCAAGAAAAAACAAAGTGGTAATACAATGGGACCAGTAATCATATTAAACTCATACCAAATTTTGTGAGTGCTGTGTGAGTATTGCCCACAATTTATCATTCTTAACATATACCAATCAATATCTCAATTTTTTTTTGCTGTTATTTCTTCATTTTAATGCAATGATCATGAAACACAGTTTATTATTTTTTCACATATATTAAATATTCTAAATATATATAAATTTTATATCCACAAAAGACATATCAACTTAAAATAACAATGAACTTATAATTTTTAGAAATGGAAATTTTTTATTTGATAAACTCTGCTACATGACATGTCATGGTCTAGACCATCCAGTACATTTAGAAAACTATTTCATATTGTTAAATTCGATTCCCTAAAACTGAAATCTCGCCCTAATTCAAAAGTCAAAAGGCAAGGCCATGGAACATGAACATGTTTTGTTTATGGTATATTAGCTTTAGATTATGAAATCAAACAACAAGCCCGTCTAGCTCAGTTGGTAGAGCGCAAGGCTCTTAACCTTGTGGTCGTGGGTTCGAGCCCCACGGTGGGCGAATAAAGTAGCTTAAAATTTTTATATAACAGCTGTTTGTTTCTTTTTAGTTTTGTCTTAGACCTCGAAGTCTTTCAAACGGTGGATGAACGAGAAAACTCCTTGCAATTGTTTCCATTCTCTTGAATCTTGACCATGACAT
This sequence comes from Crucihimalaya himalaica, assembly GCA_004349715.1. Taxonomy (NCBI): domain Eukaryota; kingdom Viridiplantae; phylum Streptophyta; class Magnoliopsida; order Brassicales; family Brassicaceae; genus Crucihimalaya; species Crucihimalaya himalaica. Next base: position 1,707,641 of record SMJT01000008.1, on the reverse strand, counting down.
ATGAAACATAGAAGTGGATTTGGCTATGGCTATGGCTATGGCTATGGCTATGGCTATGGCTATGTGAACTATTCCTGATTCTGCGTTGAGGAGGTATAAGAAAGTTGGACATTAAATAAATACACTTTGTTATCTTGTTTCCTCTCGGGTTGCTAATACAAGTTTTCTCTAGTGCTAACTTCACATATTTTCTAATATGCACTTGTGAATACACATTAGGATAAGAATGATACCACCTACAAGTACATAATTGGATGCCCATCTCTCTATATGTCCTTACCATTCATTACACACTTGATTAGGTTTGTATTATGAGTTTCATTTGCATGCTCATATTCTCCTCTGATATACATATTTTTCACATGACTATAATTAAGTAATTTGTTCAAATGAACTTTCACAACCAAATGAATCTATAATCAAGCAATTTGTTCACATGAATTTACATTGTTCCATCAGAATTAGGTTAGGCAAATTTGATAGCTTTTGGCACTTTTTGACAAGTATAAATGACAGGTTCTTGTTTCGTTTGACAAGTGCATATAATAACAGGAGCAAGCAAATTGCAAATTTTAGAAATTTCAATGAGACAATTGAGAAACACCAAGGCAAGGTCACAACTCTTATAGAAGCTTCTTAAATTGACCGGTTTTAACAGAGTAAGATTTCCGGTTTAGGGTTTAGACCAATTTCACCATTTGTATTCTCATCCACTAACTTGCACATCAAACTATACAATCATAACTTCATAAAGATATAAGATTAGTTTCCATATCTCACATCACGTCAGAGCAAGTAATAGCATGACACATGTTTTATTATTTAATTATTACCAGTCTTGTTTTCTATTTTTAGCTCTTTACACATAACTACAATATTTCTTTTCTCGTCTCTAAAGATCGATCAGAGTATCTCTCTCTATTGTGTGGAAACAACAGAAATAATGATCAAGAACATCTTCCAAAGTCGAAAATTCTCAGGTCTTTGTGTTCTCTCAATCTTGCTTGTATCAGTCACAATCCTCCTCTTAACCAATGACACCATCGATCTCTTCCCTTACTTGTCTCTCTCTTATCTCCGTCGATCTTCTCTCTCCGACATCCCCACCTCCACACCAATCTCGAGTCCTACCAACTACTCATCATCTCCTCGGGAATCACCGGTTAATCAGACCCGAGTCGATGAGCATCCGAATGGTAAAGGTTTGGAATTGGATTGGCTTAAAGACGACAAAGAATGGAATGCGAGTTTGAGCTTGGATTGGAAGAGATGTGAGAGTCCAGATTACATACCGTGTTTGGATAACACAAAAGCTATCAAGAAGCTCAAGTCGAAGAGGAACATGGAGCACAGAGAGAGACATTGCCCTGAGCCTGCACCTAAATGTTTGGTTCCTTTGCCACAACGCTACAAGGTTCCTCTTCCTTGGCCTCAAAGCAGGGACATGGTGAGAGACTCGTTTCTATTTTTTCGGTAAGATCTTTTCTGTCGTTATGGTTCTTGAAAACAACATCAGGTTTTCTTGTTTCTTGATTCTATATTCTTGTTTGTTGTTTAGATTAGCACCTGCAAGTGAAGATTTGTTTGACTATTCTGCTTTCTACATTCTTGTTTCTTCAGATTTGGTATGATAATGTTCCTCACCCGAAGCTTGTAGAATACAAGAAAGATCAGAATTGGGTGCGCAAATCCGGACCTTTCTTTGTCTTCCCTGGAGGAGGAACTCAATTCAAAGACGGTGTTATTCACTACATCAACTTCATACAAAAGGTGAAAAAAACAGATGTACATAACCAAAACATTGATTCAGTATACTGAGTTAGTTTTCTTTTTACAGACGTTACCTGTTCTTGAATGGGGGAAGAAAGTAAGAGTGGTTCTTGATGTTGGTTGTGGTGTGGCTAGCTTTGGTGGGACGTTGCTAGATAAAAATGTGATCACAATGTCATTTGCTCCTAAAGACGAACATGAAGCTCAGATACAATTCGCACTCGAACGAGGAATTCCCGCTACTCTCGCTGTTATTGGAACTCAAAAGCTTCCTTTTCCTGATAATGCTTATGACGTTATCCATTGCGCTAGATGCAGAGTCCATTGGCACGGATACGGTTGATATACTCAATTTATATAATTCTTAAACCAGAGAAGTTCCATGCTTTGTTAATACTGTTATGGAAATGTATTGTTGTAGGTGGTAGACCACTTTTCGAACTTAACCGAGTTCTAAGGCCTGGAGGGTTTTTTGTTTGGTCAGCTACACCGGTTTATCAACATGACCAAGGGCACCGTAATGTTTGGAAAAGTTAGTAGTAATTGTTTTTAAACTCTCCTGATTGTGTTTGACTAGCATACAGAAGAAGTTTATGAATGTTATGCTTTGTGTGTTTTTTCTTGCAGCAATGGAGTCATTGACAAAATCAATGTGTTGGAAAGTTGTGGCTAGAACTCGATTCACAAAAGTTGGATTCGTGATTTACCAAAAACCAAACTCAGATTCTTGCTATGAATCTCGTAAAAACAATGATCCGCCTCTCTGCATCGAAGAAGAGACTACGAAAAACAGTTCATGGTAATGACATTTTAAATCCTTATTTTGTTTCATTTCAACAAAAACAAAGTTTTTCATGTCTCTTGACCAAAACCCTGTTTTTTGAATCATAGGTACACTCCTCTGCTTACCTGTCTACCGAAACAACCGGTCAATCCAACCCGAGAATGGCCTGCCGTATGGCCTGGAAGGTTAACCGATACACCGGTTAGCCTCTTGAGAGAACAGTCTAGTGAAGAGAGATACAGAGAAGATACGAAACTCTGGTCTGGAATAATATCAGATATCTACCTAAACGGTTTAGCTATAAACTGGAGTAAGATTCACAATGTTATGGACATGAACGCTGGCTATGGAGGGTGAGAGAATCTTTCAATATAGCTCACAACAGTAAGAATCTTCTCTTGCTTACTCTTGGTTCATAATTTGCTTCAGATTTGCTGCTGCTCTTATAAACAAATCTCTCTGGGTGATGAATGTGATTCCTGTGGATGGTGACGACACGTTACCAACCATTTTCGATAGAGGTTTGATCGGGATATACCATGATTGGTGTGAGTCGTTCAATACATACCCAAGATCATATGATCTCTTGCACTCGAGTTTCCTTCTCACCAATCTTTCTCAAAGGTAAAATTTATGATTCTGCAACTGGACTTGTTTTGTGTGTTTGGATCCACAACAAAACTACATGTTGTTTTTAACTTTGGGGTTTTGGGTTTTCTCAGGTGTGATTTGATGGAGGTGGTAGTGGAAATAGACAGAATAGTACGACCAGGAGGGTACCTTGTGGTGCAAGACACCGTTGAAATGTTAAAGAAGCTAAACCCTATTCTTTTATCACTCCGATGGAAAACGAATGTGTACAGAGGCAAATTCCTTGTTGGCTTGAAGTCATCATGGCGTCCGTAAACACAATATTCATCCTCTCTAACAAGTCTTGTTCTTATCGTTTTGATTAGGGATGTTCAATGATTTTTGGTACCGATGTTCTTATTTTTTGAGGTTTTTTTTTTCTTAAGAAAGTATAGGAATCAAAATTGAACGCGATATTTTTGTGATAAATTTTCCTTAAATCTAAGCTTTCAAAAGAATTGAAGTTTCAATACAATTGTTTCTTCTTCCATTTGATTCAGTGCTTGATATTTTTGATATAGACGACATGATACGAGTAAAGTAAGAGGATTATATCTCTGGGACGGTAGTTTTGATAATGGGCCTGAATCCGTAATATGGGCTTTTGATGAGGCTATTAAAATATGAGGACAAAACCGAGAAAGCACATAGATCTCTGTCTCTAACAACTAGTAAAACCCTAGTCCCCAAATCTCTTGCGCCATTGAGCCGTTATATAAATCATCACTCGTATCACCGAAGTTAAATCTACGGACTCGTTGAGAACACGAACTTTGAGTTTCATTTGCAAAGGTACTTCATTTCGGTGAACCCATTTCATGTTCTTGATGATTTCGCTTCACTTTAATCTCTATTTCCTCAATTTGCGTTGCGTAGAAGCACATATCGAAGGCTTGCAGATAACGTATAATTAAAACGCCTGCGAGCTCAATATTTGTGCAAAATTCTAAATCATCCATTGGGATTTAAAAGATCTCTGTGTTATAAGAATTTATCTTTTCTTATCGACAATTTTGATGGATGGGACATTTCTCTCTCGATGTTATGATTTATCATTTGAGAATGGTTCAATATGGATCAGTTTTGAACAATTTAGTCCCTATTCTTTTGAATTGAGTGAATCAGGCAATTGTAGCATTTGAATATCACAATTGTTGTTGTTTGAACTGTTTGAGACTTTTGAGTTGCGCGTGTGACTGTGTTGGAATTTAGAAGAGTTTATAGGAAGTGATCTTTGTATCATAAGAAACTATTCTTTGACTGAGGAGTGAGGATTAATAAGGGTCTTCATGATTTACTGAATTCATATCATGGTTTAGTTCATACTTGAGTTACTGAATCATAACGTTGTTATTGACAGGAGTTGAAGATTTAGTGAAACTCGAGAAAATGTCGAACCCAAAAGTCTTCTTTGACATTTTAATTGGAAAGATGAAGGCAGGGCGTGTTGTAATGGAGCTGTTCGCAGATGTAACACCGAGAACAGCAGATAATTTCCGTGCTTTGTGCACCGGAGAGAAGGGAATTGGGAAAGCAGGAAAGGCATTACACTACAAAGGCTCAGCCTTTCACCGTATTATCCCAGGATTCATGTGCCAAGGTGGAGATTTCACACGTGGGAATGGAACGGGAGGAGAATCGATATACGGGTCTAAATTTGAAGACGAGAACTTCAAGCTGAAGCATACTGGTCCAGGGATTTTGTCTATGGCTAATGCTGGTCCCAACACAAATGGGTCTCAGTTCTTCATTTGCACTGAGAAGACATCATGGCTTGACGGGAAACACGTTGTTTTTGGGAAAGTTGTTGATGGGTATAATGTGGTGAAGGCAATGGAGAATGTTGGATCTGACATGGGAAATCCCTCTGAACGAGTCGTGATTGAAGATTGTGGTGAGCTCAAGAACCAAAGTTAATAAGTTTTAAACACATTGGGTTGATTTACAGGTTCTATCATAAGTTGTAAAGCCCGAGACACCATCAGATGTCCTTAAGTTCAATCATTAGTGTGATGCTACTTAGATTTTGATAATCTCATATGAACCTGAGGAAGTGATTCATCCTTCTAAGCTTTATTATAAAAGCTTCATGTGTGAGAGTAGGATGGATGATAATAATGGTAAATTTCTTTTTGGAGACATTTGATTTTGGTTTTTTCAAGTTTTCCAGTTTTATGACAGATAGTTCCATGTTTTGGTATTAGTTACGCATAACACAAACTCTCTTAGGATTCACTTGTGAGTTTCTTTTAAAGTTATAGAACAGCTGACTTTTCAAAAATAGCGGATTTATACATGCATATCTAAATAAGACTCGATGATCATTTATTATTTTATACTCACATCTCTGATTTGTTTCTATTTATGGTGAAGTTTCAGCTTTAATACCCAACATTTGGACAGTCTTCTTAAAAACTCCAACTACCAGTTTGTCCATTGCAGTTAATGCTAATTTTCTAACTAAAAGTGTAGCCAACTTTTTGGTGCGGCTTCGTTATCTAAATATTTTCAGAAATTTTGATTGTCTAAGTATTTCAAATAAATTAAAAAAAACAATAAATATTTATCTTAATTGATCACCCTTTTCTTTAAATTAGTTTGATGTCCTTTCGGTTTACAATACTTGCATTAACACTATTTTTCATGTTCCAATAGTTATATTTACACCAAATTTTAAATATTTACATGGTTACCACTTATTTTGGCTCTTCACCTTCTTTTCTCAAATGTTTGCAATTAATAAATCTTGTAAAACAAAATATATTATCTGATCAATTCACCTTATAAACAAAATGCAGTAATTAAACTATAAGAAATCAATCTTTTAGAAACAATAATAAAATGTCTACAAAATCAAACTATTAGAGACGGAGAGAATAATAAATTCACTTATTTTAGAAAACATTGGTTAGTATTCACATTTCTTGACCACTTGGAGTAGCACATAGTGGACTGTCATGCTCCACCAGCTCATCACAGTTACCATTGTTATGCACTCATTGCATGAGAGAAAAAAGTCTATATGCTTCATTATCAAGAAAAAAGAAAGATATATTTAATTCAGGTCACCACATTATGTCCTTTTACATTAAGGATCATGTGCAGTCTCTTCACTTCTAAGTACAAGACTATGATTTTGGATCTAGCCAACTGCAGAAATAAACAAAAAGAACCTAAAATACAACAAAACATAATAAGTAAATTTGGTTTGCTTCGAAATATTTGTATATTCTGTTCGCATTTTAAAGTTTGAGCAAATTATTTAGGAGATAGATGCTAGGATCATGTGAAATGATGTTAACTTTATGAACATTTTTTTTCAAGATTGGTATCCAAACAGAAAATTATATTTTTATTGTAATCTATGGTTGAAATTTATATTTTCAGAAAGTAGAACAAACCAAACTTTTTATACAACAAAAATCACGTGTATAATAAGAACCGTGGTCCGTGGGGTAATAAAATCTATTAATTACTACTAGTTATAAAAACAAAATCTAACATGGAAGGCACTATATATAATCTTTGGCCTTAAATGTACCAGAAAATAAAGAAGCCAAAGCCAGCCACCATCGAATAAGACTTTGCTGTAACCGTGAGAGATATGGTTCTAATTTTATTAATTGTTGTTTATAAATATATAGCGTGTGAACCTATCATTTTTTTCTCTTGGCCCCAAAAGATAAAGAACCAAACAAATATAATCTTTCTTATACAACTTCAAGAAATATAATCTTGCGCTGTAATGGATTTCCATATTTTCCGATTATTTCATTTTATTCTCGTCGCAGTTTTCATCTTCAACGACTCCTGTTATTCCGATGAAGGTAATTCCTTTTACCAACCATTCAACTTATGATTTTTTCGGTTATACCCTAGTAGTATACTAAAATATGAACTCCAAATTTTATGCAAATATGTTTTCGTGAAGCTAGAAACTATAGATTTATGAAAGATGCAACATCAGCACCAAAGTTATCTCACTTCGACTACATAATCATCGGAGGAGGGACCGCCGGATGTGCACTAGCCGCAACGCTCTCTCAAAACGCTACCGTGTTAGTTCTTGAACGTGGTGGTTCCCCTTACGACAACCCAACCGCCACAGACATCAACAACTTCGCAAACACACTCTTGAACACAACTCCAAACTCATGGTCGCAGCTTTTCATCTCCGAAGACGGCGTCTACAACTCACGCGCTCGCGTGCTCGGTGGAGGCACGGTGATAAACGCCGGATTCTACTCACGAGCGGAAGATGAGTTCGTGGCGGAAGCAGGATGGGATAGAGCCGAGGTCGAAGCTGCTTACGAGTGGGTCGAGAAGAAAGTGGTTTTTGAACCACCGGTTAAGGGATGGCAATCGGCGTTTAGAGATGGGCTTGTCGAGGCTGGAGTGACTCCGTTCAATGGTTTTACGTACGAACATATCATTGGCACCAAAATTGGTGGTACGATATTTGACCCGGATGGTCATAGACACACGGCGGCGAACTTGTTGGAGTATGCTAATCCTGATATGATTGTTGTCTACTTGCAAGCTTCTGTCCAAAAGATCCTCTTCACTATTAAAGGTATTGACTATTGATTGATAATTAAATACCGAAGAAAGAGACATTGCTGACAAAAAAAAAAAAACTAAAAAAAAGCTACTCGTGATCAAACTTTTTTTTTAATCACAACTTGTGTTTGTCAGTTTGAAAACACTTTTTTTAAGCAAAGTTTTTTAACACTTGCTTATTATTATGATTTTTTGTTTATTTATTATACGTGTTTAGAGTATATTGTTATATTTTTGACTAGAGCATGGTTAACATTGTAAAACGTATATAATTATATAACATAATAACTTTTATCACCTAAAAATTAAAATAACAATTTATTACATAAGAAAGATGTTGAAGCTTAACATAATTGGACAGGCAGTCAGAGGCCCAAAGCATATGGGGTTATATTTCAAGATGGAGGTGGAGTGTACCACACGGCAGAATTGGCAACGCAAGACTCAATAATGAATGAAGTGATCTTATCAGCTGGTGCCATCGCAAGCCCACAGCTACTGATGCTGAGTGGTGTGGGTCCTGCAGCCCATCTTGCAGCACATAGGGTGAATCCAATCATCGTAGATCACCCAATGGTGGGGCAAGGAATGGCTGATAACCCGATGAACCCTGTGTTCATCCCTTCTCCTGAACCCGTAGAAGTGTCTCTTGTACAAGCCGTTGGGATCACCAAGTTTGGCAGTTTTATTGAAGGTGGAAGTGCGTTAAGTCTCTCTATTAGTTTGACCCGTAGCTTCTTGGATGGTGTTTTGAATCTTGTTAAAAAGGTATATTATATACCTTATATATAATCAATTCATTACACTAAAATGCTATGAAATTGTTATAACACAATTTTCGTGTAATAACGTTTTATGCAGACAAAACTTCCTACGCAACCTATCTCAAAAATTTTAAAATCTTTGGATCTTCGTTTGAATGTGACAACAAAAGCGGGTGTGATCATCCAGAAAGCGAATGGACCGATATCGAGAGGTCACTTGGAGTTGCGAAATACAGATCCAGATGATAACCCTTCAGTGACATTCAACTACTATCAAGATTCAGAGGATCTGAACAAGTGTGTTGAAGGACTTAATACCGTTATTAAAGTGATAGAATCGAAGGGATACTCCAAGTACAAGTACCCTGAAACGAGTGCGCGTGGATTATTGAACCTCATTCTAGCCCTTCCCACCAATCTGAGGCCAAGACACATAACATCAACATTTGATTTGCAGCAGTATTGTATCGATACCGTGATGACTATATATCATTACCATGGAGGTTGTCAAGTTGGGAAAGTGGTCGACAACAATTACAAAGTATTAGGGATTGATGCTTTGAGGGTCATCGATGCATCCACGTTTCTCAAGTCTCCTGGGACTAATCCCCAGGCCACGATCATGATGATAGGAAGGTAAACACATGCAGAAACCAATTGATACAAATGATCTAATTAAACATGTTTTAAGAAATATGATTGTCGGAGAATTGTAATGTATGTAGGTATATGGGACAGAAGATTCTTCAAGAGAGGACGGCTCTCCGAAGAAAACAAGAAGAAACTTGAGATTTTAATATCCTCAAAGATATTGTTATTTGGCGACTATTGCTCCCACGAAAGATGAGACTATCATTAATTATAGTGTACATTACATGTTTAATGAATCTTGCAAGTGGGTTTTCTGTTGTACCAACGATATTTTTTTAAAAAAAAACTGAAACACTTTATTAATAGTTGTATATCCTTATTTGATAATGGCCTTTAATAATAATTACACAAAATTAGGATACATTAAGTAAGTAGTGTCAAAAATATATTTATTTCTAATAAGGATATATTATTGCAAAATTAGGCAATTTATTTCTAATAAGGATATATTAAGTACGCAGTGTCAGAAATATATTCCTAATAAACTTTTCTAATTCATCCCAACATTGTAACGAGTCTCCAAATGAGGTGTAAGACAAAAACTCAATAAATAAAATGTCGTGTGTTTTGTTAATTAACGGAGTTATGGTAAACTCGGATATTTCACCACGATTTGAAGTTCATGTAGTTATTTTGAAAATGGTTAAGGTTGAAACACGCACAACAGTTTTTATACACCAACATTTCGTCAGTTAGTTGGTGTATAAAAACTTACCGTGCGTTCTGTTGAACTTGAAATTCAACATTTTCTTGTATTTAGAAATGAAAATTTCCAATTTTTTGAACGTCACGGTCGTAATGTTTTGAAAGAACGGTATATTCAAAAATTATTTATTTAAATATTGAGACATATCAAATTTTCTGTGGTAATTATACGATGGCTTTTGGATTCTGAAATCATTTATCACATGTGTTGATATATAAATGGTTAGAAAAGAAACGCCAAAAATCACCATCGAAAAAGACTTTGCCGTAACCCGCGTGATGATATAAGGTTCTTGTTGTTTGTTCACGTATATACGGCTCTGAACAAGAGGATCGTATAATTCTAATCTAATTTATGCCCTGAATGATAAAGTACGTACAAGAGGTCAAGTTTTTAAGTGTATAATCCTACACCATCATGGAATTTCATATATTCCGATTATTTCGTTTGATTGTCGTCGCAATTTTCATCTTCCACGGCTCGTGTTATTCGGAAAAAGGTACGATTTATATATTTTCGGCACTAAACATTCAAAATATGAAATTTTAGGTTATTCTTAATTAGTATATATTTAATTCCAATTTTTTTTTCTTTTTGAAATTGTATTGTTATGAAGCTGGTAACTATAGTTTTACGAAAGATGCAACATTAGCACCAAAGTTGTCTCATTTCGACTATATAGTCATCGGAGGAGGAACCGCCGGATGTGCACTAGCCGCAACGCTCTCTCAAAACGCTACCGTTTTAGTTCTCGAACGCGGGGGTTCTCCTTACGACAACCCAACGGCCACAGACATCAACAACTTCGTAAACACACTCTTGAACATAACTCCAAACTCATGGACGCAGCTTTTCATCTCCCAAGACGGTGTATTCAACTCACGCGCGCGCGTGCTTGGTGGAGGCACAGTGATAAACGCAGGATTCTACTCACGTGCGGAAGATGAGTTCGTGGCGGAAGCAGGATGGGATAGAAATGAGGTCGAAGCTGCTTACGAGTGGGTCGAGAAGAAACTCGTGTTCGAGCCGCAGGTTAAAGGATGGCAATCAGCGTTTAGAGATGGGCTTTTGGAAGCTGGAGTGACTCCGTACAATGGTTTTACGTACGAACATATTCACGGGACGAAAATTGGTGGTTCGATCATTGACGAGGATGGTCGGAGACACACAGCGGCAAATTTGTTGGAGTATGCTAATCCGAATAAGATTGTTGTCTACTTGCACGCTTCTGTTCATAAGATCCTCTTCACTACCAAAGGTATTTGATTCATAATTGATACTGTTCGGGAAAGATTTATAAAAATCACCCCCAACTATTTTTTTGGGTTTCCATAAGTGGGAGGTTTAAGATTGGGGAAGGAGACGGCATGGCTCGTGAGGGTTAGGAAGAGGGAGAGTGTGTGTGTGTGTGAGAGACTTATGTTACACGTAACCATATTTACTACCAGAAATATTCTACATTCCAAACTAATATAAAAAAAAAAGTTCTCGACACTGGTTTGCTATTTTATAACATAAGAAATATTTTGTCTAGATTTTTTATTTATAATAAAATTAGATAATTATATTCTATTATACAAAAGATATAATTTGTAATAACATGATTAAAATAAACTAAAATTTTAGATTATAAACTTTATTTTGCTCTTACGTGTTAATTATAAATCATGACTTTCAATAGTTCGCTTTGTTCTTAGGTCTTTACTCTTGGCGATCATTTTGGTCGTTGTCATCTGTCTCAATCATTCGTCGTTGAACATGAGCATACGCATTGTTCTTTTCCTATGATTCGGATATGATCAACTTTGTTTTTGAACAGAAAGTCCAAAGCCTAAAGCAAAAGGTGTCATATTCCGGGATGCAAATGGAGTGTTCCACACAGCAATACTAGCGGATCAGGACGCAATGAACGAGATGATCTTATCAGCGGGTGCTATCGCTAGCCCGCAACTATTGATGTTGAGTGGTGTGGGTCCTGCATCCCATCTTACAGCTCATGGAGTAAATCCAATCATCCTAGATCACCCCATGGTGGGAAAAGGAATGGGTGATAACCCGATGAACCCTGTTTTAGTCCCTTCACCTAAACTCGTAGAAGTGTCCCTTGTCCAAATCGCGGGCATCCCACAGTTTGGTAGTTATATTGAAGGTTTAAGTGGGTTAAGTCTCTCCATTAGTTTGACCCATAGCTTCTTTGATGGTGTTATAAATCTTCTCAACGAGGTATACTCAATTAATATCACCACAACATTATATAAAAGTGTTATTCACAAGACTAATAATTAATTGTTACGTTCGTGTGATGGTTTCATGCAGATAAAACTCCCCACCAAAACCCTCTCAAACTTTTTCAAAACTTTGGATCTTCGATTCAACGTGACAACAAAAGCCGGTGCGATGGTTATGAAAGTGGATGGACCGGTCTCGCGAGGTTACTTAGAGCTGCGGAACACGAATCCAGATGATAACCCTTCAGTGACATTCAACTACTACGAAGAGCCAGAGGATTTGAATAATTGTGTTGAAGGACTTAGTGCTGTGATTAAAGTGATAAATTCGAAGGGATACTCCAAGTACAAGTACCCTGGAGTGACCGGGCGTGGACTGTTGAATCTCATTCTTCTCCTTCCCACCAATTTGAGGCCAAGGCACATAACCTCGACGTTCGATTTGAAACAGTTTTGTAAAGATACAGTGATGACTCTTTATCATTACCATGGAGGTTGTCAAGTTGGAAAAGTGGTCGACAATGATTACAAAGTATTAGGGATTGATGCGCTGAGGGTCATCGATGCATCCACGTTTCTCAAGACCCCGGGGACTAATCCACAAGCCACGATCATGATGCTCGGAAGGTAAACACATTCATAAACCAAATGAAGCAAATGATCCAAACAAGCTATTAATTTATGTAAGATATGATTGTTGGAAAGTTATGATGTGTAGGTATATGGGGCAGAAGATTCTCCGAGAGAGGGCGGCTTTTCAGAAAAATGAAGAAACAACTAAAATCGAATTGTAAAGTTCTAAATCAGATAATCCATAGAAACAAAAAGATGAAGCTATGAGTTCCATAAGTACTACTTGTGTAAGAGGAGATTTTCTCATTAATAACCAATTATGTACACCTTTCATATATACAGTAATAGATACTTGAGATTTTTTTTTTTTTTGTCAACTGATACTATCCTATTCATTGGTAAAACGTAATTTTAACAACAACAAAAAAAAAAAGAAAAAAAAAAAAAAGAAAAAACATTAAGACATGCATGAGGTTGCTGATTATTTTTGGTGTTAATAAAGTAGAGTATATCATATATTTTTGGTTAATTAATTTTATGATCTTAGAAAACTGATGTTTTGTAGAATATGTTCATTTTCATTTTTCTTATAGAACATGTAAAGTTTGAAAGACGCATATCAAGGGTCATACAATTAAAAATATAAGATCTGTTGGGTATGGGTTTCGCACTTCCCCTCCAAACAGGTTCATTCGCAGTTAGACGGCTCATTCGCAGAAGACGGCCCATCGTAAAATAAGCTGACCGAAAGAGCAAGGGGTAGATCCGACGTTTACCCCTCGCGTCGACCTAAAGTACGGAATTACCCTTCTTATTCTCTATAAAAGAAAGATTAGTGAACATTGTAAAGGGGATCAGAGTTTTTTTGGGATAAGAACCCCTCGACTTAAACACTTAGAGCGAACGAGATAGCTGTAAGCCGAACCTCGTTTGCCTCATCCCGAACTTACTTTTAAGTCGACTTCGTTTGTAAAAGAGCATCACGCTCGACCAACTTTGTACTGAGTCGCCCCCATTAATACAACATCGCTCCGACGATCAATTAAAATCGCATTGTTTTCGCCTTATATCATTATTATTTGTTTGATTGGACCCGACCATTAACAAAATTCGACGTCAAAAATAAACAATATAACATGGATATGTACGCTAAAATATGTGATTGCAGGTTCAATTAGTTTACTCTATTTCAAAGTTTTCAGATCTTTGTAATATTATTCTTATGGTCCTAATGTACAAAATCGAATAATAATATTATATACGATATATGGTTTATGAATCTTAGATCATTCACACAGCTACCATATGCATGGTTTGTACCAATTAATAAGTCAATGACAAGATTAATTAATGCATGGCCCTTTAAGGTTTCACATTTTTTAAATCCTTAACGCCAATCAGAATTTAGTTTATAAGTATTATGCCGCAGAACTGTCTGATTGTCATTTTCTTTAAGCAAAGTTTCCCATGAAAGTGCATACACTTGCAAGACAGCATAGATTATGTAAGGATGAAGTAAGATTACGTACGCGTAGACATGGCGGTGAATTTGTAAACTATAATAATAGTAGTAAAATTTGCTCTTTTCTTCATCCAATCAAACCCGATGGCTTTCAGATTACGGCTAGACCGTAATGGTCAACCGTATATACTATTTATTTTCTTCGGATCCATTTCAATCAAGCAATTGCTCATATTTATTGGATTAACTAAACTTATTTTCGACTGATTTGAAATTTTGATATAATTGTTAAAGACTAGTGTAGATAAAAAAAGCTGGAATATGAAAAAGTGAATATTAAGCTGACAAATGGATGTAGATCAAAGGGTATGATCGGACTTGAAACATTATCAAAGTTATTTCAATATGGTTAGAATTTTCCAAAGTAATAAAATTTGAGTGTTGATCTAGTCCGAACATGTGTGTTTGGATTGATCTGATCTTTATATGGTTTAGTAATGTAAAATCAGAACCTTCATCTTTTGTTCTCACGTTAGAAAAATTGCATTATTATTCCAGTAAACAAAAATTTCGAAATATAGAAATTTGATCGATAAGAGATCGTGGAAGAGTAGAGATAGATTGATTATGGAACACTTTTAATTGGATAAACAACACGAAACGTGGGAGGTGTGAATACAATAATGGAACACTTGTATAAACTCAAAAAATCTGAGAAATACTCGAGAAAGTATATAAATGAATTGATAAAAAAAAATAAGAAAATGGGGCATACTCCCATTACATCCATGACTAAGCCCACATGGCAAAGAGTTGGATTGAAAACGAAGAAATTAACAGCGAAGCAAATAAAATAAAAAAATCTCGACGTTGAATCAGTCGTGAGAAAACTCCCTCCACATTTTCATAATCCATAATACTACAAACACAATCATTCAACTTCAATCATTCCAAAATCCAACACATCATAACAAAATTCCACGTGGCATATAGACCCCACCATTTTTATGTTTTCTCTGTTCTAAACAAATATAATATTAGAAAAAACACTAAAATTGAACCATTTTCCACAATAGGCAACATAAAAAAAAAAGAGTCTTTTTCGACGGTGGCTTTGGCCTCTTCTTTTGAATCCTTTGAGCTCTGGCATCTTCAGGTCCATGAATCTTCATCTTATTTATCTCTTATATTACACTAAAATGGATTAAACAAAATATAGTGTTCCATGTATCATGAGTTAAAAAAATGCAAGTTTTTTTTTTGTGTGTGTGTGTCAACAAGAAGAAGTTATTGCTTTTACTCTGTTTCCTCTTATTTATTATCGGGCCAAACCACGGGGACACGCGCTTTTAACAATTACAATTTTAATTTTCTTAGAAAATATTAGAAAAACAAAAGTTGAAAAGTCATGTTGCTCTCACAAATCGTCTCCTCCGCCATGCGAACTCAAACTCTAAAGCTCTCTCTCTCTCTCTTCTTCTTTTAGCTTAACTTTTTGGTTTCTCTCTTCTTCGACTCTACAGTATCAGATTCAAATCGAGGCGGCTTGATTTTCAGCTACCGTGTTGCTTAGCTTCTGCTTCCAGTTGTTGTCGTCTTCTCCCGATGAGTAAGAACTGGAAATCGGTTCGATTAAGGCTTCCAAAGCGTACTCTCCTGTTTATTCTGGTGATTTTGAGCTTCGTTTCTTGCTACTCGTTGAAATTTCAAGGTATACGCGGTTTTTGTTTCTCTTTTTTTTTTTTTGGTTCTTGCCTATACATAGAAACAAGTTACTGATGATTGTTGTTTCCCTTTTGGCCTTCAGGTGTGGGTTTTCTGGAATTTGTGACGAAAGATCTATTGTCAGATAGAGATGCCGAAGATTTGTAAGTATCAGCTTTTCGATTTTTCTGTGATTTTGTACGCAACTGCTTGATTTAGTGAGTCTAAGTGTTTGGATTAAGACCTCTTTGTTGATTTTTTGATTTATATGACGTGTTTTTACCTCTGCAAATACTGTTTCTGAGTTTGCTAAGATCTTATGTTGTAGTAAAGTTTTGGTACAGCAAGTTGATTGTTCAATGTAGAATGAATAGCTTAGCAAACATGATTTGATTTTGAACATGAATTTTTGGTTGAGCATCAACATCAATGTAGTTGGTATGGTAGATCTATGACTTTTAAAACCATACTTTTAGATTTTTTAGCGAATTGATATATACTATTTCTGAGTGGTACTACATGAAGACCGACACTGTATTTTATGCATTTTTATTCTGAGACTTGCTGAATTTACTTTGACACTGCTGCGCCATAATCATTTTCTCCCATTTGATTTAGAAACATGTTTCTATTTCCTCTCCTTTATACTCACTTTCATTATACCTTTTGTCATTTTTGTAGGAGAGCGGTTGGTTTTCACAGAAAATTACTTGGCCGTTTTCGTAACCCGTACACCCATCTGAATACGTACAGGGACCGCCTTGCAGCAAGAGCTACACCTCCGTCATCTTCGGTTTCTCCAATACCTAATGCCAAAAAATCCTCAACATTGCCTCCGCCACAAAAAAGTCCTCCTGCGCGACATGTTTCTGCTCCACCTCCTCTTGTAACCCTTGTGAATTTCCCTAGCCTAAGAAGAACCTCTAAAACTTCTTCAAACAGCAAGGTTCCTTTAGTGGCTGGCTGCATAGGCGGTGCTGTGTTTATCCTCCTTTTAGCAACTGGTGTCTTCTTTTTCAAAAGTAAGGCTGGGAAATCTGTGAATCCTTGGCGTACAGGTCTTAGTGGACAGCTTCAGAAAGTTTTCATATCTGGTAAATGCCTTTCTACTCGCTGATACTAAGTAGCATTGTTAGTTCTGGAAGATTGAGGTTTAATCAACGTGCTTGTCTCTGTCAACTCCATTTTCTTTTGGTTTCCATATTAATGATGTGCGATTTGGTTACTCAGGTGTCCCCAAACTCAAAAGATCTGAGATCGAAGCTGCCTGTGAAGATTTCAGTAATGTCATTGGGTCTTGTCCCATTGGTACATTGTTCAAAGGGACACTATCAAGTGGGGTGGAGATAGCTGTGGCTTCTGTTGCTACCGCGTCTGCCAAAGAATGGACAAATAACATAGAAATGCAGTTCAGAAAGAAGGTATTCCCAGTGAATCAGTTACCTTAGATTTTTAATGGATTTTGATTCATATTGCCTTATTGTTTATGTTTTGGATAATTTCAGATCGAAATGTTATCCAAGATAAACCACAAGAATTTTGTCAACCTTCTTGGTTACTGTGAAGAAGATGAACCTTTCACTAGGATCTTGGTCTTTGAATATGCATCAAACGGATCAGTTTTTGAACATTTGCACTGTGAGTAAAAGAGCTCTTTAGTCACGAGTCATTACACTGTAAGTTGTCGATTTTAGTATGTGAAACAATATTGCTTTGCTACAGATAAAGAATCAGAGCACTTGGACTGGGTAATGCGGCTAAGAATAGCAATGGGCATAGCATACTGTCTTGACCATATGCACGGGCTCAAACCACCTATAGTCCACAGCAATCTTCTTTCATCATCAGTTCAACTCACAGAGGACTACGCAGTCAAAATTGCAGATTTCAATTTCGGATACCTAAAAGGCCCATCAGAGACAGAAAGCAGCACCAATGCACTCATAGATACGAAGATATCAGAAACAACACAAGAAGACAATGTTCACAGCTTCGGGTTGCTGTTGTTCGAATTGATGACTGGAAAACTCCCAGAGTCGGTTAAGAAAGGCGACTCAATAGATACTGGATTGGCTGATTTCTTGAGAGGAAAGACTTTAAGGGAGATGGCGGATCCAACATTGGAATGTTTTGATGAGAAGATTGAGAATATAGGCGAAGTGATCAAAAGCTGCATAAGGGCAGACATGAAACAGAGACCGACAATGAAGGAAGTGACAGGGAGATTACGGGAGATCACAGGATTATCACCAGACGATGCGATTCCAAAACTTTCAGCTCTCTGGTGGGCAGAGCTGGAAGTGATGTCCACTGCGTGAAGAGACTAGTACTCTGCTTCACAACAAATCTGTAAGTATTAATATGAAGATTGTGTGAGGTTTTTGAGTCTCTTTTGAAGCTCTTCGCTTCTCTTTAGGCTACTTTCATCTATATATATAGATCTACGGAACTTAGTTTATATAACGGCTTAAAATCTGATGGATCTATTTGCTCTTGTATGTCATAAACAGACCATATCCGAGATCACGGTAAGACCTCTTTTTTGGTGTGCATAATGTTGATGGTAGTTACTGTGTTTGTAAATTAGTTACTATGCTCTTTCAAATGTTGAATTCATCAGTTTCTGAAGTAACATAAAGAAAACGTATCAGAGTATATTTCAGAAGGTTTGCTCGATCAAATAATATTAGTTGAAGATGGTTCTCGTAATTTAATATCTCTCACCATAATTGCATTCTTCAGAATCGAATTCAGGAAATTCAATGCATAATTAATAAATTATTGAGTTTCCTGATTTTCCTACACAAATGAACACTCCACCCCCTAAACCACATGCAAGATATCGTAGCTACTAGCTAATAATCAAAGATATAATACACTCATAAGTCATATCCTCCACTCTCATTCGTAGTATCTAATTTCAATGATTCCGTTATCGTTAACCAATTTTGTTCCATTAAAGATTTATTACCGGTTTGAGTCACAGAATTTGTTAAAGATGAAAAAAAAAAAAAAAGTAGAAAATGTTGGGAGTCGACATGAAGAATGAAGATGGCCCATTGGTGTAATCAAAACGGTGTCGTCTGAGCCGTCGGATTACAGATTGGAACAGACGACAATCACACATCTCGCTAGTCTACACAATCAAATCCTTGGAAGCTCGTTGGATTATATATATTTTTACAAAAAAAGAAAAAGAAAAAAGAAAAGAAGCAATCGTACAGTGATCTCATCTGGGTATATGCTTCGAGTATCTCTCCTTATCCCTCCTTGGGGTTCTCTTCAAAACCCCTTCTTCCTTCTCCTTCTGTAACCTCATATCTCGCCATGTCTAATCCTCAAGCTTTTCCAATTCACCAGAATCACCTTTCTCTTTTCCACTTCCGCACTACATCTCCTTCTTCCTTCAGCTCTCTGCATTTCAGAAAGCCTCTGCTCTTTCTCCCTTCTTCTTCTTCTCCTTCTTCATTGTTCTCCAAGTTTCCGCAGAGCGAGCAGCAATGTCAAAATCACCAGGTGAGACACGTGTCCACCGTACCTGTGGAGTATTCCACACCGACTCCACCGGAGTCCGACGATTTCTTATCGGAAATCCATCGGCTTAGGTCTCTCCGATCGAAACTAGACGTTTCTAAAGACTTACGGCGGAAGGACGCGGTTATCGACGCTGATTCTAGAGTTCGTCGATTCTTCAGCGAGAATCGAGGCGGTTTATCTAAGGGTTTTGGTTCACTTGATTTGAATTCGAAAGAGATGTTTCTCGTTAAGTGTGTGATCGCGGCGGGGCAAGAACACGCGCTATGTGTGAATTATGAGGAAGCATTTGAAGGAGAAGATGAGGAGTATACAGTGAGAAGTTCGGTGAAGAACGCACTTTACGCGTTGGTTGAGATGATTGAGCGATTCGATGTGAATAGTAGCGGCTATAATGGTAGAAGAGAGATGGGTACAGTTTTAGATGCAGAGGAGATTGCTCACTTTAGAAAGTTCTTGACGTTTCTGGAAGAAATTGAACAGTTCTACGACTGTATTGGAGGAATCATCGGGTACTAATTCTTAACTTCGTTTAGTACAGGAATTAGATGAACCCTTGTGAAGATGCCTCGAAAGTTTTGATTTTTGATTTTGGATATATTCACTGCTGAGACATGCATGATTGTGTGTCAGATATCAGGTTATGGTTCTGGAGCTTCTTCACCAATCGACTAAGAGGCGTAATACTAATCGGTCACATCTTGTTGAAGAGTCCTTGGGTTGCCAGTACTTAGAAATGCATACTCCTAGTGTTCTTGACCTCACTCAGAGGAAAGAATATGCCTCGCAGGCGGCTCTATGGGGAATTGAGGTTAGTATTGTGTTATTGCTTTTGAAGTTAACGGCAATTGTTGTGTATGGTTTCTGGATTATAAGTTGTTGTTAATATTAGGGATTGCCAGACTTAGGTGAAATATATCCCTTAGGAGGTGCAGCAGACAGATTGGGTTTGGTTGATCCAGAAACAGGAGAATGCCTTCCTGCAGCAATGCTTGCTCATTGTGGACGAACTTTGTTGGAGGGACTTATTAGAGATCTTCAGGTACATATTTACTAATTACTTGAGTGACTCTTGGTGGGTTTGTCTATATTTGAATGAATGAAAGCCAAAATTTGAGGTATGAACAACTGTATTTGTTCATGTGCATTAGTCATGTTATATATCCTTTTTTTCTGTTAATTGCTAGGCTAGAGAGTTCCTTTACTTCAAGCTTTATGGAAAGCAATGTGTCACACCTGTTGCCATTATGACAAGTGCTGCAAAGAACAACCATGAGCATGTAAGTTCGCTTTGTAAACGGCTCAAATGGTTTGGAAGAGGTCAATCAAATTTCCGACTCTTTGAACAGGTATTGGAGACATACATTTTCTTCTGATTTCTATTACCTTTTTAATGTAAAAACTGTATGTTGAGTATTATTACTCACAGTCAATGGTATATGGTTTTTGATCTCTAGCCTCTCGTCCCAGCTGTCAGTGCTGAAGATGGTCAATGGATAGTATCAAAGCCCTTTGTGCCAGTTAGTAAACCTGGTGGTCATGGTGCAATATGGAAATTGGCTTACGACAAAGGTGTCTTTAAATGGTTTTTCAATCATGGAAGAAAGGGAGCAACCGTTCGGCAAGTTAGGTTAGTTACTTGTACCCTTGTGAAGTTGTCATTAAAATAAAATCAGAAATATCTGGATATAATGTTTATAATTGTGATATTGCAGTAATGTTGTGGCTGCCACAGATGTTACTCTCTTGGCCCTTGCTGGGATTGGCTTACGGTATAATAAGGTATACTTGCATCATATGTTTATAACCCGCAGACTGCACATAGATTCAAAAGATTAAATGTATCACTTTTCGAGACGATAAGGAGAACATCTGGTGTTGATTGCAAATGGTCTCATATTTAGCTAGGCTTGAAGAAAATGTTCTATATCACATAGTAAAGTTTCTTCAGTGTAATTGATGGATAAGTTCCTTTAGAAGTATTAGCTGTGGTAGTTAATTATCTACTAAGATATGGCTATGTGTTCCAAACTTGCATACTAGTTGAGATCACATACCATGTATTCATCTCTCTACCTCCAGAAAAAGGAATACCTTTTCTGGAACTTGCAAACGATTGATTCCCACAAACCTTGATTTATTTAATGTGACAGAAACTTGGGTTTGCATCCTGTAAAAGAAATGCTGGAGCAACTGAAGGGATTAATGTATTGATGGAGAAGAAGAATTTTGATGGGAAGTGGGAATATGGTATATCGTGCATTGAGTACACAGAATTTGATAAATTTGGAATCTCCAACAGATCTCCTTCTTCAAATGGGTATGATATTTCCATCATTGAGTTTGTTTTTGCTTAGAGTGCATATATCCGAGAACTGATTCATAGTATCTCTGTTCTAGCTGAAAAATGTGCGAATTTATCTCCTCTTATGTTGTTTGTCTATAGTGTCAGATATTCTTTCTTGTTCTCTGGTTAAAAATCTAGTGCTTTTTATTAGTGTGATTCTTCAATACTCATATAATTCTTCAGCTCAGAGTGCAAGATCAAGATCAAGATCAAATCATTAGTCCTTTTTTACTTCTGAAGTTTGCAGGCGGATTTCCCTGCCAATACAAACATTCTATATGTTGACTTACATTCTGCCGAGTCAATTGGGTCGAGCAGTAATGCAAAAAGTTTGCCAAATATGGTTCTTAATACAAAGAAGCGAATTGAGTACATTGATCAGTATGGAGACTATCACAGGTTTGTATTTCTGAACATTTATGTTGATTGATCTTCTGTTCACTTGTTATCTGTCACAATTCTTCTTGTGATATTTGCTTCTAAATAGATGCCTCAGTCAAATCGTAACTGCTGCTTATAGCTAAAATGGAATTCATACTGATTCTTTTTGACTCCCAACACTTTTTTCTTTTCTAAATGGAATCACCAGTGTCACTCTCTTACTTTGAAATGTTTACTTCAAATAAACTTTAGGAGTTATTTATCATCTTTAGCAATTTTCTTATCACTTTACTTATTGGGCAGCGTTTTGGGTGGTCGACTGGAATGCACAATGCAAAACATAGCAGACAATTTCTTAAATAAGTTTCCATCTAGATGCCAGGGCAATCTAGAAGGTAAATTTATTTGAATAACTTGCAATGTTTAATGTATCTGTCTTTAGGTATTACTGACTCTTAATATTATCTTACCAGATAAATTGGATACGTATATTGTTTACAATGAAAGAAGAAAGGTCACTTCTTCAGCTAAGAAGAAGAAACCACACGCAAGTGCTGCATTACACCAGGTTATCTTTCTCGAGCCACTTGTTTGGTCCTTCTTTGTCTATTCTTGTCTCATTGCATTGATTTGGCGTTCAATGGAATTATACTCAAAGTTTAACTAATTTTAAAACTGATCTCCTTCTTTACAGACTCCAGATGGTGCATTGTTGGATATACTACGAAATGCATATGAGCTCCTTACGGAATGTGATATTAAACTTCCCATGGTTAGTTCATAGATACATATATTTTATATGACTTGTTTCAATTACTACTGCTATTTCAGACCCATGAAGATATATTACATGCCAGTGTAAATCTTGTCAATAACAACTTCAAATTGAGAGTTAATATTTTCATCTACTTCTACAGATTGAACCTAATGATAACTATGTGGATTCCCCACCTCCGTATCTCATTCTTCTGCATCCTGCTCTCGGTCCTCTTTGGGAAGTTTCAAGACAGAAAGTAAGGCAATAATCTGCTTCAGAAAGTCTAGCAAATGCTTTATTACGATGAATCTTATTCGATCGTTGTTACAGTTCAAGGGAGGGTCCATTTCCAGTTGCTCAGAAGTGCAACTAGAGATTGCAGAGTTGTCATGGAACAATGTTCAGGTTCTCAATATTTTTATTCTGCCAACAAGATTTCGCGTTGAGTTTCTTAAATTCTAAATCACCTTCTTGTCCCATAGGTTGATGGTAGCTTGATCATCACTGCTGAAAATGCCATGGGTTCAACAACTATCAATGATCATGGTGAACCAATATTACAATACGGATTAAGGTAGAAAAGAATCCTGTACTTGATTATCTCTGTAAGGTACATGTCTATTGGTTTGCATATGTGAATTCAAATAAAACTTTATTTGTAGGTGTGGCAAGTGTAAACTGCATAACGTCAAGGTAGTGAACCGAGGAATCGATTGGAACAGTAAATCAAATGTTTACTGGAGAAACGATGTGAACCGGCTTGAGACTTGTAAAGTCATATTGCACGGAAATGCCGAATTCGAAGCCAGCAATGTAACTGTAGAGGTAAAGTAAAGTAACACGAAAGTCTGTGATGGATTAGAGTATCTGCTTCAAACCAAGTGATCTATATTCTTTTTTGTAGGGAAACCATGTTTTTGAAGTACCTGACGGTCACATACTGAAGATCACACAAGGAAATCCAGGTCAGTGAATCTTATAAAAAGCTATGATAGATAAGAAAATAGACTACTTTGACACTAGTGTTGATTGATTGCATAATTTGGTGTTCATTTTAGGTTTAAGCATCAACTTAGAAGCAATGAAAGAAGAGGTATTGGAAACAGGAAGCTGGTATTGGGACTACCAACTTAATGGATCTCACATTCATCTTCAACAAGTAGAGGCTTCACAAAACTAACTCAATCCACCCACAAAATTAGAAGAAGTATATAACCTCTCCTTGTCCTTGAAAAATAAAAAGAAAGAAAAGTGTACTGTGCTGTAAATGTTGCTCCCTTGTAAATTAAACAAAACAGTTCACCATCTATCTGATGTGTTCTCCTTCATGTGTAAAAACGGTGATCGTCTTCTAATAGAGTCAAAATCATGAATTGAACACATTGGTCTCATAAAAATTATGTAAAGCATCACCCATTCTCAATCCTCTAACACTCATCTCCTTCAAAACCAACTTAGCTTCTTTAAACCTCTTCCTCTTGATAAGCTTACTAGCCAAACTTCCCAAATTCTCTTCATCCAGTCTCTTATCTTTTCCGGCGTACGCCATCACAAACTCCACACTCAGCGCATAATAGCCACTCTCCACCATCTCTCCTATAACGTGCGCATGCGTGGCGTACAATACCGGTAACCCATCTTCCTCCATCCTCCTCAGTATCGCCATCGCCGCTTCAACTTTCCCTGACTTACACGCGCCTAACACAAGCGCGTCGTAAGTACGCGTGTCCGGTGACATAACCCCTTCCTCCATCTTCCTCAACACCTTGCTCGCCTCCGCCACATCACCGTCGTAACAATGCGAAGTTAAAAAATAATTGTATGACGTTACGTCCATCGGAAGCGCGTGAGATCTCATCAATTCCACCACCCTCCAAGCTTCTTCGATTTTGTTCTTCTTCGTGAGCGTGTTTAAGATCGGGTGAAACGTGGAGGTTGAGAGTCCGAATTTTCCGATCGCCATATCGTTGATCAAGATCAGAGCGTCGTCGATCCGGTTCAGTTTGCAGAGACGCGCGATGAGAGTTTCATAGGCGTGTTTCCGAGTGTAACCGGCGTCGGTTTGAGGTAAAATACGGCGGAGATCTTCTAAGGAGGAGGAGTAAGAGTCGGTGTTTGTTAGGAATTTGAATGTTGCGGTTGTGTTGAAACAAGCGTTTACGACGCGGGTGTTGAGTAGACGGCGTACAGCTTCGAAGTCGCCGGAGCTTCCGGCTTCGTAGATGAGGTTATCAAACTCGGTTGTTGTACGACGAACAGGAGGAGAATTTGGATTGGGACTTACGGTGGAGAATGAACGTTCCGAGATCGATTGAATGAGAAATCTGGTATTGTTAGCTTCTTTAACGAATCGCCGGAAAAGAGACATCGTCGGATTAAGGTCGACGGGGATAAGGGTTTAAGCCAGAACTCTAAAGAAGAAATGAAGAAGATATAGTGCAGAGACACTGCGCTTGAGATTATTGGGCTAAACTTGTTTTGGGAGAATATATGGGCCTTAAAAGGCCCAATGTTAAAAGCCTATCATTGGTCTCGTTTCTCATTGTCTAGGATTTGTAGAATATATATTCCCATCTTTGGTCTCTCACACCACGATTAGGGTTTTGTGAAAAAAGAAGTGATGAGAGCTAAGGTATTATGATTAATCTGCTCTATGTTGTTACATCTATGATATTTTGAACTAAGTGTAGCTTTATCCGTTGTAAATGAATAATTAGTATTTGTGGATCTGGTTTTGGTTTTGGTTCAGTGGAAGAAGAAGCGTATGAGGAGGTTGAAGAGGAAGAGACGAAAGATGAGACAGCGATCTAAATAGACAAATCTACTCAACTAGTGTTTCGCTTTCCCATCTGCTTTTGTGTTTCGTTTGCTTCAGTTTTGTTTATTGGGATTCACAGGAATTTTTGTATTGAGTTGCAAGAGTTTCAATTAATGTTAAGCTTTATCTTCCTTTGTCAATTTACTTGCGATTTAATATTTATCTCTAGCTTATTCCATCTCATCGTAGCTACTTAGTTGATCTTAACAATTTTGGAATATTGTAGAATTAGTGATCCGAGAACAATCGATTGTGAATATCATCTGATCTGCAATCATTTCTGATGATCAAGTATTTATGCTTATTGTGGAATTATACTCCCTAAAACTTGAAACATCTTTGCAGATTTCTTTCTTGCGTTAGGTGTTCAGACATAAGGTTACAAGAGCTGTTTTTGGTCTAATGTATCCATTTTCGTTGCTGTTTTATAAAAAGAAATTACAATGTAAAGATTAAAATCGAAATCAAGCATGAAGAGACTTAATAGCAAAATTATGTGTATTACACAGTATATGTATATACATACACTCAAGCCGGCTTTGCCAAATGATGAACATTCCCAAGTATACATATTAACTATCATTGTTACAAAACCTTCTCTCTCTCGTTCTCTGCTTGATGGTTTCCAACTTCCATTAAACTTGTTCCAGATCTCAACTTTACTATTCGTTGAAGTGTATAGCACCGAGTTTCCAAACAACAAAAGTAGTAGCAAACATTACTGTGCTTATGAACACAAAGGAGAAAGCAATGATGAGAATATCCGAGCCTCCCGGTAAATCAAATGTAAGGCCGCTCTTTGGCATCCCTCTCCTGCTATCATCAAGCATGTTGGTTGGTGCTTCAGGTAGACCCGGTTTCCTCTTTGATTTCTTATCACTTTCTTTGAGCACATCAAGGAGTTGGCTTCCCATTTTAGGTTTTGACGGTTTCGGTGTTGCTTCTGTGTATCGACTAAGGACCCGAGCTGCTCTTAGTCTCTCTCGTGCTGTCAATGGTGCTTTTTTTGCTGAGCCGTTGCCTGATTCAACGGGTTCACTTGATGGTTTACTAGAATCCGAAGAGGGAGAATCAACAGATGTTGTTGAGCTAGAATTGTCGTTGTTCTCAACACAAGATAAAACCAGTCTTCTTCTGCTTAAAAGTAACCTTCTTGAACCATTTAGAGAGATGTTGGGCACAAAAGGAGAAGGCTTTAACGATATAACATGATGGGATCTGTTATAAAGCTTCAAAGAGAGAAGATTTATGTTAATTATCAGCAAAACAAGCAGCAGATTCGTATGAAAGGCATTATTGAGCTTTATGAATCCACAGAGAAGAGACAATTCAAGGAGAAAGGAAACTGTGGAATTGCACCAAAATGTAAAGGCTAATACAAACTAAACCCAGTTACAGGAATCTCAGAGGAAACGAGAAATCATCGATCTTTTCAGAAACAAAAGAATAATAATAATCAAACGAAGTTATACCAATTAAAGTGGTTCTGGAGCAATTGAAACTACAAACGTTTAAGAAGAAGAATCGTACATGGGTCATCAAAGAAGGAGGCAGCAAATACTTACAGGAGAACTGAAGCCGGCGTTGAGAGCGACGGACATAGCGAAAGAGGAAGCGAAAAGGGCAAGGCTCTGTTTGTGTGTGGTACTGAAGCTACGCAGAGAGATTGGGTTCTTGAAGCGCGTGTATATCACCCACTTATTAGAAGATGAAAATTGCAAACTTTTAGCATTTTTAAAATTGAAAATCGTATGTTAAACTTTTAGCATTTTTTTCAGGTTATAATCTATTTCTTCTTAATTAGATAAACCCGCTCTGGTCTTTATTTTTGATAATAGTGATTGTTAGCGTAATCGTGATTTAAGAATATATATAAATATATATATATATATATATATTTATATTTTATTTTATTTTATTTTGCAAATAAATATCTCTAGCACTAGAAAATTTTGCCCACTTATTAGAAGATGAAAATTGCAAAACACAACCTAAACTATAATAGTTCGTACAATAATAAAAACTTATAACTAATACGTGAAAAAACTACACTTTTATAAAAACAATTTCCCCTGAACAAATAAAGAATGGTCCACTAATCATTGACTTTGTAGTTGTATGTGATAAATCGTATGCATTGATGAGAGGACCCATGCACAACATGGTTTTAGTGACCCATTCACATATATGAATGATCCAAGTGACTAAATAATATTTTATAAAGATAATGATATAATCTGTATTATTTTAGTTTTTTTCTTCTTATGTAGAAATGCTTTTGTACAAAATATAACAAATTTTGGTTATAGTCTATATATCTATTCTATCGTATGTAAGCAATTAGATGGATAAGTTTTCGTGAGCATTTAGAATATTCAAAAGAGTACCTTTCATTAATCGGTCTAAGTCCAACTATGCAACGATTACTAGTAGTAGTCTCGTTAGATTAGACATTAAAATTAAACAAAAGTCAGAGATAATGATTATGCCATTAAAATATTTATAATCTAAACATTAATACTAAGACATGGTTTAAGTGTATTGTGGACACAACCAATTCCAGCTCAATCAAAAACCCATTTTATTTTAATTTTTAATGATCACGATCCACGACTACACATGTCTCCATAGATTATCTAAATAAACAAAAGACTTTTTACTAAATCAAAGACAGATGAAAGGGAAGACAAAAGAATGTCGGATCCTCCTGAAGCTTATTGCTCTAATTTCTCCAAGGAGATTTCTAAGTCTTCTCTTGGTTTCTGCTAATAACCTCTCGAGCCAGATAGTATCTTCTTTGTTTGTGTTGTGGGGTCAAAAGTATCTGCAATGGCTACATCTTCTGATGGATTATTCGAAGACATGAGCATGTTGGGAGTGATTGGATATGTATTGGAGCAAACAAGGTTCATCTTCCTCGTACCGATACTAAAACGTCTGGTGAATCTATGTCAGGTTATTTCGGTGTTGTTGTTTATAGATGCAACATATATGGGTATAGTTGTAGCCATTGGCAAATTACTTGGACGAACACCAGAGAAAGTTCTCAAATGGGAAAGCTTTAAGAACAATGACGACGTTGAGCTTGCTCCTTCCAGCAATCATCCCATGGTTCTCATTCAGATCCCAATCTTCAACGAAAAAGAGGTGACTTGCTTTGAAACAAAAAAAAACAGAGCACTCGTTTCACAAAACAGAGCATAATGTATCAGTTCTCTGTTTCTCACGTGATTTTTATATTAACAGGTATGCCAACTTTCGATAGGAGCGGTTTGCAAGCTATCATGGCCACTGGATCGGATGATCGTTCAAGTGCTTGACGATTCAACTGATGAAGACAGTAAGGTCCTTTCCTTTAACCCATCTTGAGCTCATTTGAATGTGCTTTGATCCTTTTTCTCAGCCTCAGTTATTACAATATCTATAAATAAAGAAGTGTTTTTTTTTTTTATGAAATAAAATAGAAACTGGTTAGATTGGAGTGTAAGAAATGGTCGAGCGAAGGTATAAACATAAAGTCGGAGGTTAGAGGCGGTAGAGACGGGTACAAAGCAGGAGCTCTCACAGCAGGAATGAAGCATAGTTATGTGGAGGGATGCGACTTCGTTGTTATATTTGATGCTGATTTTCAGCCTGAACCTGATTTTCTTGAACGTACTGTTCCTTTTCTTGTCCACAACCCTGAGATAGCTCTTGTACAAGCCGGCTGGAAATACGGTTAGCTTTTTCTTCTTCACTTTCGAGTTAGCTAAAGAACCGTTGTAGTCGATCTGTTAAATCGATTTTTGCTTGTGTGCGCGTTACAGGGAATGCCGACGAGTGTTGTATGACAAGAATACAGGAGATGTCTCTTAACTACCATTTTGCAGTGGAGCAAAAGTCTGGATCTTCCATACTTGGTTTCTTTGGATTCAATGGTGGAGCATCCATATCAAAGCCCTTGTGTGTCTTCTAATGTATGATCTTTATTTGAGTGAATAAAGGAACAATGTTGATTTCAGGCACTGCTGGTGTGTGGAGAATTAAAGCTTTGAATGAGGCCGGAGGATGGAAAGACCGAACGATAGTCGAGGACATGGATTTAGCGGTTAGAGCTTATTTACGCGGGTCGAAATTTGTGTATGTCGACGATGTTAAGGTTTGTAATCGAAAAACTATCCAATTGAAACCAATGAGTCAACTTGTACTGAAATTATCTGAACAAACTCTGGGAGGATTATTTCAGGTGAAAAACGAGCTTCCGAGCTCATTTCAAGCATACCGGTTTCAGCAACATCGTTGGTCTTGCGGTCCAGCGAACCTCTTCAAGAAAATGGCAATGGAGATCATCCAAAACCAGGTTGATAGATTACATAAATCCCCAAATCTGATTCCTTTGGAGCATAAGTATAGTTTAATAACCTTTATCGTTTTTGTGTTACATGTTTGAAACAGAATGTATCTTTCTGGAAGAAGGCTTATTTGATATACAACTTCTTCTTTTTAAGGAAGATTGTTGTACACATCTTCACATTCGTCTTCTACTGTCTGATATTGCCTGCGACCGTTATATTCCCGGAAATCGAAGTCCCCAAATGGACAACTATCTACATTCCAGCTACCATCACTATCCTAAATGCTATTGCAACACCAAAATCTTTCTACCTCATACTTTATTGGATCTTATTTGAGAATGTAATGGCGATGCATAGGAGTAAAGGAACTCTCATTGGATTGCTAGAGACTAGTAGAGTTAAAGAATGGATTGTGACACAAAAACTAGGAGAGAGTAATACTCTCACGCAAAACCTCATTCCTCACTATAGCTTCCCCGAAAGGTTTGAATTGTTTTCCCGCCTAGAATTATCGCGCGAAAATGTCTGTTAATATAATGATGTGATATGTCTGTACTTGTGCAGACTTCGATGGCGAGAGATAATGGTTGGGATGTATCTATTCATATGTGGATACTACGACTTTGTGTTCGGTAAGACATACCTTTATATATATCTTTTCTTGCAGTGTATTGCCTTCTTCGTTGTTGGAGTTGGCTACATTGGGATGTCGGTTCCGAGTAACCGACGACACACTTAACTTCATTCTTCTTTCTTCTCTCTTACACATTCATTCTTTGTCAAAAGGCTCGATTGTATAGAGATAAAAAGATGTGGTTTTGTCATCATGTTACAGTTTTATTAAAAAAAAAAAAAAACATTTGGCATCCTTTGTTAACCACCTCACTCCAAAGTTTTAAGAGTACAAAAACAGTTAAAATAGCCCCTTTCCATTTCATCCTACTAGACACTCTAAAAACCATAAAAGAAAAAGAAAAAAAAACATTTCACAATTACAATTCAAGAAATATTATGAACATTAAAACATCAAAATAATAAAACTTGAAGTAAAGAAAAGAAAGACTCAAAAACAATATTTGCGTTTGTTTGTTTATCTTTAAAGGTCACGAACGGGAAATAATACGTGTGTAAAGGAACTCATTCCACGTGTCAGGTAAACCGGGAAGACACCAATGGATACAATCGGCGTAAGTGTTGGGATCGGCTTGTTGCTCCGGCGTCAGCATTTTGCCTTGTCGGATTGTGTGAACCGAAGTGTGAGCATCTTTCCGGTATTCCGACAGTCTTGTAATGTTGAGAAAGTAAACCGGAACTTTAAGAGAATGCGTGACGTTTTCCGCTACTGAAAACAGTCTGTAGTCTGTTCCTACGCTGAACGGCATTGACATGTTTAGGATCGGTGTCGTCTCCAATGCGCACTTTATCCCTTCTGGATTCTCCCAATCCAAGCTCCTAATATCATTTATAATTAACATACTAATATTTATAAAGTTTCTTAAGATAAACACATACAATTAAAAGTATAATATGCGGTGGTTTCACCAACTCATTACAATGAAAGATCATATAGTTTTTTTTAGCTGATTTTGTATATTCAAAGGACACGGACTTGTTATCTACTTTTCTGGTTGCTGCTTGGTTTTCAAGTTACGGTACCAAGCTTATAAAATATTATGTTCTTGTATAAATCAATGATTATCCGGAACCTATGCTTTTTTGTGTTCTGGAAGCGAAAGAAATGTATTAAAAAAATCATATTATAATTAATTAACAAAATGATCAACATTTTCCTGTTTTAAATCAAATCATATTTGAAATCAGTTTGGTAAGGAAAAGTTTGAGAACACATTACTACTAACTCTCACATATAATATTTAAAACACATGTCACTCTTACACTGGTAAAACTAAAATTCTGTAATCATTTTATTACTCTATCTATAATATGATCCTAAAAATTATGAAATGGTGACACTAGTCAAACATGGAGAGTGAGCTCTCAAATGATTAATTGTCAGTAATATCATATTGCAAGCAAATCATCCCTAGTTAAAGTCAGATGATTAGGCAAGAAACAATCATCTTAACATACAATCTAATTGTTAAGTAAGAAAAGTACTTGATGTGAAGAGGAGACATGCTAGCGAAGAAAACAGTGGTACGTAGAGGATCAATATTTCGTTCCACCCAATCTCCCCAAGTCCTCATCACTCTTCTATACACTACTGGCCGTTCGATCTCTTCATACTCAGTGTCTCCTTTATCGAACGATCCTCGTCTGCTTTCATCAATTCCACAAAAATTTGTAAATACATACATACTACATTGTATATGGCAATATTGTAGTACACTTACAGAACTTTCATAGCGAATGTGTTCATCCACCAAATGTAAGTGTTGAAAACAAGAAAGTCAACGCCTTTCCAGTTGACTCCATGCTTTTCGATGGACTCGGGCATTATTATACGGTTAAGTATACTATGCATATTTGGATCATCTGAATTCGATTCCACCAAAAATGGCGCCCAATAAAACTCCACCGTCGCATTATAATCCTAATTAGCCCATTCAAAATAAATATTGATTACAATTTAAAAAAAAAAATCCACACTTGACCTAACTAGTAACTACTCTCGAAATCAGCAACTCCACTACTCCATTATCATTAATATAACAAATTAATTAGTCAATTCAATTACCTCAACTCGGAAGACGGAGAGAGAACCGGTTTTATTCAAGCTCTTTCGACCGGGAGGAATCACTGATTGAACCAAACAAACCATTGATTCCCATTGGTTCCGGTTTAGGGAATCTCCAACGAACATCATTCTCTTGTTCCTTAGCTTCTCCAACAGCAATCTCGCTTTGAACCTTCACCAAATCAAACAAAATTAGGGAAAACAAAAACTAAACCAACCCAAAGAATCGATGAAGCAAAACAGAGCTTTTTTCCGGTTTACTTTGGTAAAGAACAATCTCTGGGTTGCCATCTCCAGTTCTGATACAGAGAATCTCTTCTTCCATTTCTCATGCAAGTGACTTGCGCCGTCAAGAACTCACAATGATCCTCTTTATACAACGGATGCGTCTCATTATCAAAAACCCATTCTCCGGTGAACAAATCACACTCCTCCGGCGGCAACTCCACGTCGTCTTCATCCTCCGTCACAGCAAAAATCTCAATCTTTTTCACTTCCTCTGTTTTCGTTACCTCTTCCTGAACTGGGTCTGCTGCGTCTCTCACTAAATCTTGATCTGGGTCTGCGTTTTTCACCGATTCCTGAATTGGGTCTGCGTTTCCAACGGAATCTTGAACTGGGTCTAAGCTCTTGATCGATTCTTGAACCGGTAGTGTTGTAATCTCTGTGATCGGTTTCGTCTCCTCATCGTGGACGTCGTTAGGTTTTGAGGTGGAGAAAGGAAACTCGGCGATTGATTTAACGTCTTCATTGTACATGAAGATCCCGAAGAGGAAAACAGAGAAGACGACGACGAAGATAGAGAGATTACTGTTCTTCCTCTGTTTCATTGTAACTCCTGTTTCAAACAATGGAAATTTTCTTCTCCACGGTTGCATCTGATTTTTATTTTATATATATATATATATATATATAACGAGAAGAATTGAAACTTAAATGAAAAAAGAAAAAAAGAAAAAAAAAATCTCTTCGAGGCGCTCTAAAATGTCAGTATGTTTGTGAGAGAGGGAGAAAGATCGATGGAAATATAAGAGCAACGAATAAAGGGGAATAAAAAAATTAAATTTGTGAAAATTGTTATTGTTTGACGTTAATTAGTTTTGTGATTAATAGTTTGGTGAGATGGGTTTATCTTGAACTGGTTTTCAGGTGAAGAAATAAAATAAAAATGAAAACTAAGTTGCTCTTCTTTTTCCTTATAATGTAAGTTCATTCGCTTAACTAATCTATTTTGAAGTTGTTGTCATAGCAAAGTAGAGTTTGGAGCGAAGAGTGGATTCAAAGATTCTAAAAGATTGTCTCAATCCTCACCTAAAGAAAGGGACCATATAAAAAACAATCGTGGGTTGATGAAGGTTTGAACATGAGTCATCTCTCTTTTTTGTTTGGATCTGAAGTTCAAATTGGGCACTTTTACGAATGGGAAACTTAATTTTGTGTTTTTTTTTTATCTGTTAAAATCATCAGATATATTAGAAAGTCTTAACATTTTGTAAATGAGAATGTATTGTTCACATCTCAAAAAAATGAATGTATTTGTAAAAGACGTCTTTCTATACTAAAGTAGAAACAATTAGAGATCTGTTTGACAAATATCGAAATTACATGTATTTATTTATATATAAATTACATATGCTTTACTTTATATATATAATAACATTTTTTCTGAAATAATATATGAATAACTAATCGATCCAAAACGAATTGTTTAAAGCAATCGGTATCTTGCGTCTTAATCCAAACTAGTGCTACCATCTGTTGTTGTCTCAAAACTTGTTGTGATACTCTCAAATATTTTTTTATGTTAAAACACAATTTTACTCCCTCTAATCACCAATCTAATACTAGATTAGGACCAAACTAATCTTTCGCATTAGGGAAAGAAACTAATCTTTCGTTTTCTGTAACTATCATGTTTCCATCGCATGTTGAGGGTGAAGCATCCGTGTTCGTTAAGAGAAAGATAAATATATATAGTTTCCATTCGCAATATTAAAGGAAAACCCTAAAATAACAGGTCAAAAACTCATAACAATATACATATGAAGCTTTCTGTTTGAGAAAAGTAAAAGCTAAGGAATCCCATAAACACATACATCCACCTGTAATATATATACGGCACCAACCATTACCAATCATTTTATTTACATCAACTTCTACACTTCTACATGTATATAAATTCGTATATTAATTTCCTTGGCAGATTTTGTATACTTTATTACGACTCCATTTGGCTTTAGTTGTTAGTTCAATATTTGAATCCTTTTGCTTTGAACCAAAGCCTAAGTAACCCAACCCAAACCTTTGTATTTTGTTAGT
Source organism: Crucihimalaya himalaica (assembly GCA_004349715.1). Taxonomy (NCBI): domain Eukaryota; kingdom Viridiplantae; phylum Streptophyta; class Magnoliopsida; order Brassicales; family Brassicaceae; genus Crucihimalaya; species Crucihimalaya himalaica. The sequence goes on along the minus strand of SMJT01000008.1, from coordinate 1,672,621 downwards.
GTGAGTGAGCCTGATGACTTATGTACCGTTGCGTATTTTGAAGCCAAACAAGTGCTTAAAACCCTGTTTTAAAGCCCATCGAGTGTTATTGAGGTGGCGTTTATGCATGTTGCTTGTCTATTGGTATCTCTGGTCTGGCCATATTACGCTTTGAAATGCTCCACAAATAAGAAAACTCGTCTACACTCACTAATTTGTAATTGGAAGTAGGGAAGTAGTGGGAAGAGAGAAATTAAGTAATGTATCTCATTACAGGTTCACCATTTTTGAAAGTCACAAGTCTGGAAAAAAAACGAATATCAGCTATTATTCCAATTATCTTCTATATTTTCTTCTCACAGTGACTACAAACCATATACTAACAGTAACAACTAAAGAAAGACACAAAAATTAAAGAATTAAATTGCAGAGACGGCCCATCTTTTTGTGTGTTTACGCCACAGTCTGCTCCTTCTCTCTATACATTTGCTCAGCCCACGACAATAACCGAACCCTCTCGTTCATCCCAAAGTTTCTCTCCGACACCACACTGTCTTTAACCAAAGAGTTAACCCACGACACATCTGGCTCGTCCCTGTAGTCTCTCGCTATGTTATTGTTATTGTTGTTGTTCCCATGGATTCCAAAGGAAACACTTCTTCTCATCTTATTCAGCTCCTCTCCTTTCATTCCCCATTCGAGCTTCCCGTTTGGCGATCCCCAATCCGAGAGGTTTGACTGCGGTGATGCTTGAGTAGCCGGTTTGAAACTCAAACTGCGTTTCGCAAAGGCAGATGATCTTGCTTTCATCACTGCAACCGCTGCAGCTGCTGAAGAGTCAAATCCGTGGTGAGGAGGCGGTTGCCTTACCGGGGAAGACGGATAATGTTGGTTCATGTTTTGACCCATCTGAGAATTCCTACTTGGAGAGGAAACATAAGACCCGAAAGTCTCTTCGACATTGTTGCCAAAACCGCGGAGTCTCAGTTCCATCTCCATGTCCATATCAATATCTCTAGCGCTCGATGTGGACTTCAATCTGCTTCCACTATTGAGCTGCAAAACCGGTGGAGTAAGAGAATTGACTCTGTTATGCCATGACCCGCCGTTTCTTGGAGATGAAGTAGCAAGCCCATTAGCAATTGGAGAGACAGGAGGAGTCGAAACTCCTGAAGAATACGCAAGAGGAGACAAACTCGGCATCATCTCCAAGCTGTTAAACGGAGACTGAGCTACGGCAGAGCCAGTTGAAGCATTAACGGGTCTCATCTCTTCGCGTTTATGCGCAAAGAAACAAACTTTCCTTGCACAACCCGTCTCATCTTTACAAAGCCGGGTTTTATACTGCGCCGGGTGAAGCCACGACTCGAAAACACCATGCGCATACTCGCAAGAATCTCCTTTCGGGCATGACCCTTTACGGAACTCGGGACAGGGAACACACGTGTAAGGATACTTCCTTGGATCTCTTCTCCTCGCGTTCTCTCCCGGATGAACAAAAGCACACTCTGTCCAATCGTGCGAATAAGCCCTCGAACACGGCTTAACCTTAAAGCTATACATCCTAAACTCATCGCTTCCATAAACCCCTTCATTGATATCTGGTAAAGACGCATCAGCTGGATACTTAGACACGATCTTGATCTCTTCTTCAACAGCCTCATCGATCAAACCGCCAACGCCCACTCCTCTCAGCAACAACTCAACCGCCTTTCTCCTTGGACTAGCCACGAATCTCGAAACCCGAACAAACACATCCAAAGGTTGATTTCCATTAGCATCAACAGAGTTAACCAAAGCAGAAGCATCAACCAACACGTTGATGACTTGAATCATATTCACAGAACAGCCAGCAACAGCACAATGAAGCGCAGTGACTCTCTCTTCACCACAAGCTCTGTTGACATCTGATTTACCAGTGGAAACAATGAAAGTCAGAACCTTTATGCTTCCATACATAGCCGCAACCATTAAAGGTGTTCTTTCTTCAAGACCCATCTTCTTAGACCCGACCCGTCTACAATACCATAAACCTGGCTCGTCCAAGTCGAGCCCTTTCTCTTCAACATCTCTCTTGAACGAGTCAAGATCATCACAGGCGGCGAATTCGAGGAGAACCATTGTTTCTTCTTCCTTTTTCCTTGAAGAGCAGAGATTGCTCTTTGGTCCACTACACATAATATTATCCTGTAGATTTAGAAACAAATGATTTATGATGAGAAAACTGATAGAGAACAAATCCCGATTTAATACTTTCTTACTTTGTAACTTTTTCCATATTCTAAGATTCTTCTTATGCAGAATTTGATGCCGCAATTTTTGCAGATATATATATATATATACATAGAAAAAGGAAAGTACTTTCTACTAAGACAAGCCAACGACCGTTTCTACTCTTCTCCGTTGAAAAATTTCCAAAGAAGAAGAAAAGGCACAAACCTGGAATGAAATTGAGAAGAGAGCTGGAAGCTTATTAGTTTGTGAGAAATAGGTGATGATGGAGAAACAAGTGGGAAATGGGTTGGGGTTTTTAAGAAGAATGGGCTGTGTGTGTGTGTGTGGGGATGATACAAAGGAAGGTGCGCTCTTTCTTCCTCTCTTCTTTACTTTTCTTTTATAATTAAATACTTTTCTTTTTAAATTATTTTGTGTTTTTCTTAATATAAATATATGGTTTATAGGTCAAAAGTCAAAAAAGTTGAAACCAAACTTTCAACGATGAGCATTGTCGCTTTTCTGCTGACTATTCTACTACTACTACTAGTACTTAACATGGGTTAATTTCTATTTCTCCTTTCTGTTATTTTTAAAAAGAATTATTTGCTATTCGTTTTACAATTTGGTGGTGTGATTTTAAGGAGCATAATTTTTGTAGTAGTGGGTGGAGATATGGGTAATTTGGAGTTGGGGGAGTGTTATAAAGATGACCCACCACTTACTTAATCTCTTAACTCAAAATCTGACCCGTAAACCATCAACACGCGTGTGTGTGCATGATCCACCACACAACTAAGTACGCGCTTTTCATGAGCACGTGAAAGAGACTTTTACCAGTCTCAACTCTACTACTTGCTTAAGCTGTTTTTTTTCTTTCTTCTTGACATGCTTTAATTAAGCTGTCTATTTGCCAAACCCAAATTAATGGTGGCAGAATTATTATCACATTTCACTAAAAGATCTTTAAAAATCAATTAAAAAAAAAACATTAAAACATCAACTTCCGATATAAAATAATTTATAGATGGCAAATATAAACAGAAAAGAAAACAAATGCTTCCTCTGTTTCACAAAAAGTGTCATTCTGACACATTTCACACATATTAAGAAAACTACTCCCTCCGTTTCACAAAGAGTGTCATTTTAAGGTTTTATTTTTGTTTTACAAAAAGTGTCGTTTTGTATTTCTAATGCAGATGTTTGGTAAATTTTTCAGTTTTGTCTCTACTATTTTAATGTATTGACCAATGAAAAAATCGTATAAGTAATTAATAGAGGGTAAAACAGATAATTTAATGGTTTCCTTAATATGTGTGTAAAAACCTTAAACGACATTCTTTGTGAAACATAGAAAGTATTAAAAACTCTATTTCATTTTTAATTAATATATTAAAATATATTTTATTTTTAATTAATACACTAAAATAGTAGGGTTAAAACTGGATTTTTAGTTAATATTTTGTATCGAGAACAGAAAAGGACGTTTGACAAAAAAAAAAAAAAAAAGAACACAAAAGGACATTCTTTATAAAACAAAAAAAATTCTTAAATTGACGCTTTTTGTTAAACGAAAAGAGTAAGATTAGCTAACTTTTGGTATAAAATAAATTTTACAAGGAGAGGCGCGTGAAGATAGAGAGAGAGAGTCAAGGACGCGTTCACTAATCTTCTTCGTTCCCTTTGGGTGGGCGACAATAATGTCTTCACTTTATTTCCCATTATTAGAGCATGTTCAATAGGGAGTTCTTAATTATGGGATTCTTAAGATTGTATGTATATAAAATAATAATTAAATATTAAAGAGGTTTTTAGAAGAATAGAGAGGAAAGAGGTTGTTAAGATTGTATGTATATAAGATAATAATTAAATATTAGAAGGGTTTTTAAAAGAAGAGAGAGGGGTTCTTAAATTTGTTATTTAAGAAACTTTCAAGGTGGAGTTTTCAATGAAGAAAGAGAAATTGAGTTGTTAAGAGTGTATGTATATAAAATAATAATTAAATATTAGAGGGGTTTTTAAAAGAAAAGAGAGGAATGAGATTGTTAAGATTGTATGTATATAAGATAATAATTAAATAATGTTAAGAAACCCAAATTAAGAACCTCTGGGTTGAACATGCTCTTATTATATTAACCTCAATCTTTCTTCATCTATAAATCACACAAAACATGGTTGTAATTTATTAGTATTCTTTTACTTGTTAATGCGATCATATTCATTACTTTGGGATTCTATGGATTTTCAGCAACTTGGAGTTGGGGGTCATATTGTGTCATCATATGTATAAGTTGGTTGAAGAGTCAAAGACTTAAAACCATAGAGACTGCGTTTTGGGGTCAAACTCATTATTACAACTATTTCTAATGCAAATCTTCCAATTATTGGGTTTTTTTCTAGATAACATACGATTATTATAATGGAATAATCTGAAATAAGTTATGTCGGGATTTTTGAGTAACCTGAAATACACCTGATTATATTTGTTGGGCAGGTTTCTAATTAGGCCTAACTAGTTTCTTGCTGCAACTTCGGCCCAATGTCTACAAAGACAAATAGTTCATAGGCCATTGAGTTTCTAATGACCCAAAATTGGCCACAACTTGTTTTCATTCATCGACTCTAGATAGTGTCGATCATCTCAGGATAGAACGAGGGAATTTATATATGTACTTGCTGACAGAAAAATAACCCTATAAATATTTGGACTGATCTTATGTGATTGTTTGACAACAACAACAAAAAAAGTTCTTATGGGATCTGTATATATATACTAGGCTCTGATTTGTGGGTGATACAGATTATACCGTTTGTTCTCTAACCAATCTCTCAGGTGGTAAAAGTATGAGACACATAAAAAATATGGTTACAACTTACAAGAAACTAGCAGTGCCAATATTTCCTCATGTGCAATGAATGGTACAAATGGTATTAGTACGTACAATATTTGCTAATGAATTTGAAATGGTATAAGTGTTCTCTTACTGCTAAAATTATATATTTTTTGTTAACGTCTCAAAACTCCTTCCCACACCAACATGTTTATGTCATCAATAAAAATCTAAAAATATGACTGGTACAACTGGTATTAAACACATAATAGTTGTAATCAGCCTACTCTAAACATTGTTGCAGCAATAATCTACTAATTTCAAGATTATGCAATCAGTTTTATAGTACTTTGACCAAGTCATAAAGAATAAACAAGACTATATAATTCTCCTTTAGAGTACAAAGAATGATTCGTAAAACGTTTATGATTATATATATGTCAAATGGTTTTGGTCTAGTCAAGGTAATTAAACTTATATTACCAATTAGAACCAATGATCTTATATTATATAGATTGGTAATTGAATCTTGACCTAGTTATAGAAAATGACTTAGAAACCACTAATATATGAATTACCAAAAATGACGTTCATTTATTAATATATTGAGATGACGATACGTTTCATGTCTTTCCGCTTTGAAATATGGGATAATCGATGTTATCAAAATTGTTGAATATATTGCTCCTAAGCTTTTACGGCACGTGCCAAATTTATCCCCCAATACTTCACTTAATTTTTTCTGATAAAGAAATGTCTTGAAGTTGCGTATACAACTGGTGCGATTCCAAAGGCCAAAGTTATCTTATTCTATCTTACTTTTGATTCGTTTCGTCAACATGATATGATATCAAATGTGATTTTATCCGGAAAATATTAGACATGTGCTATTTAATTTGGATTATAATAATACACTCTAGAAGATTATTTTTCGTACGGCAATTAAACTAATACTGATCCAAAGCATGTAAAGTCTCTAGTTGGTAAGATGGCAAAGCTTCGATTATGTTAAGTCAAATTTCAAGCGTCATTTTTATATTAGTTAGGATGTTTAAATTTGAAGACTCGTTTGCAAACAAGTAGAGATCTAATTACCAATACTACTGAAGGTGAAGATGGATCTCTTCAACATCCCAAAATCACAAACTATTATATGCTTTATAATTATATTTATTTTTCCGTCTTTTTAAAAAATACCTATAAATTTTTTCAGACATTTAATAAATTTTCAAAAACTTATAAACCGCAAAATAACAATAATGCGTTATCTCGAAGTCCAGATAAATTACAAGTCGATATCACATGACTGCAAAAGCATTATTGCATCACAAATGGCCAATCAAAACGCAACTATGTGCAGTAAGTGTGATGTGGCTTATTTTTATTGGAAGGCGATGACTACTGCTCTATCTTCTTTGTCTTTTTGGTGCTTCCATTTGTTTTGCTGTCTGTTATCTATTTTCCCGACAAGATCCACTGTAAGTTTTTAGGTTTCACCAAGGGAAATTGATAAATAGATAAAAGGCCTTCGTGTTTCATTTTCCTTGGATTTGTTTTTTTTTTTTTTTTGTCGTCGAACTAATTGGGGATATGAATATACTATGAAATTTAGGATCTTTATATTTCTGAAATTAGTGAGTTGTTAGAATCGATTATTTTTGTCATGTTTTCTGGTTAAGACTTTAATTTTGGACTTGGCACATGTGACATGCCGACATGGCGATGGCTAGTGCAGTGCATGTACATGAAGGTGCGGGCAAATGAATGTATTGGGGCATACTAGTAATTGTTCAAAAGTTGATAGTGAGATCACGTCGTGCTGAATTTGGTTACGGCGCCGAAATGCATACGCATGAAGTTTACATATTACTATAACAACATATTGTTCCATTGTTTCTTTTTTGGATCATAACCAATTTTCGAATAAGTATATATATATGTATAACATGATCACACCTAAAATGTGTGTGTATCTGCTTTGTTTTATTATGTATAAATGCTCTCCAGATGGCGTAGGAGTTAATCCCCTTAACAAATTTGCAATTTTTCCTTTAATTTATGTGGATAGTACAATAAAATGGAGGACATAATTGTACAATAAAATAGTACAATTATACCAAAACTCTACGTAGTTTAAAAATTAACTCTTTAGTAGAATAATTTATAATACACAGATTTTAGGGCAGCAGTAGACATTTTTCAAAATCACTTTCAAATTTTGCTGCAAAAGTTTACCAATCAAGATTTTAGGTTTTTAAAAACTTCCTCAACATCTAAAATCACCCACAACTCTTTTTTTCTTTTTTCTTCTTAAAGCCAATTATAAGATATTTTTTTGGGGTTACATCAAGCCACATTCAACAAAACAAAACCTGTTTTATATCTAACAGTTTAGTTACAGTTCGAGCCTCAACCAATCGACCCATAATATATATATATGCATACATACACTTAAAAAACATTTGCAATCTTTTATTTTGTGGGAAAATTGAATTTCATATATACAGCACGAAAATCAATATTTAATACAAGTGGGTTTCTTTTGGCATTGTGTTTTTAAATAGTCTAATATAAAACATGAAAAATTCAATAAATGTCCCTCGACAATTGGCCTCGAGTCGGCCTCATCTAGATACTTTAATTTTTCTGTGGTTATAAATTGATAGGTTTTGAAGTATCTATCCATTAGATCCCCCCGTTTGTCGTTTATATACATTGTTATGCATGTACCTAAACATTGACTCGCTGTGGTTAAAATAATAATAAATAGTTTTTTTTTGTCAACAAAAATAAATAGTTTATAAGAATGATTCGAATGTATATAAACAAGACGATTCGGATCATAAATATATCTCTCATGATGTCAAAAACTAACTGAGATACATATGAACCTAGCTAACTTGTTTGTGTTTTGTTGTTAAAACTTTGTGTTGAGTTTATATATATAGAGCATAACAATTTCGTTTAATTAGTAATAAGCATCTTTTGGGAAATTGGAAACACAAAGATGTAAAATTAATTTTAAATCTCTAGTTATGTAAAACAAACAATCCTGTAGCAGTGGATGAGGCTTTCTCTCTGACGAAAGTAAGATGGTTTTTCATCTGTTGCATGGTACAACTTGTTCCATTATAATTGATTAATTTCACATATTATTTTGTAAGTTACTAAGAAAAAAAGAAAAAGAAAAAAAACCATAATTATGCATGCCTCTGCAGCGTTCTCTTCTCTCTATTTATATGACTTCCTTATTACTCCTTCACTCATCCTCAGCCTTCTCCTTCATCTCCCTTTATCAACTAGTAACCAAAGCCATGAACATCTTCCAAGACTGGCCTGAGCCTATAGTCCGTGTCCAATCCTTATCTGAAAACAACCTCCAATCCATACCAAACCGTTATGTCAAGCCTCTATCTCAGCGTCCAAACATAACCTCTCACAACAAACACAACCCTCGCACCACCACCATCCCCATCATTGACTTAGGTCGCTTATTCACAGACAACATAAATCTGCAAGCCAAAACGCTTGATGAGATCTCAAAGGCTTGTAGAGAATGGGGATTTTTCCAAGTGGTGAACCACGGGATGAGTCCTCAGCTCATGGACCAAGCAAAAGCAACATGGAGAGAGTTCTTTCATCTTCCCATGGAGCTCAAAAATATGCATGCTAATTCGCCGAAAACTTACGAGGGATATGGAAGCCGACTAGGCGTAGAAAAGGGTGCTATTCTTGATTGGAGCGATTACTATTATCTTCATTACCAACCTTCGTCTTTGAAGGATTACACCAAGTGGCCTTCCTTGCCAATTCATTGCCGGTATATTTTGTTTCATTTTTTTTCTTACTTAGTTATAATTTATTCATGTTTATGAAGCTTTTTCTTTTGTTAAATTTAAATTGCTAAGCCTACTTAATTAATGTAACTCTTACTTCAAGCTATCTATGAAACCTAGGTTATATTCTCAATTAATTCTCTTTCTGTATTAAATATTCATATTAGAAAGCTAAACCGACGTATATATATACTAGTCCGACTTTTTAGTGGATTATTAATTCATAACGCAAGCTCATGTTAAGAAGATACTACTTGTTCGATCGAGCTAAATAGTATCTTAAAATTGATATAAACTAAAGAGACAATTAAAAACCCGACTTTTTTTTTTTTTTTTAAATGTCATTGAATTATATATAGGGATATATTGGAGGATTACTGTAAGCAAATGGTGGAACTATGCGAGAATTTGATGAAGATATTATCGAGAAACTTGGGATTACAAGAGGACAGGCTTCAAAATGCGTTTGGTGGTAAAGAGGAATCAGGAGGATGTTTAAGAGTTAATTATTACCCAAAATGCCCTCAGCCGGAGTTGACTCTCGGCATCTCTCCTCACTCCGATCCCGGCGGATTGACCATTCTCTTGCCGGACGAACAAGTCGCCGGTCTTCAAGTTCGTGGATCCGACGACGCTTGGATCACAGTCGAACCAGCTCCTCATGCTTTCATTGTTAACATTGGTGACCAAATTCAGGTGACTGTTTTATTTGATTCTTTGTTCCATATATACTAATCACTTTTTATATATAATTTCAGATCTTTAAACCAAAATTCAGACTAAAAACTCGTACACTTTCTCTGTTTTTGTTTTAACTTCTTTCTCTAGCTAACCATAATCTCCCCCTAAGGCCCCAATCATTACTAGCTTGGTTATTCATTAGTTTTAGACTAAAACATCAATGATAAGGAAAAGAAATTAAGTAATATCACGTGGAGGGGACTTAATTACTTATTCATCTTCTTAAAGTTATTAGTTTTGATAAAGCACGTGCATGCATCTTACTTGTTCTTCTTTGTTTTCTTTTTTTCTTTTCCAATTTTTTCATAAATTTAATGGGTAATAAGGAAAAAAAAACACATAAAGTTGATGGGAAATAATCAAATAAATAACAATAAGGTATTGGTGAAACCACGTTAACATATTCATTTCCGTTCTTTAATTCGACATGTGCCTCTATTAAAGGAAAAAGAAAAGTACATCAAAAGGAACAAGAAATAAAAAAACAACTTCAACGACTAAGACGCACTCACAATTATTTACATGTGTTAAACGTGCTAAAACCAAACCGCCGACTTAGTCAGAATAATTTTGTTCTCTTCTTTCTTCGTTTTGATATTAGATTTTACCAGGTATATGATTACGTATATTAGACTAAAAACCTAATATAAGGCCTATCTATCATATATATTTTTTTGTCTATAAAACCTAATCTAAGGCCAATAGTTTATATCAGTATGGTTTTTCAATATCTCTCATTATTTGAATTTTATATTTTTTTTAACGAAAGTTGAACATTTTTGGTTAGATGCTGAGCAATTCAATATACAAAAGCGTAGAACACAGAGTGACCGTGAACCCTGCAAATGAGAGGTTGTCGTTGGCATTCTTCTACAACCCAAAGGGCAATGTTACGATCGAGCCATTGAAGGAGCTAGTGACCGTAGATTCACCAGCTCTCTACTCCTCCACCACATACGATCGCTACCGTCAATTCATTCGTACTCAAGGCCCACGTAGCAAATGTCATCTCGACGAACTTAAATCCCCTCGATAGTAGAACGTGCGTCCATTTTATTTATTAATAGTAAACTATATTTTCTTGTTGTATAAATAATGAAAATGCTTATTTTCTTAATCTATTAAGTACTGTACTATTTATTGTGTTGTTTGTGGGGAGATGTTTGCGTTATGTTTTAGGGTATGGGTTTGATGTGTGCTTTTCTTCTGTTTTTTTTTTTTTAATATGTTCACATGTTAAACTATTGTGTGTCAATAATACTTTGTTTTTTCAAAATATTACTGATGTTTAATGTATATCTCCATCTCTCTTTTTTTTTTTTTATAAACCCGTTTGAGTTTGTTAGGACTTAATAATGTAAAAGTTTATGAACTTCTAAATATCAATTAGGCATAAATGGATTGGTTCATATCTACTATATTTTAGTGTTGATCTCTTCACATATTTTCATGCAGATCCTTTTTAAAAAGCCATTTTAAACATTACCATTATAAAAAGCGAGAAATAATCGTGGATGTGTTAAACTTTAGACACGCAAACAACGTACGTCGCGATCAATGAACAGACGATGAGTTTTGACCTCATGCAAATGCAGCCGCCAACCCATTATACTCTTTTTCAATGTTACGTACCAATAATTAACATATAGAACCCCTACTCTCTACTACATTCCTTTTTAAATTCTGTTATTTTATCCGAAATTGTTAATTGGTGTGGTCTATCTGCGACTCCTCTCCTCGATCAGAAATCCATAGATAATCTTTTAAGTTCAACCACGCACTTGCCCATCTAGTACATCCATGCTCATAGTTCATTACGAACACATCAAGCTTTACATTGATGATATGATACTGATTCAAATCAAGCCATTTTGAGTTCAAAACATAATCTCATACAAAAGTCTTGCAGTTTCTTAAAAAGATCCAAAACAGTTCTCCAGAAATTTAACGCATATAAACAAAAGCCATAGGCACAAAGCAACAGGAGAACCATGATTGTGAAAATTTTAACACTAGTGAAGAAACGTTTTATATTTTATGTTTAGTTGATGGTTGATTTTTTGTTTTTAAGTATTGCAATATCGTTGGGCGAAAATTTGTCACAAATATTGAGTTTTATGTATAATTGAAGTTTTTGAGTCGTTGACCCATAAAGCACATAAATACACATGGGCCTACTAGAGCCAAAACGCCCACTAATATTTAAAAAGCCCACTAAATTTATGGGGCCAGTAAGTGTTGTAAGAATCATAAACAAGCTAAGCAACCGATTTTTTCAGGTTATATAATCTATTTCTTCTTAATTAGTTAAACCCGCTCTGGTCTTTATTTTTGATAATAGTGATGGTTAGCCTAATCGTGATTTAAGAATATATATATATATTTTGCAAATAAATATCTCTAACACTAGAAAATTTTGCCAGCTCCACCGCAATAAAAGTCTTTCACTTTGCGATTTTGTCCTAAAAGTAAAAATTGTGGTATGAGTTATGTTAATTTTATCCGAATCATCAGATGGTGTGATGTGAAATAATCTTAGAGATAAGACAAACATGTCTTGTTCTATCTTACTTGATGATTGTTATCGAATAGGGATTAGAGAGCGACCTGGCCATTTAAAGTTGCAAGCATGAGCTCGTGTGTCTCAGACTCCTCGTAGTAATGAGTGGATCATATTAATTATGCAATTACGATAACAATAAAAATGTGCCACGTGAATTGTTTGAATGGGTCAAGTTTTCACTGATTTGGAGTCCTCGAATGATTAATGCGAAATGATTTAGAGGTAGGCTGATTATGGGCAGACATAACCATTAATTGTATTTGAAAGCTAAGCAAATTAAATTAGAGTTGGTAAAATCATGTTCCCCTGAATTGAGCCGAACCCGAAATTTATATTGATTGTAACAAAATGGCAGTTGAACCGTGTCTTAAATCAAACAAAACCGAGATAAAAGTCCGGTTAAGGAAGATGCGTCCATAAAGAAAGAGACGAAAAGGAAAGATGCTAAGAAACGAATGAGCAAAGAGGCGTCTTCGTACAAAGTTTATAAAATTGTATTTTCTTATTGGCTCTATATTTTCCTTTTAACTCTCACCCTCATATTTATGGCGCGTGTTCACGCCTAAAATCCTCTCTCCTTTTTAGTTTTTAAGTTATTTTTTCTATTTATCGAATTTTTTTTTTTCATGAAGAAAATACTAGTGGATTTGAGTGATTTTTGAAACTTTGAGCAGCTATTAAATTTGTTGAAGAATTGACCCTATGAGATTATGAAAAAATGTATATCCATAAGGGAATGAAGCTCGAAAAAGCTATTGATAACATGAAAAAGTCTTTTCAATCGATTTACATCAAACATCGTTCACATTGCCGATTTTTGGTATAAGTCACACAAACGGTTTCTTAAGACCGTTTTCAAAACATAAATCATTTTCAAAACTATTAAAAGTTTACTATTTACATTTTGTACAATTCATATTTTTTATCATTTTAATGCAAATAATTGTCGAAGTTGTGAGTTTTTTTTAATGTATTTTAAGTTTTTAACATGTATTTTTTCATGAAATCATATGAAGTAATAATGTTTTTAGATTCGTAAAGTAATTTAAACAATTTTTTTTACAAATGTTAATCTTTTTTAAAGTTATTTATGTACTTATCTATTACATTAAGTTCATAATTTTAGCATTTTTATTTGAGATCTTATACGAAGTGGACGTATGTTGCACGGATTCTCTTCTAGTTGGTCTAGTAAATATGTTCCTAACACAACCATCAAGCCCTCCTCCGCATATGATGATCGATCCTCTCCGTGTGTCGATAAATAATTATTACGTTTTATCTAGTTAATCAATTGTCATGTTATTTTAAATAATAATTTATCTGATGCGTAGTTGTTATCAATCCATAAGGTCTTCTGGGATATTATTACATGTCCTGTTCCTGATGGGGTAGGAGTATCAAAGCGAATTTATGAACTGCACTACAGACCTTAGTACATATATGAGTGTATTATGTCGATGTCTGTGAAAAATCCAGCTTTTTTTTTTGAGCTATGATTGAAAAGCTTAAACGATCGGGGATCGAATTTAAGTCTCTACTACCCGACTCAAGAGACATAAGCTAATTTTTTTCCTCTTTCTCTTGTTTTAGTTGTTCTAAAACATTAATTAATAAATATATTTCTACTATTTCAGATAATACATAATATAAAAGTCATTTCGACTTTGAATTAATTAAAAAAAAAACAAATTTTCACCAATAACTTTACAATATATTTTTCTTGTGGGGAATCATATTCAACAGAGTTACTCATATAAAAATATGAAATGAATGGTGAGCTAAACATAGAGTATTTAGTATTTCACCATATTATAAACACTCTAATTGTTTATTTAAAATTTGATTACTTTTGATGTGGTGGTTTTTTTTAATGCTAGAAGCAATTGTAACGAAACTATAAACCCTCGTTAAAAATAATACTTAACAGATAGATATGATTGCATAAAATATAATTTATGTTAGTTGGTCATCGTTTGTATTATTGATGATTCATAAAAATATATAACTAAATTGTTGCCTAACAAAGATGTCAACGACTTTTATATATAATCTCAATCTGGTCACTTTAAAACGTTCTCCACCAGATTTGGCCTATTTCATTCATCCCTCAAAGACACAAAATTAATGTGCATAATTCGTTAAATATATACATGACTTTTCTTAACTTAAAAATAAAATCATAGAAATCTTGGTTACACCAGATATTATAATTCGTTTTGGCATCATCCTACTTGGAAGCCTTTAATTTTCTCTTTCTTTACCGAGAGCAGAAGATAATATATCCTTACTTACACCTTATACTATTAATAACCACAAAATTATTACTAGTATATTAAATAAAAAACATTATAGTAAATTCAAAAACGCACCAAGTGGGGGGCGCGTGGGATAAATTTCATAAATGTCTTTTCTCAAAGAGACTTCATCGAACCATCGCCAAAGCTCTCTCTCTTAATTAAACTTCAAAATTAAATTAATTCATTTTCAATTTGATAAAATTACAAAAAGCAAAACGAAGAAGACGAAGAAACCCAAAATCTTTTGATTGCTTCGATTCTTCTTCAAGTCTCTTTCTCTCTCTCTTACCTTTTTTCTATCAGATTCTCCAAATGGCTGAGTTGGCTCAGGCCGATGTTGTGTACTCGCCTCGTTCGTTTCAAGTGTGGAAGACTTTGGTGAACTGGCTCGCCTTTTTCTATCAGATCTTTCTTCAGATCCTTCGTGCCGTTGGTTATCATCCTCTTCTCTCTTCTTCTGCTAAAGCCTCCGCTGATGGTTTCAAACCCTTACCGGCTATTGAGTTGCTCGATAGGGCTGCTGATTCTCCCACCACCGTCGATATCGCCTCCTCCGATGGTGAACGTAGCCGCTTTCACAGACTTAAGGTATTTGTTTGAATTTGTCAAAGTCCTTTGGAATTATTTTGATTTTTACAATTTTTTTTGTTGCTGCTTGAAGATATTTTTTGCTCTATGGAATTTAGAATCTGTCAACTCTAATTAGGGAGGAACCAGGCTTCGATTTTTGGATAAGCACACTATGTTAGAATGATACATATCAATCTTGTTCCATTTTTCAATTTTTGAGATGCAGTGATTAGTCTTCTTGTTTACTTCATTGTTCTATAGATGGAATTTGTTTGCTTTTTTAATCAATATGAAGTAGACCTGAATTCTAGTTTGATCTTGTTTCAATCTTCATCTGGTGTTAAGTTTGGGACAGAGTATTCTTTGATTTATAGCCTTTTGAATACCGTGTATCTTCCTGATTCTGTTAACTCCTCTTATATAGCTCATCGATATTGTGAAACTTTTTTTGATTGTACTCTCATAGCAACACTCACGTTGAAAGCCTACTTTGATTGGATTAAGGAGCCTTTGATTGCTTTGTTAGGTTCATCGTCTGGAAAACTAATTTGAATCACACTGACCTTACTGAGTGTCAGCAGTATCCTGCAGATTTATGGTCTTTTTGTCTGGTGCCAGTTAGAATAGTCTAGTAGCTATTGGTAGTTTTAACAGTAGTCTGAGAACAGAAGATGTGTTTGTAGGTCGTTCTAGACTTGGATGAGACGCTAGTGTGTGCATATGAGACATCAAGTTTACCTGCTGCTTTACGCAATCAAGCAATTGAAGCCGGATTAAACTGGTTTGAGCTGGAGTGCTTATCAACAGACAAGGTTTCTTTCAGAACATGTTCTTCTCAAGTTAATTCACCTTATTTGTTGATTTTCCGTATTATGCCTAAGTCACTCGTGCTTGTGTAGGAATGTGATGGGAAACCTAAGATCAATTATGTCACGGTGTTTGAGCGTCCTGGACTGCACAAGTTTTTAGAGCAACTCAGCGAGTTTGCAGATCTTGTTCTGTTTACAGCTGGTCTTGAAGGTCTCTTGATTTACTTTTCAGTTTTATTATGTCATGTTCTCAAATTAATGCTTAAATACATAATTCTAACAGTTGAAAATTCATGCTTCATGCCTGCAGGATATGCGCGACCGCTTGTGGATAGGATAGATACCAGGAAAGTGCTCAGCAACCGACTTTATCGACCTTCAACAGTCAGCACGTAAGTTATCCTGAATTTGGTTGCTCTGTTTTTTCTTTTAAGAAACTAGTTTATGGTAAGGTTACTGAGATTTCACTCATTGTGTGTGGTTCCTAATCAGGCAATACCGAGATCACGTGAAGGATCTGTTAAGCACATCAAAGAATATGTGTAGGACAGTAATTGTTGACAACAATCCTTTCAGCTTTTTATTGCAACCATCAAATGGGATTCCATGTATTGCATTTTCAGCTGGGCAGCCAAATGACACTCAGGTCTCTATTAATTATTACTCTTCTAATACATTTTGAAACCCTTTAGGTTATTTTGACCCTTGGAAACTAATCGGATTATTAAACTTGAAGCTCTTGGACGTTATTCTACCGCTTCTGAAGCAACTGTCAGAGGAAGACGACGTACGACCGATACTTTATGATCGGTTCCGCATGCCTGAATGGTTTGAGAAGCAAGGCATACCACCTTCGTGCTGGAATCCTTAACCAGATATCTGGAAAGTAATGGCGAAAACCAAAATATCAGAAGTCTGTGGTCGGCACAGAAAAGGCGAAGGACTTGTTTGGTACAGTAGTTTCAGCAATGGTAGCCACAGGAGAAGGAAGGCACATAAACTACCATTCGTATTGTCTATAATCTGTGGTAGATTCTTTTACAAGATTAAACTCTTTTACACATTCTTGATTTTAAGTGATTCTGTAGCTTACTCTGTAATTTTGTTAATGATCAACCATTTTTTTTTCTCTTTCGGGATGGTTGGGTTTGGATTTACCGACTTACTGATTAAACCGAAGTAGAAATTGGGTGTACGCTTAGGGCTGGGCATAATTACTCGTTACTCGGCTTGTACCCGTTACTCGACTTGTACCCGTTACTCGACTCGTACCCGGCTTGAAATTTCAAGTATTCGCTATAGTCAAGTCGGGTAACAAGCATGAGTATTCAATTACTTGCAAGTACAAGTCAAGTATCAAGTATCATAAAAATTTTATAATACTTGCCCCGTTACTTGATATTTGATTTGGTACTTGTTACTTGTATACCTAATAGCTAATATTACTAGGCTTATTAACCAATAAACTGATAAAGACTAAAGAGAATAGGCTTATTAGCCAATGAATTATAATAGAGGCCCAACCCATTACGATTTAATATATTTGTTTTGTTATTTGTTTAGTTTTAAGGAATAAGGAGAAATACTGAAATAGAATCGATCGATCGATTACGAATTAGCCCAACCTAATTCTTCCCCTTTAAAGATTTTTAGTGATTTTTAGTGATTCTTATAAACGATGAAAAAACGCTAGTGATCTTTTTTCAGTAGGATCCAGCAGAAAGTATTATGCGGATTGAGTTGAAAGTAATGTCAGGATCCAGCAAAAAGTAATCTTAGCTAGCAGACATTATTACAATCTCCTTCCCTAAACAATACCCTTTTATCAGTTTTAGAATAGATAAAATAAACATTAAACGTTTGTTTAGTACATTTTTACAGGTTAAAAGAGTTTGTGAGTTACATTACAAGACCTGTCATGTTCCTATTCCTTATAATTAATTGTAGTTTTGCAACTAATCTTTAATTTTATGGTCGGCCCTTCTCATGTTTGTTGTTAATAAGTGGATCGTTGTGAGCTGTGCTTAGACTTCTAAGGCTTCTCTTTTTACACATCTAAATTAAGTCTTCTAACTACTCCCATGAAATTTACTTTTTTTGGCTCATTTTATTTGCTAGTTTAATTTATTTGTTTTATACTATCTTCTTTCAACTTCAGCTGGAAACCAATATCAAGAACAAAGCCACGTGATGGGAATTCGTAAATTGCATTGAGAGATTAGAGATACATTATTTTCATTGAAATATGAAGTTGAAAAAAACATATGCCTCCGGAAAAATCAGATGTTTCATCTTTATCATTTTTAAGAAATCTATTTCTTTTAATTTTATTAGGAAGTCACTGATGTGAGTTTTAGCTTAGTGTCGAATTCATTTCGTACGCCCATTCAAGATTTTAGAACAAGTCTTGTATGCATTTTAGTTAATAGAAAATAATAATGCAGAACTCGTTGTTTGAACAGTACGAAATTAATTAGATACAATTGCTTTTAGTAAAAGGGACGTGTTACGTGATTATTGTCATGAAAAACAATATAGACGGTTTGACATTTTAGTTCCCTAACTAATATTTTGTTGTACGGTTTGACATTATTTTGTCGCATATGTTACTTTTTAGAATTGAACTATTGCAACGAATACCAACACTCTTAATTATATTTAGACAAGAAAGTTTATGAAAACTGCAGCCTATATGAATCACCCATCTTTAAAATATAAATTTTTAAAAAGTATTATTGGTTTTCTAATTTTCCAAATGTATAAATAAATAAACATTCAATTAATTGATTCTTCACTTCCAAGGTTTGGCAAAAAGGTATTTTCAAACAAAACTATGAAATACTTATTTACAAATTTACAATAGATCATAGAAATCGAACACCGAGTAAAAAACTAATAAATAACAAATTTATGGTGGTTTAGTAGGTGAAAATATTATCATTGAGTTGGAGTCTTGGAGAACATAATATGCGTTGTCCCACTATGATTTCAATCTAGGTTGATTACTAGAAATTTGACGATTGATATAAGTTTTGGTCCGAGATTTTCATGTTATATAATTAGAATATACTAAAATGTTTTTTTTTCTTTATTGTTTTCATGCATGATGTTTTACCACATAAAGTATGTGATCTAAGAGTTGGACCAACAAGTCTTCTTTCCATTGATATCAAGTCTTAAAATCTTTATAAATAAGAACAATCTTAAAATAGACCCAAGAAAAAAAACTTAATGACGCATTACAAATATGTCCAGACTTAGTCAATTAGTCCTCAGATTCTTAGATTCGATAATAAGCACACTGATTTAATTATAGTTGACCGAGCAATCAATCCACATGAATATGCCCAAATGGTTAAATAAAAGACCTTTCAAAATTATTGTTCTAAGTTCTAACACCATTTATTTGAGAGTTAATTTATTTCATATTGCCATTAAATCAAATAAAACATGACAGAACAACAACAAACCAAAGATATTGGAGGACGTGAAGTTCATGCAAATATGTGTGTAGTCGTAGATATCTTACTCATGGTTTTCCAATAAGATTATTTATCTCTATATATGATAAGTAAATGTATGTAGATACAATATACAAAACTTGAATGAAATAAACATAAAAACAAAAGAGATGTATAATATATAAAAGGTGAGGGGATACAAGTCAAAACTTATTGTGTTATGAGTATTTGAAGGGTTAAGGTGAGAAAATGTGGCATAAGATTCAGAGAAGGTTTCTCCCAAGTCCCCATCCAATTCTGGTCTCAGCTTTGACTTCAAATTCTTTCATATAGTAATTTTGAATAATATTTAGGGAATGTTACTAATTAATTTGAACCGGTGAATTGTAATATTGAAGGGAACCCCTAAATGAGTACAAGTTCTCTGGTCAAATATGAGCAGCCATATATATTGAATTAAGTTTTGCTTTTATAAATTGTTGCTGTCGTTTTCAGTTATTACAAAGCCGGAACTTCCTAAGAAAGTACATGCGCGTTTATTAGAATCTAGGAATCATTCTTTTCCTCAATTTCTCAAAAAGAAAAATAAAAGTTAGTAATCTCATGATACTCCTTTGTTATAAATGGATAGTACAATTTATGTAAAATGAGAAATTATTGTTGCTGTTAACTAATAAAACTATGACGCGTTTCTAATTATCATATAAAACATGACATGTATCAGATTTTCTCGATATACAGTATATCATAAAACTCCTCTGAACTACAGTTATTAAATAAAATGTAGTAATAAATAAATAAATAACAAATAGTTTGCTGAATATAAAAAATAAAATAACTAAATAAGAACTTATGAAATATATTTAAAAGAATATGAATGGTGAGGTTGAAAAACATTTTGTAGAAATATTAATTTGAGATCTATAATACTTTCATTCTTTTTTCAATATACATATAGCGTAAGTTTTGATGGATCAGCATATTGTGCAAAGGTACTTTTGGTTTTATAGCTGTAGATTTTTTCACTAATGATTTAATTTTTATTAACAAAGAAAAAAAATTATAATCTGATTCTTAATTATTGGTTTTATAGTCTAATTTGTATTGTAAAAATTTTAAGGATAGTTTTTGAATGAGGAAGGTCTAGGTGAAAAAAAAAAAATTAGAAAATATTGAACTCTTTACCATTAGATATGCATAGTTAGTCAAACACAGAAATTGGAAAGTTCAACAAACATAAATACTCAGTTTAATAACTTCACAGAACAGAAAATTTTACCATTTTGGAAACATAGACCTTATAGTTTGAATTATATAAACAACTATATATAGTTATATATATATAGCCAATTTAATTTTCTTTATATTTTTCACACTACTTTCTCATCATACGAGCGGTTGTTGCATGACTAATATAAAAATCTATTAAATAATATAATATACGCACATATACAACGTAGTAGTTGTGGTGTTTAAATTAAATATTGAAACGGTCCAAATAATTCAATTCAAATTTCTTTGAGAATCTTTAAAAGGTATAGTAAAGATAATTTGTAAATTTAAAACATATATTAGTTAATGACAAATAACACTCTTGTTTATATTCATGAAGATACTAAATTTCCTTTTTAAATCTAATAATTACTACTATGTTTTACCAATTTAATTCATACATTAATGTTGTAATAAATTAAAAAAATCAAAAGAAAGACAAAAAAACGTGACTCTCGAACATATTTTAAAACGCATTTGTTAAGCAATTTCTCACTAATTTGTAATTACTGTATTGTCTCTAATAAAATCACAAAAACGTCTTCTTCTTCTTTCTTCTGTCTTCTTCTTCTCCCTCTCGTTCAAACAAGTAACAGAGTCTTTGTTGAGTTCTGAAAATGAACCAATTCGACTTAGAATCGACGACGAAGACGACAGTCAAATTCAACCTCTGTAGATGAAGAGGACTTTATTTTCAATCGTGACGTTTTCCGTCACCGTTACCGTCGCCGTTATCTTCTTCAACCTTTCTCCCGTCACCTCCTTAGGTTCAGGCTCAACTCACGCCGTCGTCTACGGCTCCGACACCGTCTGCGCTTTAATCTCCGGCCAATCCACACAGCGTATACTCTGTTACGACACGCGCCGTCGTACCAACGTCACTCTCAACCCCGGTGTATCTTTCTCCTCAATCGCCGCCGGAGATAATTTCCTCTGCGGTATACGCTCCGGTGGTTACAGCCTTCTCTGTTGGGATAACATCGGAAGCTACACTCTCAATCCTAAACGAATATACCTAAACGACACCGTTTTGCTCGAGAATCTCTCCGTCGGCGATAAACAAATCTGCGCCACCGTCAACGGCACAAATTCCTTAAAATGTTGGAGAGACTCCGATCAATCGAAACCTCCGAACGAGAATTTCCGGTCAATTTCATCCGGCGTCGGTTTCTCCTGCGGCGTTTCGATTACAAACAACCGGATCCTTTGCTGGGGATCCGACTTGACGAAATCGGGTCAAATCCAAACCGGATTCGGAAACACGACGATGAGGACCATATCTGCAGGTGAATCACACGCTTGTGGATTAAACACTGCTGGGATTTTGATTTGCATCGGAAGCAACGAATCTGGGCAGCTCAACGTTACTTCAAATCAACCTAACCATTACTCATCTCTCTCACTCGGATCAAACTTCACCTGCGCGACGAGAAGCTCGAACAATTCGGTTGTTTGTTGGGGCGGAGGAGCAGAGAGATTCAACAATGTCACGGACTCGATCTCGTTCGAGTCGATTTCTTCGGGTTTGGGTCTAATCTGCGGTTTAATATCAAGTAATCTCTCAATCATGTGTTGGAACCCTTCAAATTTCTCAAGAATCTTCCTCCCTTTCCCAGAAGTTTTACCAGGTCCTTGCGTTTCATCATCATCTCTTTGCTCTTGTGGTGTTTATCCACAATCTGATAAGCTCTGTTCCGGTTCTGGTTCGATCTGTAAATCATGCCAGATTCCATTTCCGGCGAGTCCTCCGACTCAATTTCCAGCGAGTCCACCAACGTCTACTTCATCTCCACCGTCGAAAGCTTTAACCAGAGGATTATTAGCGTTTGCGATCGTTGGATCAGTTGGAGTATTTGCAGGGATATGTAGTGTAGTTTACTGTTTATGGACTGGAGCTTGCTTGGGGAAGAAGAAAGTTCATAACTCGGTTCAACCGACGATAACTCGCGGCGGTTCTAATAGCCGGTCTAACAGCTCGAATAGCCTGTCTTTAACCATAAGACGTCAAGGATCAAGAATGCTATCGATGAGGAGACAGAGAAGTGGAACATCGATGAAACACGCCGATAAAGCGGAAGAGTTTTCCTTCTCCGAGCTCGCTTCTGCCACTGGAAACTTCTCTCTAGAGAACAAAATCGGCTCCGGAAGCTTCGGTGTTGTTTACAGAGGCAAACTCAACGACGGGAGAGAAGTCGCGATCAAACGCGGTGAAGTAAACGCGAAAATGAAGAAGTTTCAAGAAAAAGAAACCGCGTTTGATTCGGAAATAGCGTTTCTATCGAGGCTTCACCATAAGCATTTGGTGAGACTAGTTGGTTACTGCGAAGAAAGAGAAGAGAGGCTTCTGGTATACGATTACATGAAGAATGGTGCGCTTTATGATCATCTACACGACAAGAACAACGTCGAAAAACACAGCAGTTTGATCAATTCTTGGAAAATGCGGATCAAAATCGCGTTAGACGCGGCTAGAGGAATCGAGTATCTACACAATTACGCAGTGCCACCAATTATTCATAGAGATATTAAGTCATCTAACATCTTGCTCGACTCGAATTGGGTCGCTAGAGTTTCGGATTTCGGGTTATCATTAATGGGTCCAGAACTAGGGAAAGATCATAACCATCATCAACGTAGTCCAATGAAAGCTGCGGGAACGGTCGGATATATAGATCCAGAGTATTACAGTCTCAATGTTTTGACTGATAAGAGTGATGTGTATGGACTCGGAGTTGTCTTGTTAGAATTGTTGACTGGAAAAAGAGCTATTTTTAAGAACTGTGGTGATGTGGAGGAGGATGAAGCGCCGGTGCATTTGGTGGATTACTCTGTTCCAGCGATTACAGGGGATGAGTTGGGTACGATATTGGATCCAAGAGTGGGATCACCGGAGCTAGGGGAAGGAGATGCGGTGGAGTTGGTGGCTTATACGGCGATGCATTGTGTGAATGCAGAGGGGAGAAATAGGCCGACGATGACAGATATAGTTGGGAATTTGGAGAGAGCATTAGATTTGTGTGGGGATAGTCATGGGAGTATCTCTAGTGGTATTTGCTCTATTGTCTCTGATTGAGAGAGTAAAATCAAAAAATTTGACTCTCGTTACTTTTATTTCTACATAGGAATTTTTTTGAGGAATTCATTTTTTCTCATGAATATTTTCGGCCTTTTCCTGATTGTTTGTTTTTTTGTTCTTTGTAAATAATGTTGAGCGTAGCTGCGTAGGAGGAATTGAATATTCAATATTCGTGGTCTAACTCTTTTGCTTGGGAAATGTATAGTTTGGACAGCGAAGAGCGAATGATTAAGAAATGGATTTTTTTTTTCTTTTCGAATAATGATGTCGTTCATTTGGTCAAAACGTGTTCTTTAGTATATATACTTATGGAGCCCGCATGTTAGGGAGGTGGATAATGGCTTTCGCGTGTATTTATATGTAGTATTATACTCTGTCCTCTATTTTGTGGTAATTTAGTCATATGGTTTATTTTGTTTGATATCTTGAAAATTCCAAGCCAGAGATTTATATAGAGTTTTGTATTTTTGTTATGAGAAAGAGGAAAAGATAGTGTAATAATTCAATTTTAAGTTTTAACTAGAATAAAAGGAAAGAAAAAGAGAATAGGGTCCACTTATTACACTTGTGTATTCTCATATGTTGACATGTCATCATGCCAACAAACAAATCCGAGTGTCTTTGACTTGGAAGATTCCAATTTATTACCGGTCCGTCAGTACTTTTCTGTCTTTTAAATTTTCCAAATCTTTAATTTTTCTTCTATTTATTTTTAGTCGTCACGAAGAGAAGAGAAGATACATGAATTGTTTAATTTTAGGCGGCAACACGGTGGTGGGGCAATCATGGCGGTGAGGACGGCCAACAAATAAATGAACTTTTACAAAAATATGTTAAAGGAAATAAGATGTTCAGAAACAACAAACAAATGGCGTCTTCTGGCATTAATTATATTTTCCAACTCATAACGACTATTTTTCTCATTCTTTCTCCAACTCAAAATGACTATTCTTTTAGGATCACATTAAACTCAATTGAACAATTATCAGAAGAAAAACATGAACCTATTAAACTCAACCAAATAGAACCCAACTGGGTTCTGATTCCCTCACTGTCTCCTGGCAAATTCCTCTCTATTCAAAGAAATAAAACGATTTTGCAAGTTTTGATGTAATTCTATTCCATTTATTATAATTATTTCACCTTCCGTAATTTCGCAGAGTCACCAAAAAGAATCTAATGGAATTAACTTTGACAATGAAAGGAAACAAAAAAAGATGTAAGGTAGAGAAGCGTTACCAATTAAGCCTAATGAGTGCAAGTAATGGGATGGCACACTTTCTAAAAATAGCATATAAAGTTGTTTTCAACTCAGTCTCACAGCTCAACATTACAAACAAAAGTAACAAAACCATTAAACCAATAAAG
The DNA here is from genome assembly GCA_004349715.1 of Crucihimalaya himalaica. Lineage (NCBI taxonomy): Eukaryota > Viridiplantae > Streptophyta > Magnoliopsida > Brassicales > Brassicaceae > Crucihimalaya > Crucihimalaya himalaica. Next base: position 1,647,601 of record SMJT01000008.1, on the reverse strand, counting down.
AATATTCTCACGAGTACCAAACCCGTGAACCCAAATAACAAAATCGGTTTCCTTGTATGTAATGGAATCGGTTTAAAAAGTGCTTAAACCAAAAAGAACATTTCTTGTATACTTACACAAACTCCAACCGCACAAGAAGCTTCACGGATCTACACTTCACACCATCCTGGTTACGCAGAGGAACGGCACGTATTCCTTGCCTCAGCTCCCAAACCGGCAAGCAAGTTTGGCCTCCAAAATCGTCTTTCTCAGACATGTCATACTCATGTACCTCAATACGCAGAAGAGCAAGCTCTGGTACTGTTAATGGGAACTCAAAAACCTCGCCCCAAGCTGGTATCCAACTATCCTCTAACGTTTGTGTCTTCCTCATTACTGTATCCGCCGGAACTCCAGCAATTCCGACCTGAGATAAAAGTGTTGAAACTTTGTTTCAGTTTCAGCCTCAAAACTCTACTAAAACCTTAAGGTTGCAACATTTTTATACCCTTGTATAGAAATCAGGAGGAGAATATCGATCAAAGTGTGTGTGTGGGAAATCGTAGTACCATCCTTCTCCCATGTATATAGTTACCTAAAAGATGTATAAAGTAATGAAAAAAACATTATAAGTTCATGAGTTTTAACAGGATTTAAATGACCAAAACAGAGAATATATATAACTGACCCTTAGAGTTGTTTTTACAGGTAATGTAGCTTCCGGGTCGAATACAGCATCGGATTTCAGCAGAATATCAGGTTTCTTGATGTAGCCACATCCTCCATTGGCTCTAAACATTCCTTGCATTACCCACAGTGATCTTCCAAGTCCCTGCACCAAGGAAAAGTTCATATCAAGAAGTCAATTTGTCTTGCAACTATATGTAGCGTGGAATATGATTTGATGTTCTGTTAAAGCGACTGGAGTAAAGAACTTAAAGATGTAAGAAAATTAAAAGGAAACCTGCATATTGAAAGCCACCATTTGAGCACCATGGCTCCAGCCAACCAGAGGGTTGTAGTTTGATGAAGTAATTCTAGTTCCTTTCGGGTAAACCCGAAGCAAATTCCGCTGAGTAAACCTACATTATTTACTCCATGATCAACAGAGTTTACAGAAAATGTTCTTTTGGAAACATAGTGGAACCTCTGTGGGACTGATTTTGATGAATATAAGCAGGAACTCAAGTGAATTTATACCTCACAATCTGTTTAGCATATTTTTCTGAGGCCTTTTCAAGTTGTTCTTCACTCAAACTAAGCCGTCTTACTTTATCAGGATCCACCTTCAAACATTCAGCTATTCCGCCTTTCGGTTTCCCGGCCTGTATTGCAATCAAGTGCTTATATTGAGGTGGTGCATTCTTCTTAATCTTTTCATCACCATCATCATCATCGTCATCATCATCTTCATCAACATCTGAATAATTCTACAACCAGAAAGAAAGAAAAAACCAACTTATACATATGAAAACCAATGAAGATAAATGTGTTTCTACACAAACCTTTTCACCACTTCTGTCCCTTCTAATAAAGCTTGGAACTTCTCTTCCCCAAACTTCTTCATCTCCCAAATCCCTACTTTTTTTCACCACATCGTCATCTTTTGCTACCTTATACTCTTTAGGAGGTTTAGTTGAGATCATAATACGGTTTTTCAAAGACGCTGGCGATGGGAACTCCTTTAAGCATTCTCCGGAAGGTGGAGTAAATAACATTTCTCCAAATGTATCGGTAACCATCTAGAACACAACAACATCTCTATATCAATTACTAAAGCCAAAAAAAAGTTCAGACAGAAATGCAAAATAAGCTACGACACACCTCAGCAACTTTAGCTTGGAGTTTTGGAGTAAGATGATCTTCAAGAGTTACAACAACTGGATAATCAGATACATCAAAGGCATGTTCTCTAATAGCTCTTAGACATCTGATCAGCTCCACAGGTGATGTAAGAGTCCTAATATTAAAATGGTTCATCAACCATACACTTTGATAAGAAACAAATCAAGAGAAACTTGAACAAACAGAGACATTAATTAATAATACCTTCCATGAAGAACATCGATACCATCTTCATCAGAGTTAGGCCATATATCCAATTCAATAACTCTAACACCTTTCTTCAATGCTTCAATTATAGGCAATTCACTACAATCACTACTCAGTTGATTACCAGTTAAATACGAATTATGTCCTGTATATATGAAATAATGTGATAATGGAGCATCCATATCTTGATGCACCTGCAAAATATATAAAGAATCAATCTTTTACAAGTAAACTTCAATCTAATCACAACAATTGAAGTATCAATATGAATAGAATCACCTCATGAGCAGAAGGAAGAGGAGAGTTGTTAACACCAAAAAGGTATTTGAAGAAAGCATCAAGGTGGAGTCCATTACGATGAAGAAGAGAAGATGAGGCATTGATGATGGCTTGAGCTTCTTCTCTCGTTGCTTTATCTTGTTTCTGAACATCTATTAGGAACCTAAGGAGAAGATCTGTAGTCATGAGACCTTTGTCGGAGTAATTCTCGAAAAGTGTCTTGATCTCAGCCGGTGCTACCGACACAGTGTGTCGATACCTCCGACGGAAGCAGAAACAGACTTTGTATGTTTGATTCGACATTGAAAAATCACGAACGATTTGTGTGATTTGATGATCGAAGAAGAAAAATGAATATGATCTCTCAATCTGAATTTTTATTTATTTTTCTCGTTGGCGGTTTGATTGTTATTCGTTACTTTCCATAAAACTTGGGATGTGAAGCAAAGAGTTTGCATTACCTGTCATAATATATTAATCCACGTGGATTTTTTTATTTAATGTCGGCAGATTTCTTTTAATACTTGAATTAATAATTAGATAAGTTCTTTTCTTGATCTAATCACCTTCGAAGTGGGATCTAATTCGAAACATATAAAAATATAGAAAATGAACTCAAGACAGGCTTGTAATATTTCAAGAAGAAAAAAAACTTGTCTAGAACTTATAATACAATGCAATATAAAAAAATAATAAGAACAATATATACTGAACCTATATTTGCATATAAAATAGTAAATTCGTTGAAAAATTACAAGTAGTCTAGTTCACGTCGTTGGTCTTTGGGATTCGATAAGCCTAATTCTAGTCGATTTTTGGGTCTAACTTGCAAACTTTTTATATAAGAGTCATATTGAAAAACTTTTACTAATTTGAGGGTATAGTTTCAAACTATTTCTGCTACTCTGTAAATGTAAAGGCTAAGCAATGGTTAGAAAAAAACAAAACCTTTGATGGTTTCTGCAGATTCATTGACTCATTTCCCAAATTCCGAGTTCTTTTGGTCGACATAATCGTTGAGATCTGAGGAGAAACAAGAATCACGAACATAATTTGATTCCGAGGAATCGATCAATTACCGTAGTAATGGCGATTACGGCGACTAGACTGGTCTCTCTTACTCTCTTATGGATTCTTGTCCTTTTCGTCACACTTGCTCTCATTCAGGTTAATTTGAATCCATGTTTTCTAGTTTCTCGATCTGGGTATGCTGCATGACTTACGTTGTGGCTTCAATGTTCATTTTTGACTTCTTAGATTAAATTGACTGATGTTGCGGATCCTAGTGTCAATGAGAAGATTGTTGATGCTAAGCTCAATCAGGTGAGCACAGAACTCATTACACTTTTTGGTTTATAGAGATGTGATCAGGTTTATCTAATTTGGGGTTTTGAAAATTTTGAGGTGGGAGAGGATTTAGAGGGAGTAACGCACAAAGTTTACTTTGATATTCAGATCAATGGTTCACCAGCAGGTAAACAAGTTTCCACCTTTTTTTATTTTCAGTTGGAGTTTGAGTTAAAAAAAAGTTTGATTTTTATATGTGAATTTGGGTCTATTCGTTGTTTTGATGCAAATAGTTGATTGAGGATGTTTCAAATTCTGGAATTGGCTCGGTTGCTTAATCATATAAATGGATGCATTGTGTATATGAAAACGTTAGTTTTAGAATTAGATAGTGATCTTTCGTTTTCCAAATAAAGTTGTCTGTTAAGGTAATACTGTAACTGTTGGCTTGAAGTCTCAGAAATCTTCTGCAGCTTATAGTAACATTTGCATTTTGTCATGTACAGGGCGCATTCTCATCGGCCTTTTTGGGAAGATAGTTCCTAAAACCGTGGGTATAGTTTTTAATTTAGATCGACCAAACCTTCACATTGTCTTGTCTACTTGTCCCTGAGTTGTTTCTTCCTTACTGAATCCTCGGTTTCTTTCGCAGAGAACTTTCGAGCACTTTGCACGGGTAGCCAAGTAACCTTTGTTTTCCCCTTTAAAACTCCTGGCCTTTATTTTATCTCTCATGCTTTCTTCTGAGTTCTGAGCCAAGAGACTCTTTTGGTTTGATATTTATCCTCCCGGTGCAGGAGAGAAAGGAGTTGGAAACATGGGGAAAACCCTTTATTTCAAAGGAAGCAGCTTCCACAGGATCATTCCTGGATTCATGATTCAGGGTGGAGATTTTACACGAGGAGATGGGCGAGGTGGAGAGTCGATCTATGGCGATAAATTTGCAGATGAGAACTTTAAACTTAAGCACACTGGGGCAGGTATGCGCTAAAGCTACCTCTTATGGCGAATAAACTCAATACATATTCAACGAAAGACTTACGAGTTGAGTCTGCGAATGGATTTCAGGAGTTCTATCAATGGCAAACTCGGGACCAGATTCTAACGGCTCACAGTTCTTCATCACAACAGTCACCACGAGTTGGTAAGCAGGCGTGATGATTTATTTGCTAGTCTCCAACAATCACAACAATCAATCTTAGTTTTGATTCTGTTTTCGACAATGTGACAATGAAATCTTTCTGTTTTGGGAAAGGTTGGACGGACATCACGTTGTGTTTGGGAAGGTATTGTCTGGCATGGAAGTAGTGCGCAAGATCGAAGCGCAGGGACAAGACAGTGGAGAGCCCAAAGGAAAAGTTATTATTTTTGCTAGTGGAGAAGTTTCTTTGTAATATTTTTTTTGTATCTCCGTCTTGAGATTTTGAAACTTGGGTTTTTGAAACTTCGCACCGATATTAAAAACAAAAAAGTAAATCATTCAAATGCGATGTTAAATCATGTTCATCTACCAAGTCCAATAGATGGTAGCCATTGTCGAAATTCTTAAAAAGTGACCCGGTGGTTTGGGATGTATTTTTTCTTATATCAGCCAACCTCATAAGTGGTGTTCTGAGATACCTAATAAGGAGACAAAGTATAAACACGCATGTTTGTTGGGCTTGTGTGTTTTGTACCCAACAAACTTACATACACATAGGACCAAGAAGCACGCATAGCAAGTTCTTAAGTCTTTGTTAATTAAGATTAAGACTGACTTGTTGATGGAATCAATCTCCTAGACGTATCTTTTTTCATCGCAAGTATCTCATCCGTTAAGTTATACGTATCCTTTTGGGTACTCCGACGTATAGGTCCGTATACATTCTTCATTATTGTTCTGGTTTAGAACCGGCTAAACCGAATTAGACACTTCATTTGAAAAGGAAGTCATCAATATTTCCAAAAAAAAAACATCAAACATAATCTAGTAATTTTATTCATTGAAAGAAAAATCAAACTAAATCCTATTATTGAACCGAACTAAATGTACAATTTAAAAGAAATCTGGTATAGAGAAGGAAGAAGCTCAAGCATCATCTACATCACTAACCAAGTCATTGCTATCATGAGGACCCGAAATCTTATACCTGTTACAAAACAAAAAGCAACATTTGAGATCAAACCTAAAATACATTCTTAACACAAAAGTTGTGAAAATTTCTGTTTATGTTGGAACTTGGAAATGTAATTGATTGAAAAATCAAGAAAATATTCTCACAATTCAAGAACAGATCTTCCTTCCTTGTATTTTTGGCTCTTATCATGTGCAAGCTCCTATCATCATAAAACACAAAAAAAAAAAAAAAAGTTTAACTCCATGGTACAAACTCAATCAAACATGTATTATTATGTTTGCAAACTAATTTTATAGTTTTACGTATTTCCAGCCAACGTTTGATCCACAGCCAACACAAAAAATGTCAACTACGGTGTGCATCCCAGTTATCATCATTCTGTCTTCTTTCACTCCAACCGAGATGTTTACACTAGACGAGCCATCAAAAATATATAAGGTTAGACCATGCATTAATCAGGACTAAATATTACTTTCTAATGGCTCAGAGTTAGATTATTATAAGTGGTCATGAAATCAGAAAGACTTACACGTTATCGAAGAGATAAGCTCTTCCATGCCTGCATTGAAAAGACTGCACAAGTTTAAAAGTCAGTACTATAAAAGCGAGTTTGTTGTTATAGCGCTCAAGAAACTACAAATATGACATATATTAACAACTCATGCATGATGCAATGATTGGATCAGAAAGAGGACCAAAATTTACAAGTCTGGTTTTACACATGATGAACTCAAAGTTAAAGAAACATGTGGAGGATGAATGACATGGTAAACCCTTAAAGGAATCACTGAAAATTCGAAGAAAACGCCTAAATATAATAAGATTACATGACAAAAACAAAAAAAAAGACCAGATTATGGAGATTGAAAAGATCAAACCTTAGAGATGATGTCTTGGTCTCTAGAAAGATGGGTCTTACAGTGTTTGCAGATGTAGATGTTCCCTAGCAGATCCACCATAAAAACCCTACCCATCTTTGATTCAAAAATATCCTTACGTGAATCGAATAATTCCCTAAATCGAGTATTTGGTTTATAGTGGGAGAATGAGGAAATTGAGGAGAAAATAGTTGGACTATGGGAGATTTTTTCGGTAGCGTATGAAAATTGTGAACTTGATCCGGTCTTATTAGATCTTTGAAGGAGGTTGTGTAATTAGCAAGAAACGTGGGTAAAAAATATTATTAAAAATGGAATTATATTTTGAAGCCAACCACCTATATCCAAGATACCAGGCGACCTAAATTCCAAAAGATATACTTTTTTCACATAGTATCCTTAAATAAATTATACGAAAAATAAACCTTCGTTTATGACTGATATATGTCTGTTATTGATACCAGAAAATATATATGAGCTTTTTTAAAAAGAAATTTCTTCTTTAGTGTTATGAACTTACTAAACTACAAAAAAATAAAATAAATGCATCTACTTTTTTATTTCTAATTTCAATATTCATTTCAGAAACAAATAAAAAAAGTTTTATAAGATCTCTATCTCGATCCAAATTCACATATTCATATTTACAAATAAAAAGAAATAGAACAAAAACAACACCAATTTTTTTTTTCGAATTTGGATCGCTCGATGTGATGATATTCTACGTCTCGGCCACAATTTTCCAGCAATCCGCAGTCGAACGTCGTGAACAAGACTAAGAAAGACTCGAATACATGAAGAAGAAACAGAGTATTTATACTCTTTATCTCTATATGGCAAACCCAACAATGTGTGATCTACTTATTGCAAACTTTCCTTCCGGAATAGAGTATTTTTCACTTATCCTTAACCCCAAAAAAAAACAGTTTAGTTTCATGGCTGATGGTTTACTCTCTAAAATGTTCTATAGTTTCTTATTTTCACATAGTAAGCTAGAAAAAACTGGAAATATAAATATAAGATAGCAAAGAGATATACCTAATTTTTGCACAAATTAAATAAAAAGAAGCGATATACCTAATTTTATAGATTTTTGTAACATCTTCATTTTTTTTTTTTTATATCAACAATCACGACGAAGAAATTTAACTCTCTCCATGCAAATGTAAACACAACAAATGGCTCCACTTTACTTTTACAGTTTTACTATTTTCTTTTAAATAAATAGTATAATATTCATAAATTTTTCTAGATTCTGAATCTGTTTTTACAATATTTGTAGTTAAACATGTTAATATGAACCAACCTTGCCACAATTAACGATACATATATGAACCTAACATTTTAGAAACACGAGAAAAAGTATTTAGAATCAGCGGATCTACAATCTCCTCAGCCCTCAGGATAGAGTAGGTTAGTCTGTTTAAAGTTTTCTTTTGTCATTGTCAGCACAAAACATATGCTTTGATAGAAATTGATTGTCTCGATGTAAATTCGTTTGGTTCAGTTTTATGACTCTTGACCCTATATATATGTCTAGTGAACTATAAAGATTACAGAGATTTGGACCAATCCCTCCAACCATATATAGCCATATCTTGATCTCATAACTATTTGTTTCGGTAAGAGTTTCTGACTTTCATCTATCATCCTAATGTATGTGAATCTAGACTAATCCCATTCAGCAAATGGGTTACGATTTATTTTGGTATACCTAGAAGTTGTGTATATTTAAGTATATTTTTCCCCGATTAGAGATCAAATTGAAGTTTATAACAAATGACTTCATCGTCAAACGTAGTGTGTCACATTATAATTCAATATAAGATTTTAAACTAACCACAAAGTAAATGAAGCATTTAAAATTTTTCTTTTCTAAAGATTAATAGAAGAAAGAAAGATGCCTTCGGCTTCTTATCTCATTGATGAAAATATGGTTTATACAAAACAAACAAAAAGGACAAAAGTGTAACGGTGGATCATTTATAAAAACTAATATAATGTTCTTTTTATTTTTTGTGTCCTATACCTAATTTAAAAATCTATAATATAGTAACAACTGCCAATTCATTGGAGTTGTCTTTTGTAGTCTCACATGGAAGAGCATATGTTATATATTAAGCCCCATCCGTTATCTTCCTCCTTTACAGATTATCCTTTGGACCTTTCTGTAACCAAAACAAAACACAATAAACAACATTATCATTACAAATATTCTCAAGTTGGTTACCTCCACTATATATGACTCACACACTTGGAAAATGATAGTAATTAAAGCAGCTTTAGTATTAAATAATCAAGTTATAAAAAATATGCAAGTTGGTACGTATCATATTCATATGGAAATAATAAAAGAAAACGATGAGGTGGATTTTGTTACCTGAAACATGAAATGAGACCAAACCTCAGTAGATGTTGCTTTGATACGTATATTTATATACATGTAGCTTGTACTGTAAGTATATATATGTACAAACGACGATTGACTTAGAATATAGCTTTAGCTATTTGAGTCTCTCTTGTTGGAGGATTTTTTGGTATCTCGGAAACACATTTTTACAAGCTGAAACCTGCAATTGGATTTATCATACACAAAAATTATACTCCGATTAAATTAAAATCATGAGCCATGTCTTAGGTGTTAGTGACGTTTTCATGTCTTAATACTTTAACAACTATCTATAAACTTAAAAATAAAATAAGAAGATTATAAAGCAGTACTCCATCAATATTCATCCCACACGGTTCCCACTCGGAAACATCCGTTTCACTCCTTATTTCAATTGGGGAAAATGTGATTTATTCTTATTCTTATTATATAAGTAATACTACTATTTATTCGTCACTATATAATTAGGTTTGAATCAAAGTGTTTTTTATACATAAGATAGTGCTAATAGAAATATAATTTCTTTTTTTTGTGAGTGAAAAATCAAACCTTCTCAATTGACTAGTCATTTTCCAACCTACTACTTACATACAAACTACAAGAACCCTTGGTGCCAAAACAAAAATGTGTATATTAATTCAAAACGTTGACTATATATAATATCTAAAGCCACATGCTATTTCTGACCGAGTCTGATTTTGTATTAGTGGTAGGAAAGCATCTTAGATATTAAAAAAATAAAATAAATAACTAATACTAGATTTGAAAAATAAGCAATTTTGATATGGCTTGATATTTTTAATACTAATAATGCTTATGTAACGGCTAAAAGTTAATAAATTAAGAAAAATCAAAAAAAAAAAAGAAGGAAAAAAGAAAATACTTACGGATTCGATGTCGATTTTGAAGACAAGGAGCTTTCTTCTCTCTCGACAACTAGTTCGGTACGCCACAACGATGTGACCGATGGCTAAGACCCAAGAACAGACAAAGAGAGCCATCTCCTCTGTTCGGAAATAACCACCGATCACAGGCTCTCCGAACACAATCGCTGCCTTAAACGATACGTAGATCAATGACGATATCGAGCATATCATCGTTATTGTCAGATATGGTCCCCTCGATAACTTTGGTCCATCACAAAGCCCGTAAACGCCTTCATTCATCAGAAAATATAAATAAAAATCCGAATTAAAATTCTAATAAAGGATCTGCTTTTAAGAAAAATTCATATGAGACCAAAACAGTACTCTCTGGCTTTCTGCTTTTTAGATTCTTTTGGAAATTGTAATCAATCCCCGCCAATCTAGCATAAATTTAAGGCACATGCTAATTTCAAGAGCTGAATTTCATCATAATTTTCACAAAATTTATAACTTTAACAAGAACAGAGTACTTTAAAGAGTTTCCATTTATAGAAAAACAGGACAGAGTTAAGTTTCCGTAAATAATTAGGTAGTTTACTTCACTTACAAAGTATAATGGCAGATCTAATGATAGAGATGAGAGGTATATCGATGAGAGAATATCTGAAATCGTAGTTGCTGAGATAAGAATAAATCGTCGCCGGGAAACTAGAAGGAGAAAGGCGATTGAGGGAGGAGGAGGAGAGGATGGCGGAGGGGAGAACGGCGTCGGCGACGGCGAGGAAGATCGGAGCAGAGAAGATGATGAAAGAGAGGAACATAGTGAAGAGAACAAAGATCGTCTTGATTCCTCTCCAAAAAGAAGATGAATATCTTCTACTTTTGCTACTCTCTTCTTTGCTGATCAAACCCATCTTACTTTGTTTTTTTTTTTGTTTCTAGGGTTATGTACAGAGGATTTACGATGTAAGTGTGATTTGGTTTCTGGAGAGAGAAGTTTTTGCAGAGACTTTGTTTTGAGGGTTTTAAAAGGGTCGTAGAAGACAAAAAAGACTTGACGATGCTGACGATGCTGACGATGTGTATAATTTTTGTTTATAAATTAGTAATAATATCTATCATCGATAGTGACTTCTTTTTTCCTGTTGAATTTAAACATTTGAGATGATGTTTTTTGAACGTCTTTTCCAAGGAAAAAATAATTCTAGAACATAATATATGATCTGTTTGATTGGAAATAATCCACGAGAGTTTCAAAACTTTTATACATTTTGCATCATTTTCGATTTTTTATATACTTATGTTAGTCTCATGATCTTGTAATCTTCACTTGATTTATCGGAGAATTCATATGCAGTATGTGCGGACATACGAAATTGAAAAAAACATAAATATATAATTCACTTGTAAACTGAACAGTTATATATTTTTTTGGCGAATAATAATATGCTGTAAATCAATATTTTCTTATAAATTGTTTTATCTGAAAGAGTTTTTTCCGTTGCAACCATTTAAGTTTTACGTATTTGTTTATTGCTTTGTACTTTGACTCTTTAGTCAAAATTTGTATTCACTTATGACAGCCAATTAAAATTTGTATTTCGTATGTGAGAGCTTAACACCTAATCGGCCATCCATGTTCAGCTCTAGTTTCCCTAAAATAACGGTATTACCTAAATTGCGTGAAGCACAATAGTCTCTTATTATATTTTTTATGAATTCCATTCATGTACTAATCAAATTGAGAACTATATATGTTCAAAGAACATTGCTGTGTATTTGAACAAAACGTAAAGGTAACAATGGTATCAATTGGAGAAAACAATCGTAGTATTAAAATACTGTTATTTCCAGACATTTTTTCTATAAAAATGAGATATGCTTGATAACAGTACAAAGGCGGATATAGAGGAACCGACCGATTTTAGCCATGTGAACACTGATCGAATACATAACGCATATTACTTTACTTTTACAGATGATTATTCAAGTTTACTACCAACGAGTTCAGAACATGTTAATCTATATTATATAACTTTGTTTTATATGTGTAACTGATAATATTATATGTGTCGCTGATCGGCTGATTTTATGAATCATACTGTAAAAGTGAGAAAAAACCAGTTTAACAAAAAAAAGTCAGAAAAAACTAACCTAATATTTATGTAGAAAATTTACAAATTGCCAAATGATTTTCAATTCGAAATCAATATTTATTAATTTTTATAATGAATTAACTGATCAATATAAAATATAATCTAATGGTTATATTTGTGGTATTACTGTGTAATCATCTGAATTCAAATTCATATGATATATTTGTTGACAAAAAAAAAAGATTTGTGGGATAATTTAGTTCTGAATTCAAAAGGGCCAACCTACTCTTTTCGTATTATAAATGTAATAATAGTTTAATGAACAAAATCATATCTTATGAACGATTGATTAGAGAATTTAGCATCTCATTTTAAACGAGTGCAAATAATAACGGACCATAACTTTCGGGCTGCGGGGTTGACTGATGACTAGTATTGAAAGAAACTTCTTACCTGTGAACTCACGAGAAGCATGTATGTTGGTCTTTATGGATAAGTCTTACTAAAATGATACTACCAATCAACTGAAATTTTATTGAAAATCTAACAGTAAGAAATTAAGGCTCGACTGATATCAAGTTTTACAAATTTTTAAATGAAATAGAAGTATAAGCAGTTCTCACGAACACGTAATCGAAATTAACGTAATCTATTCATACGTACGTTAAACTAAGAAGGTCTATTATTTTCTCTTTTGTGTAAAAAAAACTCAAAAAGGAAAATACGTATTATGACAAACCCATCTGGTGTTCTATTGTCAACATCAGATTCATGTTTGATATGGAAAACGAAATGCACAAAGATAATAACTAAAAATAACTGTAATATCAGAGTGAAAGAAAAGTCAAAGAGACACGAAAACAAAAGGGTATGGCCAAGTGTAAGCCACCAGAGGCCATAGGCGGTAGAATGATCCGTCCATGTCAGCTTCGTGTCTCAACTAGCATCGTTTACGTTGTATGAAGGAACCTTAGTCCATTCCAAAGGCGTTGGTCAGCAAATCGTTTTCTCTTTTTGGATAATTCGTTTCCTTTTTAACGTTTTTTTTTGTCTATAAATTATGTGCATTTATATTGTGTTAGTATTTCATTCGTCCACTTGAATTAGTATTATTTAGTAACAATTAGCATGTAGCGTCTATGGCCACTTGGCAAGCTTTTTAGGACAAACCTTTTTGGTGATTAACAAACAAATAAGAAAATGCTACAACAAAGCTTTCAATATTTGGAAACATTTTAGGTGTGTTGCTTACGGCTTACCACGTATATATCATTTCATCATATAGATTTGCGACATGTATTACTACAATCAAAAAGATATTATGTATTCATACACACGGGATGATTCATCTAGAAAACATCTTTAGTATTCAACGGTTAATGGATTATATTTTACGACTCATCGTCGAGATGCATATGACTCTTTCATTTCACATATGTCCAATGAGTTTCCTCTTAAGATTCTGATGAACTTACAAATATATATATTGCTTAAATTATTACTGATTAATAACTTGACAAATCCCCGTAATTCATGATTCAACATAAAAAGTAAAAATGATATATCAACTAATTTATTTCAGAGGACGTTGCTTGTCAGCTTGTGGTGCTTGTGAAGCAAGGAACCTAGATGGTTCTATCAGTTTTACTAACGAATGCAGACTCAGCCAAGTCGATGGCGCGTGCGAGTCCGGCAGCTTTGTTCTGGCACTCACGGTGCTCGTCATCTGGGTCACTATCGGCTACAATGCCTGCACCTGCTTGCAGATAAGCTATCCACTCACGGCGCGGCGTGTCTCTGTCTTTGTATGAGTACATTGTGTCGTATCGAGCTTGTGTTGGAAACACAATGGTTCTAAGTGCCAAAGCTATGTCCATGTCTCCAGTGAATGAAACACTACCGAAACCACCACTGTATGGACCTCTTCTGGTCACTTCTAGCTCATCGATTAACTCCATAGCCTTCACCTGTCACAAGAGAGTTTCTTAACGATCAGACACTCGAGAGTAATGATAATTAACCAAGTCGTTATGTGATAACTAGTGATTTAATATGCCTTTGGAGCTCCGCTAACGGTTCCAACTGGTAAAGCCGCACGAAGCGTGTCCCAGCAAGTCAGATTCTCTTGCAGTTCTCCAGTCACCTGTTTACACGATTCAAAGTTTATGAGCGTTTGCGTTTACATTTCGAGTGACAACACAATGGGGAAGTACTTTGAGATGAGAAAAGAGTTTGATGATTGTAATGTTTTAAGAGAATTATGTATCACCGTTGAGCTGATATGCATGACATGAGAGTAACGCTCTATATCCATGAGCCTTTCCACTTTCACTGAGCCGTTCTTAGACACCTGCTTTCATAAGGTTGGGGCAATGAGGATTTTAGCCAGTTGTACGTAACGATACTATGTTCAAATTTTATCTAATCTTTGTAAGACAAAGAAACACACAAGTTATTGCTTAAACCAATAATACACAGATCACTAACCTTTCCAACATCGTTGCGACCCAAGTCAACGAGCATGATGTGTTCTGCACACTGTTTTTCGTCTTTCAACAGTGCCTCCTCCAACAGTTGATCTTCTTCAAAACTCTTGCCCCGTCTTGCAGTTCCTGCTAGTGGTCTATTCACGATCTTGTTCTGTTTTACAAAATCAAGAAAGTGTTTTGAAACTGTTTTAGTCCCTATTAAATATTTACATTACAAGAAGTTCGGGAAAAAATATTATGTGAGCTGCTTACTTTCTTCACTCGAGTGAGAATTTCAGGACTTGACGCTACTAGAATACAACCTCTCCCCTAGTTGGTAACGAATATGGAGATCAGCAAAACAGAGGAAATAAAGTAAACATGTATAGGAGATGAAACAAGTGATATATATAGTAATAGGTAGAGAGAAGAGAACCACTGACTTGCAAGTAACACATAGAAGGACTTGGGTTCACAATCCTCAAAGCTCTATACACTTCAAATGGATGAGCAAAAGTGCGGCGCTCAAACCGTTGACTTAAAACAATTTGAAAGATATCTCCAGCCAGTATGTGTTCTTTAGCCTGAAGTACAGCATTCTTATACGCATCACTTGTCATACTTGATTTTTCCAAAGGAGTGCCAAATTGATTTGTGTGCAAGTCCACTGATCCATAGGGTAGCTTGGGGCTGAAACAAAAAAAGATAACTCAAGTTAGAGATACAAAACTGATCGGAAAAAAAAATAACAGACACACACACACAATGTAACTCACGGATTAATGCATTTGATCCTCAATACCAGCTCTTCCAAGTGTTTCACACCATTAGCATAAACATCATCAAATGAGGAGTTTCCAGATAACCTCACCCAATGAATAATATGCATTTTCTGAAGAAAAATAAAGCAAAAATTCACATTGAGTTTATACAGATTACCGAGTAACCAAATCTTGATGAAAAGATCAATAGATTTAACACCTTTTCGACATGATCAAAGACAATGACATCATCATAAAGACCAAGATGCATGTCTGGCAAATTCCGGTCATCAACCGGAGCCTTGGAGAAAGGTAGCTTTTTCTTTTCGGCATAACGGACCGTATCATAAGAAAAGTAACCAACCCATCCACCTGTTGTTAATAACAAGATCATGTGATTCTGTACTAATTGTCATTATATTATTATGATCTCAAAGTAACCAAACCAAACTAAGTTAGCAAATCACTCACCACAAAAAGCATCAGGAAGATCATCGATCAATTGAGGTTTCCAAGTCTCAGAGATTCTTCTAGGAATCAACATTGGATCTTCAACCTCCTCTGTTGTCAAAGTACCTTTTACATGATCCATGACTGTCACTTTGTTCTCCTTAGCCACAATTTCCATCTTTGGGTGTGCTCCAACCACACTATATCTTCCCTAAAGGATTAAACCATACATCAGTTTGATTTGAGAGAGATAGAGAAAGCTAAAAATAAAAAGAGAAAAAAAGAAATAGACTTCTTACAACAGTGGAAGAGTGATGTCCTGGCTCAACTGATTCGAAAAGGAAGCTTGGAGCCTCCTGATCATCTTCTTTGATAAGACAACGGTAAGCGAGAACTGGAGTGAGATGGTCGGAGAAAATAGTGTGACGAAGCGGAACAAGATTCTCCTTCTTAGAACTTTCCGCCAACTTCATCGCTGCAACAAACCAATTGGTAAACATCTCTCTAAACAAAGCAGCAAACCTAAAAAGGGAAGAGTTCGAATGATTCACATGGAGAGGGACAGGACAAGATAGAACCGCATTTGATGGGAGTGACGAAGGATAATAAACCGGAGGAGGAGCATCTTTTTGTAAATCCGGTGACCGGTGAAGGTGGCGAGAGACGGTGCCTGGACGGCAAGAGACGGAGATGGAGGCCAGGGGATTGCATCACTCCGAGCGCGTGCATGGTGGCGAGAGTTTTGAGATTTCGTATATTATAAATGGGATGAGACTCTTTTGTATACACTTTTCAAAACTACACTTTTATTTCTATCCTCAACTTTCTTATTTTGCTATTTGAGCTGTTATATGTACAAATCATTTGACCAGATTTGTGTTTAAACTTTTTTTCTTACTCAAAATTTAAGTGTGTGTTTGAACTTTTTTTAATGCAAATTAGAAAATAATCAAAAAATTGGTTAACAAAAAAAAAAAAAGATTTTGTTCCTTTTTCTTCTCTGTCATAGTCAATTTGATGAATACTCTATAATTCAAAACGAAAGACTCCAACATTTTTTTTTGTTAAAAAATGTTTCCGACTATTTGAAATTTATCTAATACTTCAACTTCAAATGCAAAATTGACATATGAAAAGTTTCCCCTTGAAAAGTAGATGTTAGTATGTTACAATGTACAAATTAAATACTATTTATATAAATATATAATATATTATTTAAAATTAGATGTACTATGTATCCCATAAGGCCATAACAATATATGGTTGATCAAACTGTGACATGTCATGTAATCAGTTAAGTATCGTCATCTATATAATTTTAAATAATTCTCATTCACAATCTATTGGAAGAAATGCATGTATTTAGATTCTTTGCTATACATATAATTTCTTTCCTTTCTTTGTAAGGTTCTTGCTATTTAAATATTTGGAATTTTTTTTTCCAAAAAATTGACACTACTAAGAAGTTCCCATGTTCAATTAATCGCTAGGAGCTAGTCAGACGCTCGAAGTGGACCTAGCATCTAGCAAAAAAATCAGAGACCAAACGAGGATTAATCGGGGACTATTTTTAGGGTTAATTTATGTTTTACAAACATGTTAATCCATTATAATTAATATTTAATATAATATTATTTTTAAAATTATAGTAAACACATAAAAAAATATTTTTATTGAAATTATGAACAGAAGTTATTGTTTAACATTACAAACTTCTTATCTAAATGTTTGAATAATAAATAAATATTTGTTTTATATTCACAATCCAAAAATAATAAAAAACGTATAAGATTAGGTAGAGATTAATCGAGTTAGGTGGAGATTAATCGGTTTAGGTGGAGAATAATCGAATGACTCTTTTAAAGAGATTTTTAGAATCCAAGGAAACTTTAACAAAAATAAAAAAGGGAAATTCAGTGTTGACCATAGAAGACGAAGTTTTTATAGAAGAAATATGCGATATAATATGTTTATCTATGGTCGTCAAACAAATATACAGAAAAAATAAGAATTAAAGAATGATAATGGGCTTGAGTATCCCACAAAGCCTTTTAACAAAGGAACTTCACGTATCCCACACCGGAAGGCTAAGAGAGTTTGACAGTGGAAAATTGAATATAAATAGACTTCACTCTCATCACATTAAAATCACGCAGCCATGTGGTGAGTACAAAGCGAACTATTCTTTCGCCTTTTACTAAAGAATACCGTGTACTCTCCACGCTAAGTGGCATACGCCTATTTTTGGAGGGTTCTCACTTAACCGTGAGACCCAACATTTACTCTTGTCTGAATATTTTAATTTGTCTCAAACCTTGATTGTGTTGATTCGGCCCGGAGACAATTTGCTCAGTAGAATCTTATATAAATTGACTTGACATAATATGAAATAGATTGAAAATATCCTGCAAGTTGAATTTTATAGCACATATAGAGCTAATGAAATTACAAACCGGTCCTGGTTTATCAAAGGGATTCGCATAATTTTAAATCGGTTTTGTATCAGATTCCGGTTAGGATCGGTTTTGGGTCTAAGTGGAACGTACATTTACTTCGTCCTTGGTTGTTGTTGTATCCGTTTAATACTTTCTCCGGTGACAATGAACCTCTTCGTTGTCGTTTCAGCTGCCATCTTCCTCGTTATCTCCGTTGCGTATCTTCCTCTGCTCAGTGACTTATGTAACTACGCCTTTCCATTGATAGCTCCCTTTCTCTCTCAAAAATCAGTTTCTTTTTGGATTGTTTTGACTGATTCGATTCATGTTCGCAGATTGGTCAACTCTGAAGTCTCTTACACCACCGGTTGGTATGGTAGCGGATTTGTTAGTGAGAAATGGAACAATCTTCACCAGCGATAGCTCTTTGCCATTTGCAGATTCCATGGCCATTCGTAATGGCAGGATTCTTAAAGTCGGAAGCTTTGACACGCTCAAGGTTCTTCATTCACTCTTTCAATGTTCAAGTGGTTGTTGAATTTGTCCGCTGCTTTTATACTACTTGACTAGCATGAATGAATCTGAATGTTTGATACTTTTTCGTTCTCATGTAATTTGTAATTCGACGAAGACAGGATTTTATAGGAGATGGAACTATGGAGGTGAATCTAGAAGGGAAGGTTGTAGTGCCTGGACTTATTGATTCACATGTTCATCTTATTTCTGGGGGATTACAGGTGATTATTTCTGTGTTCTTCCTTTTTGTAATGATATGTGTATTGTCAAGTTAACCTGAGAGTAGAATTGATTACATGCCATTGTTTGATCAGATTTAGACATGAAACAATATACTATAGTGTCTCGTTTACCTTATTTCCTTTCCTTTTTTTTCATTTTATGTTTCCGCTTGAGCATAGATGGCCCAAGTTGGACTCCGCGGAGTGAGTCAAAAAGACGAGTTTTGTAAACTGGTGAAGGACGCGGTGCAGAGTAATTTATATTTCACTATTGTGGTTACATTCCTTTATTTGTGTCTGTTTCTAGTTATGTGTGTATAGTGTACAGTGAACATGAACGAAAAATTTTAGATGCAAAAGAAGGCTCATGGATTCTAGGTGGTGGATGGAACAATGATTTTTGGGGAGGAGAATTACCCTCTGCGTCATGGATTGATGAAATCTCCCCTCATAATCCTGTATGAAGTTTGTTGACTTTTTTTTTGTGTTTGTCAATAGTCAACAATCATCGCCTTACTTATATATATTGCTCTTCATTAGGTTTGGTTGATTAGGATGGATGGTCATATGGCATTGGCAAATTCCCTTGCGCTTAGGATTGCTGGTGTTACGAGTTTAACGGAAGATCCAGTTGGTGGGACGATAATGAGGATGCCTAGTGGCGGTAATGCTTTTTCCAAGTAATGTATATTCATCTAACACGTGGTCTGCTTCTGCTTCCAATACTTGGGATTGCAAAGAAACTTTATATATTGTAAGTGTATACTTATCAGCTGGTACTTGCTTTTATGATTGAATCAATGCAGAGCCGACAGGTCTTTTGATCGATGCTGCTATGGAGCTTGTCACTCCCTGGGTTAAAGAAATCTCAGTAGATGAACGTAGGGAAGCACTTTTTAGAGCTAGCAAATATGCTTTGACTAGAGGCGTAACAACTGTTATTGATCTTGGAAGATACTTTCCTGGCACGACGGATGAGCTCTCCTGGAAAGACTTTCAAGGTGCAATAAATCGTTATGTTAACCTTGAGTGGGATGACTTGTCAAATTCACACTTAGCTTGCTGCTAAAATAGAGAGAATTTGATGACTCATTTGAGTTCATACTCCTTTATGTGGTACAGATGTCTATCTTTGGGCTGATCACTCGAAGAAGATGATGATTCGGACTTGCTTGTTTTTCCCAATCACGACATGGTCGCGTTTATCGGTATGATTTCTTCAGAAGCAAAGCAACTCTTGTTTTCTGATAAATAGAACGAGTAGTTGTAAAAGCAGTTTTGTGCTTGTTTAGCACGAGAAAATTAAGCATATCTTATAGCATTCTTCAACATCATGTTTTGCAATTTACATAGATTTCTCATTTTTCTTTGTGATCTGCATCTCATATATCATCAGTGAATCGATAGCCTTTCCTGATTTTCTCTTTCGATGTTTGATGCTTTATATCATCTGTGCTATGATGACTATTAATATTCACCCCATTCTCTTTTTCACCGTTGCTTCCCCAATTAATCTTGTGCTTTTACTGTCTTTACTTGAAATATTATTTGTGCTCATCTTCGTTGACTTCATACTTTTAGGATCTTAAGCTTCAGAAGGGACCTGTACTGAGTGAATGGCTGTATCTAGGTGGCGTCAAAGCGTTTATTGATGGCTCTCTAGGTTCTAACAGTGCACTTTTCTACGAGGTGAAGAATACAATATTCTTTCTTATTCATCTGCTATATTCCTTGAAATTATTTTCATATTGCTCATATTAATCAAATATAAACTAGAGCACTTCGTTATATGTTATTTTATCCTTCAGGAGCACTAATAAACCCACGTTTTATATCTGTTTGCAGGAATATATTGATACACCTAAGAATTATGGGTTAGAAGTAATGGATCCTGAGCAACTTTCCAACTTCACAATGGCAGCAGACAAATCAGGGCTTCAGGTGTTTCCCTGGTTGCTTCTGTCCATTGTTTGCTCATTGTCGTATATATTTTTGCTTATTATCTTATTTTACTGTGATCAAGGTTGCTATCCATGCTATAGGCGACAAAGCAAATGACATGATCCTTGACATGTACGAATCGGTTGCTGCAACCAATGGAGACAGAGATAGAAGATTTAGGGTGAAGTTTGCTATTTAAAACCTATTCCCCTCTGAGCTATTTGCTTACTCAGTCTGCTTCTTCTGTCTGTATCTAATATCTCTGAATTCCTAGTTACAGATTGAGCATGCTCAACATTTGAGACCAGGATCAGCCAACCGGTTTGGTCAACTTCACATTGTAGCTTCAGTTCAGGTAAGTTACTTCCCGGCATTGAGCATTTGGGGTTAAAACTCACTTTCTTGATCTACCATATCTATAATGCTCGTGAACAGCCGGATCATTTGCTTGATGATGCTGATACTGTTGCTAAGAAGCTCGGTTCTGAGAGAGCCGAAAAGGAGTCTTATCTATTCCAATCTCTCTTAAATGGCAATGCACTCTTGGCATTTGGTTCAGACTGGCCTGTACGTTTTCGATTATCTCCACATACAAAGTGTTTATAATATACTAAAACTACGTATTCAAGCATCGTCTTTTTGCCTCCAGGTTGCAGACATCAACCCGTTGCACAGTATCAGAACCGCGGTTAAACGAATACCTCCCAAGTGGGATCACGCTTGGATTCCATCTGAGTGCATCTCTTTTACCGATGCACTGATTGCGTAATAAGCCTCTTATTTAAACCTTTTAGAGTATTTTCTCCACTCTATTAAATGCATTTTCTCAACCATTCATCATCTTCTTCATATGATAACCCCAGGGTCACGATATCAGCTGCACGAGCAGCGTTTCTGGATCATCACTTAGGGTCTTTATCTCCTGGGAAGCTCGCGGATTTTGCTGTATTGTCAACAAATTCATGGGATGAGTTCTCGAAAGACGGTTCTGCTTCGGTTTTAGCAACGTATGTAGGAGGAAAGCAATTGTATCCATGAATGATGAAATGTCTAATCTTATAAACTATAAGAATTTGATTATTTCTCAATTTTTTTTAGGCGTCGTGGAAATATACTATAACATTTGTCTTATCAGTTACATAATCGAAATACAAAATCATTCAGTTCATATTCAAAAAAAATCTTTAAAACGTTAGAAAAAGAAAATGTTGGTGTCGGCCAAAGGAAATTTGCAAAAAAGGTGGTGTTGGTGAGTGGTCCACTCACTCACGAGTCATGGACGCGGATGAAGGCCAATGAGATGTGTAGCTGTATTATCTACGTGACTCTCTGGTTCCAGCCGGCAACTCGGTTTGGTTCCTACACGTTACACTTAATTGCACTGAGCAGAGCAAGCCCCACGTGTTCCACCTGATTGGTCGGTCACCCCTCGGGTCCTAGTTAAAGTCATCATGTTTCTCCACGTAATAATCTGATGATAACATTTTTTTCACGCCAGAACATACGCGTTGGATCTCAAAAATCCCCCAAAGTATGCGAGAAAACAGACAAAGCATAAAGTTGGAAATAGTCATCTTAAACGTGAAAGGAAGATAAGGTATGTCTATACGAGTAGCTACAAACACATCCATCTCATTCTCCTTTAGCTGAACACACACAATGCACATGATGATACAAAATACACCTAATGAAGAATATTTTATTCATATTGATTTCTTTAAGATTTCTTTGAATTTTGAACTCTTCTTTTTATTCTCGTGAAACCAAGCCTTCAAAATATAAGGTTCCCGTGAATTTATCTTCTTGTAGATCCCCTGAAATTAGAACATAGGTTCTAGAATTTGGAGTTGCAACCCTAATAAATTAAACTCTCTTAAGATATATATACAATACTATGACATATGTATAATGCTTTGTGACATTTTTTTAGGTAACCAATATCCACACACAATAACACAAAACATGATAATGCGAAGAGTATATACGTCATTAGACGAATGTGTGACATCAACATATGTGCTTTTTATCCAAATAAACAAAAACTTATGTGAGTGGATGTGCACGTGTATATAATGGAATTGTTGAACTGTCGACTATACAATTTATCTTAAGTAATTAGTATATTGTCTCTCTACGACAGGTGGCTAATTGTTCCATATGATGGTCTCCAATTCCGATATTGGATTTGTTCAATTGAATGTGTTCCCATTCGTTTCTATCACCACAACTTTTGTCGATGACTTATGTTCAGTGTTCACCGATCACAACAGCTTAGCAATGATTTCCTTTTTTTTTTTTTTTTTTTTTGTTCTCTCTCTTCATTTGTTCAATTAAGAGTCAAGGATTATGGAACATTATATACTCCAAAAATCTTCTAATCTCTATTGTCAATAATTGTTTTGCTATAATATTTTTAGTGCCTTAATTCTAATATGATTAGTAAGACAAAGAACTCAATAATTTACGTTTTGCCTGTACATTTATTAAAATCCCAACCAATTTGTACGACCTTTTATTTCAAACCACTCATCTTATTTAAGTAATCATATTCGAGATCTTACTTCTTAGTTCTATGGTGTCCACTATTATCTACCACAAACCACTCCAAACTACGATAAAAGTATATGACACATTACACCTTACTTTCTGAGAGTTAAGTATATATTAGTCTATAGTCTATACCAATTGTTCGATCGTTATAATATGATAGATTTGGTAAAAGATATTATAGAAACTTAAATATTATATTTTAAATTAGTTAGGATAGACCACTTTCTAAGATTGTAAAGTAATTATCAATTAAGATGGGATATTCATTGTTGAATATTTAAAGAACGTGAATAAAGTTTAGTTGGATATAATTTTGAATATTTCTCTATTAACTAGATATACAAACTTGGTATAGCTACATATAACATTCAAAGATCTGTCTCTTTGAAGTAGATGCGATAAGAACAAATAACTTTCAAAGATTGAAGAAGATAGAGTTAAAAGTTAAAACTAATGCTTTTAATGAACCAATTCAATTCAATTCAATAGTACTATTTTCCTTGTTAGTAATAAATAAAGACGAGACCGACAAAAGAATCGAATAAAAGATGATACATAACATTCGGAATGCTGAAGGTTTATACAAACAGGTTTAAGAGATACGAAAAAAGGAAGACCAAAGTCAAAGGCTAGCTAGGACCCGTTCCAATCTCTTTCCCAAAGTCCTAAACGCCATCGATACTGATTCCGACCAAACCTCATTACTTAATTATATTCCTATATGTATCTAAGGCTTCACGAAATATCTTTACTTATATATAGTATCCAATTGGACTCATTATCCGTTCCGATCCGTATTTTAAAACAAAAATCTAATCCATGCATTTAACTGATTTAAGAAATAAAACAAATATTACACTGCAATTTGAGGAGACTTAAATAACTAGATTTTGAACATGTATTTATGCAAATGGTTATAGTAAAATTAGTATTAAAATAAATTATTAAAATTGAGAAAACAAAGAAACTTATTTTAAGTTTCTTTTTCCACATAATTTGGTTAAAGTTTTCATTAATTTGTACAGAAAAAGTAATTATCCGGTAATTATTAACAAGCTTTATGTTTATGTATAGGAAAAAAGATGCAATATCCAGATATTTATAGTTCGAATAAGAAGAAAAGAACATTTCTAAATCAAGAGTGATTTTGAATAATTCCCTACCGGTAAGGAAAACGTATCGGACATAACTGTCGTCAATACATAAATAAAAGGAAAATAAATTCCATTATTCCAAAATAATAAAAAAGAAAAATAAAACCGACAGAAAAAAAGGAAAAAAAAAAGACAGGAACCAGCCGTTGTTGTACGTTGACATTCAAACTATGATATTTAGTTAATGTGTTAATTTCCACATAATGACGTCTTTCTTCCTTTTTTCCTATCCGTTTCCTTCATTCACATCTCTCTTATCTATATATATATATACAATACAAACATATATCCTCCTCATTCTTATATTATATTCACCAAACTAAAAAAAAAAAACACTCGTAAATTTGAAAGAAATGGCTGATCTGGATTTACAGAGGAGGAAGATGGTATCTCCCAAGCTCCACGTCACCATTCCAGAGCCGTTTAAGCTCTCCTCCGTCTCCTCTCCAATCTCCTCCTCTTCCTCCGCCGCTTGCTCGGCCTACGAGCTCTACCTCCGTTTGCCGGAACTTAGAAACCTCTGGTCCTCTCTCCATTACCCTCACTGGATCTCCGAGCCTGTTCTCAAACCATCTCTTCAAGCTCTTGAGATCACTTTCCGTTTAATCCTCACCGTTGCTTCTGACACACGTCCCTACATCAACCGCCGCGAATGGTTCCGACGGTTGGATTCGCTCTCTACGAGCCAGATCAAACTCGTGGCGGCAATCTGTGAGGATGACGACGACGAGAGCTTATTGACGGCTCCGGTCAGCAATGTCTGGAGTTCTTTAAGCTTGCTTTCGGAGATCGCCACGCGTCGTACATCGGAGAGCATTGGACAAAAGATTTTGTCTACGATCGAGAATGAGATGCGTTGGTGTAAGTATACGCTCGGTGTAGGAGAACCAAACCTCGCCGGAAAACCTTATCTTCAATACGACGCCGTTTGTCGCCCGGAGGAGCTACACATCCTCAAGAACAATCCTTACTCCGATCACATCGAGAATCAGGAGAATCAAATGCTTTACACTATTCATCAGATTCTTGAATCGTGGATTTACGTTTCTGTGAATCTTTTATATCGGATCGAGTCGAGAATCGAAGAGGGGAAATTCGAAAAAGCTTCTTCAGACGTGTACTTGCTGGAGAGCACCTGGAAGCTTTTGGCAGAGATCGAACATTTACACATTCTGATGGATCCTGAAGATTTCTTGAAGGTGAAGAAACAGTTACAGATCAAATCGAGGTCTCAAAACGACGCGTTTTGTTTTAGGTCAAAAGGGTTAGTGGAGATGGCCAAGATGTCGAAAGAGCTGAGACAGAAAGTGCCAGCTGTACTTCAAGTGGAGGTCGATCCCACCGGAGGTCCGAGGTTACAGGAGGCGGCGATGAGGCTTTACTCAAGGAAGACGGAGTACGAGAAGATACATTTGCTTCAGGGAATGCAGGCCGTGGAGTCTGCGGCCAAGAGATTCTTCTTTGGGTACCAGAAGTTGGTTGCGACAATAATGGGCAGTGCAGAGGCCAATGCGAACAGAACAAGCGTGTGCCACGAGCCGTGTGACTCGTTGACTCAGGTGTTTATGGAGCCACCGTATTACCCGAGCCTAGACGCTGCAAAGACTTTCCTAGGAGAGTTCTGGGGCCAATTGGGTTGCAATGGAAGACACTGACACAACAGACTTAAACGAACACTATCTACAGATGTAACACTACCGAACTTTTTGGAAGCATGTAAAGATCAGTGTATGAGTATATTACTCAATTTTTTTAGCACAAAACAATATTTTCACAACATCAGATGTTACAAGTTACAATGTTACAAAAGGTACAATGAGGGTACACCATACATACACTAGGCTTCTACTACATTTCTTTGTAAGCTTCTACGAGAAACCCCATAAGCCAAAATTATAAACTGTCACTCTCATCTTCTCTCTTACCGTAAAAGTAAGATCAGTTCTCTGTTTTAACTCTTACTTGGCATCAAACCCGTCAATAGCTAGAACGTGAATAGTAGCCAGTGGAAGAGAAAGCAGAAATGTAGCGCCATGCGAAAGCAGCCATCACCAGAACCATAAATTGCGGCTATCCACGGCTTTCATGGAAGAGTATACAAGCGGCATTTTCCCGAATTCTGCCACAAACCGATTTACGCAGTGCGTTCTTTTCTCTGTGTGCCCTCCTATGCTACTAATTCCAGTTGAACCGATTTCATATACTTTACCTACAAAAACAGGCCAAAAGAGGAGGATATGCTCTTCATCATCAAAGGTTATCAGAATCATATGGCAATACATGGTTCTAAAAGTTGCCAGCGATTTAGAATTACCCTTAACCCATATAGCAGGAGCGTTTGTAGCATTTGCGACAAGGAATGACATTGCAATATCTTCACAGTTCCTGTTATTAGATGAATCTCACACTTAGGTGGGGTACATTTTATCACATCCAGGAATAAAAAGAAACACAAAGAGATAGTGAAAGTGATAAGGAACCTGTTCTTAGTTGTGAATTCCCTGATAGACGCCGGCATGCTATTTGTGTAAAGGCTGAGGTATTTTTTGTGGAAGAAGGCTGCCTTTGAAAGTACCATGCTATATGTACCACTCCACCAGACAGACCACCATCCGCTGTAGGTGTAGTAATTGGCTTTATCATTCTGCAGAAAATTGAAGTCAACTTTCTGGTTCCATGTATTACACTAAGTATCTTAGATAATGAAAGAAGATGGAATAACCAATTCAAACACCATGTACAGAGTTCTTTCAATATTAATACTAGCTATTAGATCATCTGGATGGAGAGAGAGAGAGAGAAATTAATTCCTTAAACAATGGGAGAGACCTATGATTTTCAGATTAGTGAAAGAGTCCCTAGTAGGCAAACAGCTAAAAGAGAATGCATTTTTACTATTTTGGTACACTGTTATTTGATAAAGAACCTTCTTGAAGATATACAACAATTAAAAGTGACATACCGATTTTTCAGGCCAATGCACACGGGGCACAAACCCCACCATTGTATCCGGAGCACTCTCCCAAACGTTGAATGCAAAATCTACCGTGTGACAAGGAAATATGATATCATCATCTATTGAGAAGACAGCATCTGTTTTCAAGTCTTTAATTTCTTTAAATCTGTTATTCAAACTGTCTTCTTTGTTTATATCAAATCTTAGCTCAACCTCATGCCCATCTCGTGATTTTTTCTTTAAAACATTCTGAAGATACTCCTTAAGAGAATCTGATGGAGGGTTAGGTTCACTCCATACAATGTGGATAGAGTCAAGCCTAGAACATGACGCATAGTGGGAAACAGACTTCTTTAAGAGATCATATCTCTTCCATGTGTTCATCAAAAGTGTATAACCTTTCCTGCAGATTTGATAAGAAAACCATCAAATAAGACAACAAAGAACAAACTTTGCTGTTTAACCAAAAACAAAAAGGCTGCCAACTACCTAATGAGAAAATTCTACTCCATAAGTCCTAACCTGTACACATACCTACATATTTGACTATGCAAAAATAGTAAGTACCATGTCACCAGCTTAACATAGCAAGATTCAATTTTCAGGCTCAGGATTAAATACTCACAAAAATCATAACACCAGCCACTAGTTTAACAAAGAAAGATTATGAATTTCATTCGCTACTGGATATACGAGTGTCTACAAATCACAGAATCTCTGGCTTCTGCATTCATATATACATAGATTCATTAACTGCATGGAGCTTAAGACACCTAGTATGGTTATAGAGCCGAGAAACAACACAAAATCCTTATATAATCAATACAATCAAAATCCAACCAAACAAAAGACACAAAAATTTGCCAACGAGAATCAACCAAACCAAACCAAATCGCTAAAACAAATTAAAATTTCTACAAAAGTCCACTCACAGCCAAAGAATTTACAGTTTAATTTTGATATTCAAGCAATGAATGGAGACAAAAACTCGGTAGATTCTTTCCTTCTTCTAAAACAAACCCAATATAGTTAAACGAATTTGGCAAAAAAAAAGTTCAAAGCGAGTCTCAGCTAAAATAGCACTTATCAAAAAATTACTTTCCTAAAAAAGAATCTAGTCTTCACCAACAGTTACCATTTTAGAGATCCAAATGAAAGAGTTAGACCCATTTAGAAAAAGTTGAAGAACGTGCGTTTAGTGTACACACCTTGATCCAGAGATCCGATCTGCGACGGCGATTGAACTGTTAACCCAAGGCCGAGAAGATCGGCAAACGATTGTGATAAAAGCGAAAGCGATACAGCAAAATAGAAGAAACTTAGTACTCCTCGCCGTCACAAACTTGCGTAATTTCTGATCTCCACGACGATAAGCTAATGAACAAGTTCCCATCTCTTTACAAACCTCTCCTCCTCCCATCAGTAGTAAAACAAACGAATTCAAGTTTCCAAAAATAGATACGCGGATGATTGAAGAAGAAGAAGGAGAAGAGAAAGACGACTCAGAGGTCAAACCGTGTCAAGAGCGAGTCGACTCAGTCTTCGCTCTCATACGGATTTTTTAGTCATTGTTTTTCTTTAACACTAGGCAAAATCATCGCAGATCAGAGACGATGGATAGTTTTCGGATGTAGCGCGGTGCATGGTAAGAAAAAAACATACAGCCACGTGTAATAATCTTAAAACGCTCATGTTTGCTTATAACCACGATCTCGACCTTTGCCCGATTTCATGTTGACGTGGTAAACTGTCATAGGCTAAAAGAGGGTCCCACCTAAGTAACTTATGTTGGTTTCTAAGAAATGGCTCATTTAGTGACTAAATGGTAACAATATGTCAACTGAATTGTGTAATGAGATTATAGATTATAAGTTGATAACCTTGATTCATTCTATTTTAAGCGGAATCGTAGAATACTCATATAGATTTAATAGATTAATAAAGTTTATTTTTTTCCTAATTATACATTCTCAAAGTGTATAACGAAATAATTATTCGGAAATATAAAAAACATATGCAAAATCACTCATCACCAATGTAAAAATAGTGATTATATGAGAAAAAAACAATATAATTATAAGTTTGATTGGATAATAAAGTCAATAATTTTTCTGTATAGTCAAATAAAATTTGTGTTTTCCTTTTGGTATGTTACAACAAAATACAAGAGACTATAAATGTGGTCGTGGTCTTCTTCTCTATGGTTTAACATCTTCGTCTTGTGAAGTAGAAGAAGCAAGAGACTGTGCGAAATCAGAATCCATTACAACACCATTCATTATGTGCGCCATGATCTTCCCTCTCTTTAACCCCATCTTCTCTGTCTCGATGCCATTAACGACTAATCCACCACCATTTCTCTTTCTCCAAATCTTCAATTTAAAACCACTCAACGACTCATACGACGCCGTTTCGTCGGTCCTTATGTCTGTTTCTTCAACTTTGTACGGAACAACTGCGAAACTCATTATCCTCGATACGACGGCGTATGTGTTATCTTGGTCGTCGTCTTTAATCTGGCGGCTATTGTTCGATTTCAGCCCAAGATCTCGGCGAAATGCTTTGTCGGACGGTACGAAGGCTGTGAAAACTAGATCTTCTGGTAACATTTCGATCATCATCTTCCCGAAGTAACCGAGTTCATCGGTGAACTCGTATCGGAGTTTGCGAAGATGGTTACCGGCGGCGAGAGGTGTTTCCGGTAATCGAAGAAAGGAGAAGATGAGTATAGTTAGGGAAGAAACAGTGATGAGTATAAGTAGGAAAAACACTGGATTTTTCAAGAAATGGGGTTTCTTCATCGATAGAGCTCTGCTTAGAGGAAGAAGAAAGAAGAACGAAGCTCGATCTGGGAAAAAGGAGTTCGTCATTTACAAGTTATTAGAACTGTCTCTAACTTTGGATTTGGGTTGGCCTTTTTCACAATTTTGGCCCAAATCATATTTCATTGACTTGTGATTAGATTGACCATGGATCATTATAAATAGAGTTTGGTAATAGTTTTGTTTCTTCTCTTGTAATAACCCAAGGGAAAAGTAGATTATCCGGTTTATGCAAAATAAACAAGCATTTCAGTTTGTTTTTAAATGGGTTCTTCTAAGCGGTAACTCCAATGGGAACATTCTTGAGTCTTGATGATCCGTAAAGGGTTTCTTCGAAGCGGATGATCTCGTTCTTTGAGCCATAAGCAACTTGAGTTCTATCGTCGAGGTTGATGATGGTCTTGTCGAGCACGGACTTGTATCCATCACTGCTGTATCCGCCAGCATTCTCTATGAGCAGGCCAAGAGGAGCCACTTCGAACAACAGCCTCAACTTTGCCTTAGCTGTTGGAGAAGTCACGTTGGTGAAGATTCCTTTCTCCTTCACAATAATCTGCCAAAAACAAGTAAACTGTTAAAGTCAAGTTTCATTCACAAGTAGAAGAAATCAGGTTAAAGTGTCAAAGAGGAATGAACCTGGTTAACGTCTGGAACCATTCCTCCGGTGTATCGCAGTGTGTACTTCTCTTTAACGTAGTAATCAATCAGCTGATTTTACAATTAGAGTAATGAAGAAGAAAAGCATTTAGATATTTTGGAGGACTAGATTCGAGCAAGATTATAGTTATATCGATCGAAAGCAAGAACCTTGCTGTATTCGGAGTTGTCGAATGTGGCTCTTAAGTTTCCTGGTGAGAACATTTTCCCTTCTGCGATCTCTGTTGTCTCCTTTACATGCTGCCATTTCCCTGAAAAAACATTTTGAGCTTAGTTGAAAGCTACCAAACAAGGAATCTTGATAAACCAAGATTAGAACAAAAAATTAGAAAACCTTCATCAAGAAGCAAGAACTCATGAGTTCCTGGAAATCCTTTAACAGCCAAAACATAAGTGGTTCGTGGACCGTAGATTCCCATGGCTGCAGCCACTTGGTCTCCTCCCGTGACTCCGGTTAACTTGTCCCCAGGCCAAACCCCAAATATGGTTCCCACAGTGAAATTTGTATCCACAATGCTTGACCCATCCAATGGATCAAATGCAACACTAAACCCACCTGTCCAAAAAAATTTTGTATTCTTTCGATAACACACTTCCGCGCAATTTAGGAAGCGGAAATGTCAGTTAAATTTATGTAAACTAACCTTCCACTGGACCTCCCATGTCTTGAAGCTCAGGTACTTCTTCAGAGCAAGCATACTTGCACACATGCGAGTATTGCAAAGCCTATGAAAACCAATACAAAAATCAGAACCAAATGATCCAATACCGATATGAAACTTATGAAATAAGTTAAATCCAAAATGTAATAAAACCTCAAATAGAAGCTTATCGGCGAGCATATCAACAGCAAGTTGTTCATCGCCAAAGGAGTTGACACAAGCTGTTCCACCACAAGAAGCTGTTCTAACTTTAAAAGCTATAGTTCTCAATGCTTCTCCCATACACATCAGCAAAGTTCTCAGTCCCTTGTCAGGAGTTGCTTGTGCCAAAAACTCTTCCTATACATTCAAAAGTAAGTAACTTTAACTCAAAGAACACAGAATTTGAATAAAGATTGAGTCTTTTTTGTTACTGAATAGATTTACCAAGCTTTGGCCAATTTCACATTTGGTAACACTTGAAGCACCATTGCTCTTAGCCTTTGTGGCTTTCAATTGCGATTTTGGTGCTAAACGTAGTGAATCGCCGAAGATTGAGCTCGATTTCAAACGCTGCTTACATTAAATTTCACAATTAGCAATACAAATCCTACTCTGTACTCACATGAGTGTTTGTTTGTGGTTGAGTGAAGTCAAAGTTATATGCAAAATTGCAGAGGATAACGAACCTTAAAGCTGGAGGATGTGGAGAAGGAAGGAGGAGAGACCAATGTAGATGATCGTTGAGAAGAGACGCTTGGGGGAAGGATCCCACGTGAGTAGCACGCGATGCTGGTCTCCATTTGTTAAAAGCTCGAGGTTTGATCGAAGAAGAAGGAGAAGGAGAAGAGCTCTGAGTAGAGAGAATGGTGAAGACAAAAATCAAAAAGACCCAAGTGGACTTGGAGGAGATAAAGGCCGTTCATGCTCAGAGTGACACGTGGCAGTAGCTGAAGAAGATATGATTAAGGCTCTGGTGATGGGCAATTGGGCGAGAGAGACGATTGAGGCAAAGAGATGAGTTGAGAGACTTTGATTTGCGTTCATTCATTTTTTTGTGTGGCTATGGTCCTCTTTTTATCGTTATGAGATTATATTATTATCTCCAATTTCAGTTCACATCACGTGCAAGTAAAATTTAACATTACATTTGGTTGTTTATTTTAGTTTGAAAATCTAATTTGCAAAAAGCATATGTATATATCAGAGCCAGGTTTCGATCCTGGGACCTGTGGGTTATGGGCCCACCACGCTTCCGCTGCGCCACTCTGATTTTTTATGGAACCTATCAATCATTTATTTTTAGTAATATTGTAATATTCTTATTTATATTAAAGAATGATACAAGATTCTTGGTTATTTTCGAAGATTTATTTACATACTGTATTTTATTTCCATTTGATTTTTATAAAGTTATATAACTCTTTGCTCAGATTTGGTTACATCAATTTTAATATAATTAATTTTATAGTTATAAATTTATATATAACAAAATATGATGTTTAAAAATGATATTTTACTAGACATAAACTAATACTGCCATAAAACTTTTCAAATGTTATATACATAAAAATAGATAAATGTTAATAGAATTTTTCTTGTAGTCTCTTTGCTGATTATTATTTTTATTTTAAAATAAAGATGGAAATTTTAATTTATTTAAAAAATCTATTAGTCATTCTACTTCTATAAGTTTCTCTCATACGGCAATCAGTAACTTTAACATATATAACTTCAGTTCAAGACATGGTCATTACACCACATCACTCATCTCACTAAACCGGTTCAATAGTGTATATAAATCACATAGCCATTTTTAGAGAGATTTGAATGTGTCAAAAAATGGCATTCAAACAATTAGAATTAGTTACTCGACATACAGAAATAGTTGAAAACATTGAACTTGTTTGTCTAATAAACTCTAGTACATAACACAAAAGAACATTTTTACATTTGAAACATTAACACCAGAACGTTATCATTATATATATATATGTATGTATTTTTTTTGTCAAAATATATATGTATATATACAATCTTTTAATTAGAAAAAAATGTAAAATTAATGTTTTAAACTTTAACACACGAGAACCAAAAAGCTTAAAAAAGCGATTAAAAATAGGCTTCTGGACAAACCATAGTGCTTGAGGCAGTCACCGCTGCTCGTACCGCTGTTACCACTCCCTCCGCCACCACGACTTCCACTGCCACCGCCACGACTTCCGTTGCTACCACCTCCACCTCCGCCCCCGCGACCTCCTCCTCCTCCTCCGCCTCCACCACCGTTTCTAAGCTCCCGTCGCCAAACTGGAAAATCGATCTCAGAAGACGTTTCACTTATTGTGACCGAACTATGTTTCATATTGGCGAGTGAGACAGAGGTTTCGCTGTTTGAACCAACGGTTTGGATATGCGTAAATATAGCTAGGAGTAAAAGTAACGCCTGAGCCATTGGTTTAATTGAGTTTTGTTGTGTAACCATTTTTGTTTTGTTTATCACTAATTACAACAAGAGCAAGACGCGTTTGTGTTAATTATCTGTAGACCTCTATTTATGCGAATTTCATTCGGTCCTCTTCTGAATCTTTTACCTTTAATTATATTAGTATGATAACTTTCAAGAACTATTCTAGTTTACTTGTGAGAAAAGGTCATGGATAATGTCCTGGGTACAAGAGCAAGATGTTGAAGTCAAAACTATCATTGCAAAGCAATCGTTTTATTAAAATGAGAAATTAAAAACCACAGGTCAAATATACGGGCATGTAGTTGTAGTCTATAGCGGAAGTAGATTTTGAAAGTTTCTTCTCATACCTTCCATATACTGATTCCTAATCACAAAGGAATTAACTGTGTTTCATACCAAATACTTCCAAATATATGATTCAAAGGTTGATTTTCTTTTTCCAATTATTTTAATAATTAAGTACTAATGTTGTTGAGGCCATATTTGTTTGTTAAGACGCGCACGTTACGTGTCTTGACTGTTCAACCTAGGTCTTGAAATTTCGATCAGCTCTCGCAATAAACATTAGTGGTGTTGGTTAACGTAACCGAGTTAAATGTATTGACATTGAACGTATTAGTTGTTTTCTGGATTTTGGTTTCTATTTCAACCATGTTTCAGGAATTTCACATTACATACCGGATTTTGTAAGGTTCGTCGCAAATCTTATGAAACTGGTAGTACATAAAGACCTCGAAGATCTTGATTCCCTGACCTTTGACGTAGACTTATATATCTAATCTAGTATAATAAGTAATAGGAGAGTTTTGTGCACAACCCATTTTTGCTTCAGAAAATGGAATTCATTTGGAGAGGTCGAAAGGAATATTCACAAAGATGCCATATTTGAGGCAAAAGAGCTTTGCTGTGTCCAAAAGGAATGAAACGTGATGAATGTACCATTGGTCCATATGAAGCACAATACAGGTTTTTTAGAGTTTGTCAAAAAAATCAAGACAGCGGAAACACAAGACATGGTGAAGGATGTGAATGATCTTGGTCATTGGGTCATGTTGCCATGTCAAATGATTCTTGGTGTGCTGCTACTTCTCCATCTTCAATGCATCTTGAGTCTTGTATACACACCTCATTACTGTTTAAAAAAGGATTGAACAGACATGTCATTGATCAGTTTCATGATTAGACAAAGCGCACACACTACAGACTACTCTATTGCTTCATCTTCTATTGTTTCTATGTGTGAGACCCAAAATGACATTTCCTGAACCAGCCACCACAGATAAGAGTTTTTTCTTGTATCCAACCACTGAAACACTCATTATTGTTCACGAAGTTCAAGTTCAAATGTGTCACTCTTATCAAACAAATTCATCCACACAACAAAAAATAGACTCTAAATAGCCGAACCTATTTAAACCTAAGCCAATCAACCCAGCAACAAGTGATTCAATTTAAAAGAACCAAAACTAAAACCAGAGGAAACAGAGACAGTACCTCTATTCTACATCAACAGATAAAGCATCACCACACCCACAAAGAATCCAATCAAAAGCTCTTTGAATCTTCCGGCGTTGCCTCCATCCGATAACTCAAAGCTGTACTTATTAGTCATGTTATGATGCAGAAGTCCCCAGTTCCTAATTCCTTGCTTAGCATCTTTCTCAACAAGCTCAAAGATGTACACCTCTGAAACACCTTCTTTCCTCAACGGTGTTCCGGATCCGCTTCTCAGATGAGTTAACAAAGCTTTCAAGTACATTTCACTGTAGAGCAACGTGGCATCTACTTCACTAGCATCAATTCCGGAGCTAGGCCAACCAGTCTCCGCAACAATCACCGGAAGATTCTCATGCCCCATAACAGCCATAGCACTAATCACAGCATCAATCATCATATCAAAGAGATTACGGTATCTAACTCCGGTGGTGAGATCATCTCTGAAATTAAACGGGAACTCTTCAAAAAGAGCAAATCCAATCGGAATTGAGAAGCTAGACCGGTACATATTGTAGGGAAAGAGATTGATCAAGAAAGATGAGTTGGTTCTTTCAAGGAATTGCAAAATCGGTCTGATAATCACTTCGCCGTTAGGTTGTTGAAACTGCGCCGACGAAGGTGGGAACGCCGTGGGTACGATGTTGAAGAAAGAAAACGTAGTTGATACAGAGATCTTGTTGATTCTCAGATCTACGAGAGATTGATGAACATTCTGCATCGCACGGAGGAGAAACGGAGACACGTCCGGCGAATACGAAATCACGTCGTTCCCGACGGAGATGATTGAGATCTTGGTGCGAGGATGGAACGGAAGCACATGGCGATAGACCCAACGCATAGCCAGGGAACGATTCGAAGCGAGGAGAGGAACCAGAGGATTTGGTACGGAGAGGAAGAGTGATACGTTTGTGTAAGCGAAGGCACGAATCATCGTCGGATTTGAGTCGAGGAGTCTCACCGCCGGTATCTTCATAGAAACAACTTTAGCAGCGATTCTGTCCGGCGAGAGTTGTACCGTACCGGAGATTGAAGCTGGAGTTGAGTAGGTGACTCCGATCGTCGTGGCGGAGGTAATCGTAGGTGTCGCTATGGCGGTTATTGTGATAAAGAGGAGGAGATGAGAGGAGAGAGAGTACATTTTCTTCATTCTCTTTTCTTTCTTGGAATTTAGAGAGAGAAAGTGAAATCGGAAACTGAGGATTCTGATCAAGAGAGACGAAAGGTTGAAGACGAAGTGTGAGAATGGGCGGGAGGATTCAGTTAGAGGAGTTAGTGATTCTGTGTGCTACAGTGTATATTTGATACTGTAGACATCACTCGTAAATCAGACGTACGTGGGCCTACACGTGTCCTCTAAGTCAAAAATTTTGACCAAAAGTCTTACGGAGTTAAACAGTATAGTCAGACCCTCTAACTTACGCAGATGCTTTCAACTAGGTTCCTTTTATGACAATGTCTCAGTAGAATGAAGAAACCGAAACTGAAGATTTATAAGGAAAGTTATAAGTTTTTTTTATGGATACCACCAAATCACAACAAACAGAGACTTTTTAGTAGACATCAATGGAGATAAGAACATCAAAATATTGATTACACACACGCTCACACACAAAGACACAAATAAATAGCAAACTAAATCAGTTTGGCATCGACTTCAAATTTAGACTAGAGAGGAGGAGGAGAGATTATTGAATTTTAAGATTCAGGATCGACGGCTGCTGGTACACCGGCAGCGACTGCAGCGGCTGCAGAGCGTTTGATGGAAGCGGATTTGATCAAGTGGTTGTAACTTCCCTTTTCCTTGAAGAGCTGAGCGAAATGGTGCTTGCAGTACAGGATCCCTTCAAGAGCTGCGTAGTTGGAAGGCGAAATCGGGCAGCCTCCATGTGAGCACTTGAAGCAGGA
This sequence comes from Crucihimalaya himalaica, assembly GCA_004349715.1. Lineage (NCBI taxonomy): Eukaryota > Viridiplantae > Streptophyta > Magnoliopsida > Brassicales > Brassicaceae > Crucihimalaya > Crucihimalaya himalaica. The sequence continues at coordinate 1,610,217 of SMJT01000008.1, read as the reverse complement.
CTTGTGATATGTCTGGCTCTCCACTGTTACCTGCAGTTTTTAGAACGAAAAACAAGATTTAAGCAGGACTGACCAAAGAGCTTTCAAAGACCCCAGAAAATGTTTCATATTAAGTCATGATGTCAATAGTTTTCATATTCAAGACTTTCACCAAGAAAGAGAATCATGGTTCACTCGAGAACAAAGCACAAGCCATAGCTGTGAGTCTCCTTTACAGCTCAAACAGGTAAATTAAAGTAACAAAGAACCGATATTTTCAGGGTTTATGCATCTGTGCAAGACATTATGTTCCTTACAAGCTCTTGGTTATTGAGGGGATTATGTATTTATCCAACACATTAAAGAGAAAACACAGGTGAACTCTTGCAGATGATCAAACTGTGTTTCAGAGTAATATACCAACATAGACCTTAGAGGGCAGAAAGGTGATTAGCTTCAGTTAATGGAAAATGCATGAGTGAAGAGCTATCGATATTAAACGAGTTCTAACCTTCTCGATAGGATACACAGTTTTACTGCAAGTGGCGCATTTCTCTTGTGTACCAGAGAACCTGCCGGCAACTCGACTAGGTGTCCTTGTCTGAGAACAAACCAAGAAAGGGATATAAGAGATAGAGTCAATTAATGTACCCAAAGAGCTTTTGTCCAAACCAGATAAGAAACACTTACCAGCTCAGGAGTTGGTTTATCAGCAGGCTTTGCAGCTGTGAGGAAACAAAGTTCAAGACACATTAAATCGATAACCAAAAGAAGGGAAACCGAAAAAATGGAATTGAAGCAGAGACAAGACTACATACGTGACTGAAAGTTCTTGTTGAAACTACCAGACTCCTTAAAGAGCTGCTCAAAATGAGGCTTACAGTACAACACACCTTCCATGGATGAGTAACTGCTCAGCTGAAAAAACCCATTTAAAAAGACATTTACTTTCTCAAGAACTGCTTAAGGGTACAACGGGCACTCATTCCTCCAGCCAAAGCAGCAATACAAAGATGAGAGTCAGACCTGAAGCCTGCTTTTGCAGTGAGTGCATTTGAAGCAAGACTTGTGATAGCCAACTCCATCAGCTGAGAGAAGCTCCACAGCATACACTGTCTTCTCACAAGCCTTGCATTTCTGTTGAGTTCCTGTAAAAGACATCCTCAAAGCCTTGCCTTCACTATCTTTAGTCTTAACCTTCTTCTTATTCTCACCCTAAATTTCAAAATCCAGAAAAAAATGATATAAGAAAAAAGCCCCATTGAAATCCTTCTTTTTCCAAAGATTCTAATAACAAACCGATCCAATCCAGACGAAGGTAAATTGTAATCAGAGATAAAGACGAAGCCGATTTTCTTAGAATGAAATCGTAAAACTCGAGAAATTTTATCAAGAAGGACGGATCTAATACCTCTCCTTGAGCTGACTCCTGTCAAGATCTGATCCTCGAACGAAACTGCAAATTAATCAGAGAAAGACTGAGAGATGCGAGGATGCAAATGTCAACTAGTTTGAAGAGAGAGAGAGAGCTGTTACGTATAGCTATCGTCAATCAACGTTGATTGAGGATCTGTGTGACGATCAAGACGATGATGAGGAAGAAGACGAAGATGGTACAGCAAAGGAATAAGATTTGGGTAAAATCCTTTTTTGCTGGAGGAGACAGTGGGGTTCCACTTTGCCTTGTCCTTTCTCTAATTTTTAAATATAATTTAGAATTTGTATATGTTTACAAATAAAAAATGAAATTTAGCAAAAATTTGTCTTCTTATCTTACTGTATTTTTACCAAATAAAGGGTTTGAATTATCTGTTTATATAATTTTATTCTCCTGGAATGTGTTCCAGTTTCAAATCAGATTTGTTAAATGACTAAAGTACCAAATACATTTATATAACTTAGGCAACATCTATTAATAAAACACCAAAGCATCGAGCAAACTAGAAGTGGTAATAAATACATTGCAATTGATCAACTACTCTTAAGAGCGTAGGCCAATTCTTATTGTCCCAGCCTATTTATTTATTGCCTTGTCTTTGATTTTTCTAGGACATATCAGAAGGCTTCTTAACTGCTCGGAGCTGAACAGAGTTGTCAAAACAGTGGAAGAAGCCAAAGTGAGGGAACCTCTCATACCAAGTTTCTTGTGGCACATGCGTATCCCAGTGTTCTCCGCTGCTGCTTTTTCCGTATTTGTGAACCCATCCTGATCCGTTGTGACCTTCGCCCCAACTCCTGTTCCATCTGTCACCGTGCTTCCCTTCCCACCAAGTCTCACCTTGTTTCACTCCTTGAGCGCTCGGGTTAAAGTTCTCATCCCATTTGTCTCCCCATTTATCCCAACCGTCCCCTACCCATCTTTCCGCCCACTTGTCTGTGTACTTTGTGCTTCCGCCTTGTCCGTCATACTTCTCTCCCCACCTGGTATAAATCAATCAAGACAGATTTAGAAACACCCTAGTTATTTAGTCACAGTTTTGTGTAGTTTCAATTCTATGTCCTTTACAGATGCAGAGGAGAACCACACATCTTTTGAAGACAAGGTAGGAGTGGCTTATTACAAATGCTAATCGCTCCCATAACTCACAAGTCGAAATAACAGATTAACCAATGCTCGCAGACTAGGCTTCTAAATTTTAATAGAGCACCCTAAAGAGTGTGAAAAGCCAATGTTTTGCTGCAGAATTTCAGTAGGTTGTTACTGATTTGATGTTCAACAATATATGGTGTTAATGAGCATGATGATATCATAAAGACTATGTTAATGGTGTTTTTGTTATGTGAAAAGAGGATTTTGAGTACCTCTCATGCCAGACATGAGCGTGGCCAGCATCTAGGGGTGTGTTGCGGTCAATGCTGCACCACTTATGAGCCCATTTTTCTGATTTTCCGGTAGCATCATAATGCTCCCACCACTTCTCTTGCCATTCATCACCTTGCCCACTCTTTCCCCATTTGTCTGCAGTTTTCTCCATATGCACAACACCATTCTCCTGTAAAAGACAATTCAAATTTAGTCTCAGATTATCTATAGTGCATACCCCTGCATATTAGTGGCTAAGTATGTAGATTTATCAACGGAAACTACTTTTACACTGACCTGGCTCATCGACTCTCTCCAGAACTCACGCCACACATTTCCAGTCGCATCACGTCCTGATTTCTCGGAACCAAGTTCCTTGAACCCAAAATCATCAGAAGCCTCCCAATACTTGTCTTGCCACTCAACAACTCCATCAGCAGTAACCCCACGTATCATTGTCCACCTGCAAACCACACCATCAGGTCTTTTCTCTACACCCGTTTGCTTCCACCACTTCAATCCGTTTACGCTAACTCCAGAGGATGAAGACTCATCCAAACTATCAAGAACCCGAGCCGCTTCTTCCGCATTTGCTGAAGATATGATATCAAGGTCATGTTCTGTTGATACTGTCTCGGCGGAGCTGGGCTTAGTCTCAGCCTCTTTCCGAACCTCGATCAAAGACTCAAAAGGAGGGATAGTAAAACTATGTCTTTCACTAGAAAGCATACTCTCATAGGGTATCGAAAGAGAATCTGCTGATTTGTCTTTCTCCATTACAGGATTTGGCAAAGTTGGAAACTCCGCAGGCTTTTCCAAAGACTGCAAGTCCAGATTCATATTTGAACTTATTTCACTACCTTGAGGTGGTGTCCAAGACCAAAAATCTGGTCCTGGAGTCTCAGTCCCAGAAGTTTCTGACCGAGGCACATACACTGTTCTGCTCCACATTCCTGGTAGATTCCAACAACATAGCAATCAACAAACCCAAATTTTAACCAAGTAAGATGACTAATACTTAACATTTAACCAAAAGAACGAAGAGCTAACCATATCATACTATGGAGTGATCTAACAAGCGTAGTTAAGTACCAAGTTTACCATTTTTCGGAGTCTCCGTGATTTCACTTGTGTCGGTGTTATCCACATCTAGGAACCCCTCTTTCCCGTCGCCGGAATTGTTAGAGGCGAGAATCGCTTTAGCCGCAGAGATAGCGGCAGCGGCTCGATCGACGACTTGCATTCGCTGAATCCGATCTCTTTCCTCCACAGAAACCTCTAGAATCTTCTGAAACTCATCAGTCTTCTTCTCCAAGTCTCCTCCTTTCTCCTCCATCACATCATCGACGGCTACAACATTCTCTGCAATTTTCTCAAAGGCCTTCTCTTTCTTCTCGCGATCAACAGCGTTTTTCCACATATCGAGGTACGATTCAGCTCCTTCCTTAGACACCCTAAGAGTCCTCACACCGCTTCTACTACCTTTCCGGTTCCTCCCGTTCGCCGGCGCCGCGAAATTCACAGAAGTGGAGAAGTCACGTCGTCGCCGTCCATCGTCCCAGTGAGAGGAGCTCAAAGCGGCGCCTATAGAAACACCTAAACGGGAAGCCATTTGTTTCTTCTTCCCTTACAATGCCAATTCCAATTCCAAGTTAGAATCAGTATTCACAAAAAAAAACAAAACTTTTTGTAAAATCGGAGAGAAAGAAGAAGACGATCTCTATAGATTGTTGAGGAAAATTGTCACAAAGAGTGGATTTATCACCTCACCTTGAGCTGACTCCAATCAAGATCTGCCCTCGAACGAAATACACGGAAATTACAAAAAGAAGAAGTAGAAGATGATCCACGAAAAGAATAGAATCTCGGAGATTGTGTCTCAGGACACAGTGAGTGTAACTTGTACTTTAGCTCTTTTTTTTTTCTGATGTCGGCACCAGGTATTGGGATATTTAGTTTTGGCGGGTGGTGCCAAATTAAAGGTTTAATTATCTGTTTTAATCTACAAAAATTACTAAATGAGAAACTTTCGAAACCGAGGCAAGTGAGCTCCAGAATTGTTAAAGAATGTGCTATATTTTTTGAGTCATACATTATAATTAAAATGCAAGAAAAAGTCTTGTTAGTAGTCTGAATACTACTATGAAGCCAGTTTTAATGCATTTGCAGTTACCTAATATTGAACGCTTCGTTTCTTTTTGACAATCAGATTGTAGCAGAAGAGTAAAAGAACTTAGTAGAGACATCAAATTGGGAAATGATACGGATCATAATTCTTCTGAAATTCCATTAATCAAATAATCAAAACTGACAGAAGAGTCTAGGACAAAAGTGAATAAAGGATAAAACTACAGCTCCTGAGAAATGATAATTGAGATTCTTTCCGATTGTTGTAAAATGTTCTTGAATCAAGCCTCCTGCAATTAGGAAATCGATTTAGGATCCATGTTTACTTGCAGAAACAACAAAATAAATCAATCATGGACTATGTTATAGATGACTTGTAATTGCTCTTTAACCACTATGCACAACCTTGCAATTAAAAATATTAGCCTAGATCCCAAGGTAATGAATCAGTGCAATAGGTATGGTTTTCATTTCTAGTGATGATCCTAAATGAAATGAAAGCAATAAACGGATTATTAGATTAAAAAAAAAAATTTGAAAATGTGTATGCTACCTCATATGTTGCTTGGGTACATGAACACTCTGACTCTAGCTCCCTGAGAGTAACAAAACAAGAAAGTTAAACTTTAAGTCGAGCACTGGAAAAAAAAACACATCCAATTAACCATGATATGTTCCAAGAAAGTTAAATTACCATTGACTTTGGTGGTAGGTTTGAAGTGAACTTGGCACGGACAACACCGCTGTTACCATGAGGCCTAGTGACTTTTCCCCAAATGCAACGGTAGTGAGATCCGTTTTTCTTTGTCTTTGCTTTGTAGATGTAAGCCATACGCTTTCCCTTGTACCAATTAACCTCCTCTTGAGTGTTCACGCCTTCAATCTGGATGAGAGAAGTGTTGGGATATTGGTTGGACTTGGACCTGAAAAATTACATCATAGTTAGTAATCAAGCTTTATTTTTATAACACTAAATCAGAGACTTCACTACAAACATAAACAGCAGACTCATATTATTGTGGCATCTCTACTGCAACCTCATCCATCATGTCCTGCAGATTTCTATATACTTAGAAAACAGATAGATGCTTAAATGAGGACATCGAATTGTCGCAAAATTGCACACTTTCATCGAGATCTATGTTGATCTACAAAACAAATTTCGTACACAATAACTAAGGAACATTGCAAGTAAAAACTACAATCTCCGAACTTTGCAAGTAAACACTACAAAAGTCCGAAACGCTAAGAAATCAATTCGAAAGAATGAAATTTCCAATGTACCTCTTGTAACCGAGGACTGTTCCTCGAACATACAATCTGCAAACAGCAACAAACACAGATTTAGTCAGACATGTTAACCACTAACGAACAAATTCGAATCGGAGATTTAGCTGAGAGAGAGAGAGATAAGTTTCACATTCGAAACCCTAATTACCTAACTCTCTCTCCTTGACGACCCTTCATTTTCAGTCCTGCAACTGTCTTCTTCCTCTTCCACTCTTTTATGCCGGCGTGCGAATTCCCAGAGAAAAACCCTAGCTTTCGTTATTAGGTCAAGACTATATATGGATTCATAAATCAGCACAGCGCAAAACTCTATTGGGCCTATATGTGGCTATCTCCATCAATATAGCCCAAACTATAATTACGGCTTTGCCCAAATATGGCTTCGCTATAAATTGATATGTTTAAAAAAATTATTTTTATCAAAAATAATATAAAAGTGGTATTTATGTAATAATTAGTCTTGAGTGTGGAGGTGCCTAGGACCTAGGGTTAGGATGCTATGTGCGTTGAAAAGAACAGGCGTGGCGTTCAAGTTTTGAGTTTTCAAGTTTAGATTTCTAGAGTCTATTCATGTATATTAATTAATAGATTTGGTTATTTTATTTTGGGTTGAGCTTGGATTTATTCGAATACCCGAAAATTTCCTGTATTAGAATTTATTTTAACTATTTAAAATACTATAAAATTCAAATAATTTAATCTTATACTTAAATAAATGAAATATTTGAAAATACTCAAAATAACCAGAAAACATAAATATTTTGAAAATTTAGGTTATTAAAAATATATATACGTATTAATAATATAATATTAACATGTACTTATATTTTGGATATGTTCGGATACTTTTTCGAATTCGGGTTTAGGTCAGATTATTGTTCGGATTTTGTTTTAAGATCCGTTCAGATATTTTAAAATTTGGGTTCGGATTCGATTCAGATCTTTGGGTCGAAATGTTATGCCCAAGCCAAGAAAAGAAAGTTCAAATCAAATAAATTAATCGTGATTTTACACTATTGTTATTAAATCCAAAAGAGCAGCAAGGTTTCATGATTTAGTTTCTTAAAATTGTAATTAAGGAATAGATAATAGTACTAGTATGGTTTTTCAGGTTGGCGCGCAAGATAAAACTTAAATCCAGCGGAGACACTGATAGACTAATAATAGTAATAGATGAATGATCAAAGTTGTAAAGATTAAGCGAAAGACTTTTTTTGGGACTTTTTACGTTAACAATTAGATGATGCAAATATACATATACCGAAAAAGAACATTTCTTAAGCGTGAAATTCACGAAATCAATATGTTTGGTTACCGGAACATTCACATGGTTTTTTTAGGCTTCATGATTAGTCAGATCTCATGGTCCGTTGCTCCGAGAACTAGTCAGAGAGTAAAACTTTTTGCGACCTGACTCGGAGCTTATAATGCCTATTGAACCACATCAGCTACTTATAAAAAAAAAAAATAGAACACGAGGGTTTCGTAGATTTGTTCTGGTTATAGATTTATGGGTCTTAAATGGGACAATTTTTTTTTCTAAGTTCAGTTTGTTTGACATCATATTTATGTCTGGTTTTTGTTTGACCTTTTCTTCTTATTAAAAAGATATGAGTCTTTTTTTAATAAATCTCTTTTTGGGTTTTAATAAGACTTCGGATCCTGAACGGTTGATATAATCTTATTATATAAAATTTTGTATTCAAAATTAATATTATATATGATTTTACTACAATGTAAGATATCGATATGTAAAACATCAAATAGTTATTTTCAGACATTGTGTTAAATTTAGTTTAGAAAATTGTTAATCCAAAGATATATATATATATATATATATATATATATATATATAACTAAAAAAGGTAAAGAAATATATGTAAATTATGTATCTATAAGGGAAAAGAAACTAATTTTTTTTTTTTTTTTTTTAAATTCATATTCAAAATTAGTAACTTACATTATTGTGATACGTGTCATGTTTATCGATAATATTTCGACACATGTAAACAACATCAACTAATTATATATATTCAGACATTGTATTAACATTAATATGGAAAAATTGTAAACCAAAAATATATACATATAACTACAAAAGGTAAATAAGTATATGGTAAATATATATATATATGTAAGTTATGTAATCTATAAGGATAAAGAAACTATTTTATTTTTATTTTTTGATTCAAAAAATATTAAAGTGAAATATAAATTAAAACTAAATTTTATTCAAATAAATAACTTATCTTATTGTATAAAGTTTGGTTTTAAAAATTAATAACTTACAAGATCGTGACACATATCATGTTTATCGATTTAATATTTTGAGATGTATCGAAAAATAAAATAATAAAGTTTAAAGATTATTACAAAAAAATATATAAAAAGATAATTAAATACGATTATTAAACAAATGGAACTTCTACAAATAATTATTAATACTGTATAAAATAATTATAAAGAAAAATAAAATTCCACACTCTTAAAACAATAAATTTCCATTATTCACAAAATGAAATTACTACAAATAATTAAGTTAATATTTCTCTTCTACAATATATCAATATGTTACCATATCCCTACTATATTAAAATGGCACGATACCATGTTCTTCATATATTACTTTACCATGTCCATATTAGTTTTGGCCAAAATGAAATTACCTACAAATTCATAAAAAAAAATAATTCTTTATAAAACAATAAGAATTCCATAATTAACATAGTTTTGATACATAGCCAATTTACGAGGGACAAATTGTTGCTATATTTATTGTTATCATATAAATATCGAGTCTAATAACCCAACAATATCACAAAAAACTTGATAAACTGAAATATTCTAATACCTTGCATTGGTCTTCAATTTATTGTTGACTTGTTCCTCAAAATTTAATGTCAAATAACATGCATGATAATATATATATATATATGGCATTTAGTGCCGGTCCGTAGCAAAAGCCACACAAGCGAGTGCTTATGGCATTTTTGAAACATAAAATTATTTCTTTTAATATATTGAAGGTTTAGAGTGCAAATTTCGTACAATTTTTTTAATCATATTAATACAAATATTTCTCTAATTTGTGAGTTTTATTAGTATTTAAGTTTTTCAACTTGTATTATTTTGTGATCATTTGGATTTACAATGTTTTTTAGGTTAATAAAATAATTTAAACAAAATTTTTACAAAAGTTAGCATATATTAAAAAACTTATATATGTATCTATCTATTAACTAAACTAATAGATTAAGCATTTTTAAAACAAATACAACTAGATTATATATTATTATAATAAACTAAAATAAAATTATTTTTATTGATAATAAACTATAAATTAAAAAATTTGGTTGTTAAATATTATATTTTTCCGCTATAATTGAGGTTGCTCAGAATGTCTGGTCCAAACTATCGAATTGAGAAAAGAGGGTTGCAGGAGTGACAGGGTGGATAAAAAACTAGATATTGACTTCGTCAAATTTATCGAAAGGAAAGACCAAGAAGGCGAATCGCGTTACAGACAATACATCTATAACCGTTTGCGTCACTTACTACGGTTAATCAGAAATGAGATAAATCACTACCAGGACCTTCTTCCACATATCATGGTTTGTCCTAAATATTTCCTCTAGACATTGTTAGACACATCCTAAACTTTGAAACTTTTGTTGTTTTATGACCGGCTCTGATGACATTTATGTAATTAGTTTAAATGTTATGTCCGGCTCTGATGTCATTTATGTAATTAGTTTAAATGTAGAGGTGCATAGAGTTAGGGTTTGCTTGTGAGATGCATCGATCGAGACGACATTTCCACTTTCGCCAGCCCATATTTCCGAAACCTTAAGATAGTTTGACAAACTTTTTCAAAGTATGCAAGCAAATTGGAAATTTTAGACTATTTGTTTTTGTAAAGAGGATAAAATTAGCATTATGTGTTTGAAAATGTTTTGGACCAATCATGACTCACTTAACCATTTGATCATATTGCTCATTTCCTATATATAAAAAATAGACTATGCATTAACAAAATCAAATTTTTATAACAGATTTCAAGTTCAAATTTTGAGAATTAGGCTCTCATTGCCAAAACATTACTTCCAAATATTAAATCGACTGAAAGTTTCGGTACTATATGGTTATGTTAATTAAGGATTACGGCTAAAGTTAAGAATTAACTCAACGAAATTCAACTGAAGCATTTATCAAAAAAAAAAAAAAAAAAATTCAAGTGAAGCCAGCACAGAGACTGATATAGAAATTGACTTTTCAAAGTTGAAAAGATTATAAGACAATAATATCTCGTATTTAAACATTTTCTTGTGTGAAATTTACATTCGACACTATGGTATGTTCGTAATCTTCTGTGCTACATGAATTTTGGTTGACGTTCGGTAGGTTTTTATGACAGTATTTATTCTAGCTTGAAGTTTGGGCCGGATTGGAGCACGAGCAACCAAATTTAATGTTTAGGATCCACAATTATTTGATTTAATATTTTTTTTTTTAGGGTCCATGTTTATGAATTAAAAAGTTTTTATAGTCCATTTTTTATGAATTAGGAACTTTATTTTTCAATTTTTTTTTTGTTTTTGTTTTTGTTTTGTTTTTGTTTTTGTTTTTGTTTTAGGCCTCAAAATGTTTGGACCGGCTCAAGTTGAAGCAGATCTGCCCATCAAACTGTAACTCAGCTAGTTAATCAGAAAATTCTAACAATCTACAGAGGATCAGTGACTGTTTTAAAGCCTCTGATGGGAAAATCTATTACGGTTTCGTGACGCCACGTGGACTCGTGGTGTTCATGAAACCGCCACCGCTTGAGTTTGGAGGCGGAGAAGTGATTGCGGGGAGGCGGAGATTCCGGTGACTGATGAGAGGTATAAGTTGAGAGTCAATGGCTTTGTGTGCATACTGCGATGAGCGTTTAGGTGTTTATGGCGATTGCGTTTTCGGATCGAAGAGTTACAGTTTGTTTTGTTTCCAGGTAAAGAGAAAGAGATGGATCAAGTTATGGAGAGTTTTCCATTAATTGTCGGAATTGTTTGTAGTGCTTTGTTTCTTGTTTTTCCGACCAGTCGATACGGTGTTCGATGCATAGCTGCTTGAGTTAACTTTACTTCTTTGTTTATTTGTTATTTTAGTATCTATACGTTTTATTCTCTTTGTAATCGAATTCAGATCCAATGGAGATAGATTTATACTTTTATAAGGATTACAATGTTAACAAGGTCGAAGACTACAAAAGTAGAGAAGAAATTATAATCAAACATCAGCAAAAACATGGAAGTTCTTAGAATCAACAGAGATGAGTCTAACAGCAGCTATAGCAGCAGCAAGAGACATCAATCCAAAGAAGCAAACATTAAGCCAATGCCATAGCTTTTGCACACGACTAAGCTTCTCGTTCATAGCAACAAGATACATGTGATTCGCTAATATGAATGTCAGAGGGAACGTGCTTATTGCTCCCGTGAGGCTCATGAAATCTCCAAGAAACGGCAAAAGCGCTGAGAGAAGAGTGCTTACCGCGAGGTAGCTTCCTCGTGCTACTGTTCTAAACAACAGATTCTTTAATGCCAATGGACTTCCTTTGGCTCCATACTTTGTATCCATATACTCATAAGTCGGACTTGCAAAAATCTACAAAACCAAATGATATGTTAACTTTAGGATTAAGACGTAAGAACTCATCACCGAGGTCTAAATAACGGTTGAGGAAGAGACACTTACATGTAAAGAGATGACGGATTGTAAGAAAGCGCAAATGTTAGCGAGTGCTTTAACCCAAAGAGGTCCACTGACGCTGTTTAACAGATAAGTCGTTGTCGAGGACCCGTAAGCCCAGTAACCGATAAATGTAACGGCATACATTGGTAAAACACCAACAGTGAATTGAAAATACAGAGCCTTCATCATGTTTTTAACCACCGGTTGCTTCACTGTGGCCTAATCATTGCACAGATATTAGTGTAAAGAAAAAACAGAGAAAGATTTGATCGAGCATGAATAGATCGACGTGACTAACCTGTATTTCCGGGAGCATTCCCGTATTGAATGCGAAAACTAGATTTGCTGCTGCTCCTGTTATGCTAAAGAGTTTGTTTATTGATGATCCTTGTATGTTATAATCTCTTTCAGGTTTGTTTACTCCTATTAAACAGAACAAAAACACAAAATGATGGAAAAAACAGATTAATCAAATGTATCGTTAGTATTTGTTTTGGTCTATATGAAATCATTATGAGGTTTGATTAAACAAGAAAGATACCATCTTTAACTGATAGAACTATTGCAACAACAATGTAGATTATGCTGAGGATTGTTGAAACTCCGAGCCAGATTCCAAGAGCTGATAAATGCGGAATACCAATCGCAAAAATCGCACAGACAACACCCGCTATGGCGATAAAGTGAGGCAGTTTCATTAAACTGTCATCTATAAAAAGTACATAAACAGCCTGCACATAATCCAAAAGCAGAGGCCAAATGAGCTGACTTTGCGATTTTTCGCAACAAAACAGATGGTTTCTTTTGTTATCGTACCTTTAAGGCGGAACCAGCAAGTATGATGAAGCCACAATTAATCATGAAAAGATTGACATATTGCAATCCCCATGTAACACAATACATCTTTCTACCTGATCAATCAAGCAAATACACATCTTGTAAGCCTGAAATGCTTTTCGACAACCAAAGTAACAGAAAAAAAAAAATGTGAGAGGAAGAGGAATATACCATAGATGAAGCCTGCAAGATCTCTATAGCGAATGTGTCTTTTTCCACCAAACTCATGAAGCTTGGCGATAAGAGCGTTTGCGTAAAGGGAGATTCCGGTAGCAAGAATGAGACCAACCACACCACCAATCCAACCCAAAGGAACCATGACTGTCCCGGAATATCCCAACACATAGGCGCTGTTTATACCGGTTGTTAGAACAAATGCTACCTGAAGCCATGAATCTGTGTAACAATTGCTCAACTTTTAAAAGCTTACACACAAATACAACATTGTATAAGCCAGCTACTCATTTTCATCTCAAATATAAAATTCAGAGTAATATAAGCAAAAGAAAACAGAGTTCTGGAATCATCAAAAGGACAATAATCTCCACAAGAGAGCAAACATCCATTTATCAATTAGACAAACAAATAGAGTATTTTCATTGCCCAAAATGATTAAAGACAAACATTTTTCACATTAAGACGGCTTCAAAATTTACCAAAGATCACAATTCACACAAAAGGGATTCGCCAAAATCATCAAGAAATTGAGGGCACCGCTAAAATCATCAAAGACAACCATTTTCACAAGTGGGTGGGCACGGCCAAAATCACATTTTTTGAAAAGCAGATTATTCATTATTTCAGCTTCTTTGTGTCTCAAATTAAATATGGGAATTACACAAAGAAGACAAAAGGTTAAAGGAGCATAATTCCCCAATTGAGGACACTTTGGCTTTCCAAAGACTACATAAAAAAAAAACCTTTCCTTCAAAAGCTCGAGATCACACGATAAACGACAAAGTCGATCCACCCAAAGAGAGAAAAAAGAACAGAAAAGGACAAAAAAATATCCAAAGATAGAGGGATAAGAAACGAACCGCTGCTAATCTGATGAGCAGTCTCTGGGACTTCGAGATCGAACTGTTCCACTGCATTAACTTTACGGTTCCTAGCCTCACTCGTATCCATAATTCCGACAAGACTCTGTTAAATTCTTCTGTCTGTTGACTCCAAAACAACTTCACTATCTTCTTCTTCAATTTCGAGAATTGGTTGCTCACACTCCAAAAGACAACTTTCTTGCTTTGTTAGAAAAAAAGTAACAGACAAATCTATTCCACACAAAAAGTGTGAAATGGAATTGTTGAAAACGAAAAGATGAATTCTATTGTCTAAGTGTTTGATCTTTTGGGTCAAATTTAATTGATGGGTCACAAAGATGGATACGTCTCTGTGTCTCTGTGTATGTATAGCCAACGAACGTTTTCTATCTATAGAAATGAATCTTGAGGATAAAATAGAATCTCATTTTGAAAAGGCATAAATTTAGTTCAATCCACGAAATCTTGATATCAAATTGATTGTCAAGAAAATCAATTTATTATTTTAATCTATTAACAGTTTATAATTTGACTAGTTACATTTTCAAAGACCAGAGTTATAGTGAAAACTTAAAAAGTCAAAGAGTATGTGTGAACATAACAGCTGGCTTAAAACTTTTGATGTAATTATTTGACTAAGCATAATGACATTATCATCCTTTGACTTCTTATGACATTATCTTTTTATTTATAAATAGATTCGTATCCATACGAATCGACTCAATTTTTATTTTTTCTCTTTGTTGGCACAATCCGAAGCTTATCAAATTCTCGACCAATACACTCGTAAACACAAATGAAGATGCAGTTCACAGGCTAACATAATTAAAAAGTCAAAAATTCACACTATGAATTAGTATGTTCTCTCATTTTACGAGTAAATGAGTCTAACAACGATAACACCCCAAATATTTTAAATCTGAAATATACTTTTTTGCCAAAAGTCTTGAAATAAAACTAATAATTAACTGATTAGAAAAATAAGTTTCAAATATTAGGATAGCTGATAACTAAACTGTTTGATCCTCTTCAAAACCTCTTATATGCCAATTTCCAAAAAAAAAAAAATACAATGGTTCATAGAAAATATCACAACAATCAAATTTTCCAAAAAAAAAAGTTATTTTAACATTGTTTAGATTTTAACGTACAATTTACCGATTGTTTTTTCATATCCAAATAATGGTACCACGCATTTATTAACGTGAAAAAACAAAAAAATTAAATTAGCTATCTGAACCATGAGACCATTAGCTGATTCCATATCACTCAAAGAAAAAAGAAAAAAAAGAAAAATATCACAACAAACAACTGTTCTATTTTATTTTTAAACGTTAAGTTGAGGAAAAAATGGAAAATCTAAAACGAATTTTAAAAATAAAATTAAGCGTTTACGCAATCAACGTGGCTTGATTTTGTGGACAATAAAAAAAAAATCAACACCATGCAACACTTTATGATGGAATTTTCAGTCATGACTGTGGTGTTTTCGTCGAGTTAAGATGTCTTCCGAGAAATATAAATATCCCACACCGCGTTCACGTGTATTTGACTATTATTATTGACTAGATCAAGATTCTAGTAATACGTTTCCCTATAGTATATTAGTGAAAATAACAAAATATTTCAATTTTGAGTATTTTTTTCCAATTTTTAATTTCATTTAATTATTACGAGACAAATTTTTTTCTTTTGTAACATGATAATTTAACACATGATTTTTATTATATCATCTTATTTTTTATGTTAACATTTAATTTATCAAATAGGATTTTTGAATCATAAGCATGTCATATATCATCTTATGGTTTATCTTGGGTGTTCACAAATTGGTATATTCATTATACATTTACACATGATTTTTATTTATCTAAATAAATCTTATCCTCTTATCAATATCATTTGCTTAATTATCTCTATTAGTTTTCTTAGAGTTTTGTACGATTGATTGTCAATCTATATATGTATCCGATCTTTTTGGTATAGCTATATGATACGACATAGGAGTAAGACAGGTCCCAAAATAGTTGGGGATTTCATGAATGTAACTTCTTGAAATTAACTCAGAAAAGATATCTCCTTTCAAAATTTTCTTGCAAAACTAATACGAGCAGTTTGGTAAATTACAAAGTCTTAAAAGTGTTTTTGTTTTTTTTTGGTAAATGGAGCGATTTTCTAGACTAAAAACTAACTTAAAACCTTGCTCTTAGAATCTCTTTTGTCGGAAAAAAACTTAAGTGGTAAACATAAGCAAGATAGTTCAACCTTTTGGTTATTTTAATTATGATCTAATTTATACCTTAATATCTCAAAGTGTATGATATTTCAGAATAATTAAATTAAAGATTTCTAATCACTTTTTTTTCCTAAATTGTTTTCTTTAGTTTGCAAATTTTTCTATTTTCTAATTTCTTAATCGTCCATGTATCGATAGCTATATAGCCCTAAAAACAAATATAAACCGTCAATCTTTCCTTAAAAAAAATATCAAATGAACAAAATTTACGTTTACACAAAGGCATCAAGCTACCTAAAAGGAATTGCTGGTTAAAATATATATATTAGAGCCAAGTTTCGATCTTGGGACCTGTGGGTTATAGGCCCTCGCCACTCTGATTTACTCACTGAGGTTATGAATTTAAAATTTAAAATTATGTAAAACCTATTTAAGGATTCTTATAAGTATGGGTAGGAAAAAAACTTCATTCAAAGAACGAACCAAACCGATGTTTTGGTTTGGTTTCGGTTGTCTTCAAAACCCTGTTTGGTTATAATTTCCTGATTTTTGTTGACCAAATTTCTTCCCGAAAGAGAGCATAGTCCAACTTGTCTATGTTAGAAGAATTCAATCGATCAATATTGATCTAAGATCAAAAACTTAATTCGCATTTTCCAATTCAGTTTCCATACTTTTCTAAAATACCACCATTTTTTTTTTCTTGTCTGAAGCAAGATATCATTGCAGATTTATAGTTATCCTCACATCTATCAAGACCATCAACATCACCTGAAAATCTTCTTTAGTAAACAACTGAAACAAGGAATAAAAAACAATATTTTAGACGAATCTGTATTTTAGAGAGAAAAAAAACAATGAACGACATAGCAATGAACACGAATGTAGAGAGTAACCGAACCACTATAAAAAACACTACTTATGAATATACAAAATTCTAAGTAACTATGCTACTAGATCATTTTGCTTCTTATATACCCAGTTATGTTATATAGTCATGCTGTTGATTACAACAAAGGTTAATACTATTTGATTTTTTTTAAGTCCATATATTTGATAGTGTTTAATATTTTCTTGCACTTGTTTGCATTAACATAAAATTACATAATTTTTTCTCAAAAAAGATGTGATTATTTTTTTTAACAAAATAAAGCAGTAGACAATTTTCATTGAAAAATAAAATATTACATGCATTTGCATTGTTTGAGATCTTACATCTAATACAAGGTTGACCCACTGTGGAAAAAAATAAATGGCTGATCCTGTTAATAGGGATCAGTGGAGAAAAGAAAGCTTAAACAGTGAATATCATTATCTATTTTAATTACTTTATAGTAAAAAGTTAGCATTTTCCCAATAACAGGAGGACAAATCATTGTATTGGAAGTCTCTTTACACTTTCACAAAGCATCGAATAATTAGAAGAAATTTGATACCAATGGTCACATATTTTCATTTAAAATACAGCAAGCTTAGCCTTATAATTATAAATTACACCAAAATTCACTATTCTCTTTTTTTTTTACTCTGTCCCAAATGGAATCTAGTTTTTTTCTGTTCTAATTGAGTGTTTAAAACTATCCTTACAAATAAGTTGTATTAGACGAGGAATTTGAAAAATTAAGCAGAGACATAACAATAGAACTATATATCACGCACACAATTAACATACTGTTTTCAAACGTGTATAGTCAATCAGTTGAATGCTTTTTTTTATTACATACATAGATTCATCATATATACAATTCACACATTATACTCAAATAGCTAGATTTATCTGAAAGCCATTTCTTAAAACTAATAAAAACCCTGGGAAATATTCGATTTGTTTTTTTTTTTTTCCTTTTCGAAACGAGTCTCTAAGCAGAAAAGGTTAATTTTTTTTTTTCTGAAAAGAATAATCAAGAAATAAGAAGCACTGCCCGATCACATTGAATTTCGCCCAATTTTTTTTTATCTTTCTAATCTTAATTTCAACACAAATGATAAAGTCAATATGAACCGGATCTCATTTACGGGATCCAAGCACTTCGTAATCCGTGATTTTGGACGAATTTTGATTAATATATATACGTTCAGTAATATGTTTATAGATTAAAAAAATGATTCCGATGACATATTTATTTATATAAAGAAAATTATTCATGGTGTATACTGTATTTTCAATGGTATGTATTATTTGTTTATAGGATAACAAAAAAAAAACTACTTTTTACAAGCAAATCAACGCAAACAAAACAAAAAAGAACGAAGCAAATCAATGCCAACAATTACCAGATGATCACTAATTGTTAGGAGTTTGACAAAAAAAAAAAAAAAAAGAAGACTAATTGTTAGGAAACAAAGAAGGGAACAACACTAGTCATTTTTTTTTGGTTTTTGATTACAAAAAAAAAAATCAGGATGTTGTTTACTTGGCATGTATCCTCAATCTTTGAAACTTACTTGTAGGAACAAAGTTTTGTAACTTGATCGACCCACGAAGAATCTCATGCCGGTGAAGCCTCTGGTGATGAAACCCTCAGACCGAAGTAGAAGCTACCAAAGGATGAATCCAAAGAGAACGCATGATCCGGAAAAAGAAAGCAAAAACTTTGGGGTTTGTTTTTTCCCATCTTTCAATGAAGAAGTCAAAGAACAATTGTTAGGGAATAAATCAGCTTAATTAGGATCAATGCGATCCCTTTGGATCCTTTCTCTAGTTGCTGTGAAGAACTCTCTCTCTCTCCCTCTTTCAAGGTGGGAGCAATGGTGTGTTTCTCGAAGGCCATTGATATAAAAGATGGCCATGTTCCTCTTCTTGCTAAATAAATAAATAAAATACACTTTTTTTTACAGCAAAATACATCTTTTAAATTTCCACCTTCTCTTCTTTAAACTCCTTTTTTTTCTTTTAATTATTATTATTTCCACTTTAAGGGTTTTACTTTATATTTGACTTGAAGGAGTAAACAAGACGTCTACACTTTAGACGATTGCCTATTGCCTTGACACTTGATTTATATATTTTACACCGTATTATTATCTTTCACCTTTATATGAATACTTATTTTTTTTACATATCGTTATAAACCAAATATAGTAACTTCTAACATCATTCATGGGCTTAAGTTATGTGATTTTCAAAAACTTACTGAAAAGAGTCGAACTAATACCCACCAAATATGAAGCTTACACAATTTAACAAAAACCCATATAATATTTTATTTTGAATGGATCATGGTTACAGTGCTTTCATAACAGTTTCAAATATGGTTGGTCATTATAACATTTATATCAGTTTTTACAAATCTGGAGACTAGTTTTGCTTATGCTCGAAATTCTTAAGTTATAAATAAAATATCCAAATAGTAAACAACTTAGCATCAAGGGCATGGTGGTTTTAAATGCCATGCTAGAAAATGGTAATTTCAGGCCAACCCAACATGGTTCTTTTTCTAATGGCAACATTCACTGTTTTTATGACATTTTTATTTACAAATGTATATGAAATGTAGATAAAACATCAAAAACAAAATGTTCCATCTTATCTCTTTAGCGTTTATGTGTTTTTTTCATTTAAAAGTTAGGTTTAGATTATACATTACAACACAGAGTATATGGGTCCAACTTGTATCAAATTAATGGCAATTTAAATCACAACATTAACGGTTCTTCATATAAACCAAAAATGTTTGCGGTCTATTTGAGTTGTTTGGCATTTTGCCCAAACGTTAACTGATTTTTTAACTCTTTATTTTCCTTAAAATTAAAGAAAAGTTATCAGCCATTTTTCCACAACTTCAATTTAAAAAAACACCAAAATGTAGGATGGATTTTCTATCATTTCAAGTTAAAAGACGCTAAAGTTTCTTCATTGATACCATTTGATGTCTATATCCAGTGGTTTCATTGGAGATGAAATTAATTTGGTGGGTCACATAAGCTTCAACAACTCGTGCACATCCATCTAACAAATTTTGAATTATGTAAATAACTTTGCATGTTACATATTTAGGTCGTCATAACTTTTTGTCATAATTAAAATAACACTGGTATATGAGAAAATGAACTATGGAGACGACGGTGCACACAATAGTTCTTCAAAATAGTTATCTGAATATGTTATTGGATTATAATTTATATCATTTTTTCTGATGTCAATATAGTATTAAAGATCAGACATACAGAAAACTTAGCTGAAAATTTCATTTGTTTCAAAACCTTAGGATGGTAACCAATTGATGTAAAAAGAAAAGGAATTAAAGGATGGTAATCAATTAATCATTAATCTGTTTGTGTGTTTAAAGTAAGTCTAATTTTAAGTTAAGATTATATATACTTTCAATTTTCAGCATGGTGCTAATATTCTAGTATAGTTTTAGAAAAAAAAAACATTTAGAGAAAATAGATATATTTTAGTTTTGAATTTTTAAAAACCTTTCTCAAACAACCCAGACAAACTATTCCATCTTAGATATTCCCCACAAGTTGGGTGGCACTATTAATTATCTTTTTTGTCGTTTTATCATCTTTTTATTTGTTCTTAGCTTATTTTATTCGAAAGTTTTAATTTTTTTTTGTGGTCCATCCCATGTTCCCCTTCGCTTTTGGCACCAAACTTTTGCTATAGACACTTCAAATAAATATTTGTTTAGGTTTTTGAAATTAATTATGCAACAAATGTTTCATTATATATTTTCTTTATCTCTAAGAAAAATGTGAGTTATAGTTCCAAGGATAAATCATTTTCTTCTAAAATGTCTTATACTACATAGCCACATATGCAATCATAGGATCACATTCAAGTCAAAGATATGGTCATATGATTGACACCTAATAAAGAATTATTATATTAATGGATCCAATGCTTCTTCATCTTCTCACATATCCATATATATATATATATAGTTGTATAATTATTTTTAGTAATACTATCAAAGACTCATTATGCATCTCAATAATTAAATTAGCTCATAGACATCACATGTTTTCCATTTTTTCCTTCAAAAACCATCACATGCAAACCATCACATTATATTCTTTATTTTCTAAAAATAACAATTTGGCGAAACAGTAACCAAAAGTCTGAAACTCTGTATTATTGGGGTATGTAATAAATCCATGATGCTATGTGTTTCCAAATGAATCAATCCACAGAGTGGTTTACTGTAACTATCAAAGATAATAATTTCATAATTTATTTATATACATTTCAAAATTCCAAAACGTGAGCAATCTTTAAACATATCATCACTGTTTGGCTTGGCCAGGAGAAAAAAAAGGAGAGAAAAAGAGCATGAACATGTGGCCTACTGTGTTTCCCCCTCTATAATATTAAATTAAAAAAATTCTAATAAAATGAAATAATATTTATATATAGGTGGGGAAAACAAAGAATCTACAATAAATCAGTGCACATGGAGAGTCTATTCTACATATAAGGGAGGTATTCAATTTCATACCAGACAAGGATAATCTTTGGCTTTTCCATCAGTTCGAACATGACTCGAGTTACAGCATCTGGTGTACGTATAACTGTGTATATATAGTAAGAATGATAACATATTGTTGGAAAATATTTTATCTTTAAATTATTCAGAAATATGTATTTAAAGAGACGTGAAAGTTAGAATAGAATGAGGATTTCAAAATTGTAACTACGATTGTGGCAGTCTTCTGATCACATGATTAGTGTTTGTGCTTTTGTGACTACTAACTACTAAGTACCTTTTTTTTTTATACTTTGTCAGGTTAATATATTCTTCTCTTAATCAGTAAAAAAAAATCAGCAAAATCCACTATGTCTTCATTCAAGGCATAGACTAAAAGGGCCTAAAAATTGTTTACGGGTAACTTACAAATTAGTACTATATTGTGTCATCATCATCATTAGGCTTAATCATCATCATGCCAACCCATAAGGGTTAGGAAATAAAACTCATAAAGGATTTGGTCATAGCGTGAACCTGAAAGCAATCATGAGAAATCCATAAATTGTTAGATTTCAAAATTTTGGGGGAAAAAATTGGATACGCATATATCAATACATCATCGATCCTGTTTTCAGTGATATAATTGCATAAGTACGAGAAAATTATCTATAACATAAAATAAAATGATCCTGTTATTAAAAAATAAATCGAAAGAAAAATGCATAATTAGAAACTACGGTAGAGATTTTTACATTACGTTTTTCTTATATAATCAAATTTTGTGATCATCGTTCGATAATACTATATTAAACATTGTATGATATATCAACCATCTATTTTCTTTTAGTTATATTTCTATCCACTCTATTTTTTATATCTTTACAACGTATATTATATAATATAAGTAGGAAACCTTTACTATTTTTTTTTCTGCATTTTAAAAATTTAGTCATATATAGTTAAACGTGTTCTTTCTTGTGTTACGTTGTTCTATAGTTAAATCACATACTGTTAAATTGCCTTTCATCCGATCAAATATTGCTTGCGATGGCGCAAGAGTCTCGCCAAAGTAATTCTTTTATGGACCATAAATTTGGCTTAGGTTATTTATTTGGGTCTAGGCTCACATAATCTGTCGGTGTATATTAAAACTAATTAACACATATTGTTAGTAAACCACAAAAATATGTGTCTTGTTCTTTGCATTGCTATCAATTTTCTTACATAACACACACATACCTATTGAATATGTAATATATATGAATATCATAATGTGTACGTATTTGTAGACGCACGTATGGATGTAGAGCATATGGTAGGGTAAAATGGGAATGCATGGTCTGTATTTGTAGATAAATGAAATCATGAAAGTGAGATATACATATAAGACAGCAAAACAAAAGTGGGTCACTTAGAAAAGATCCCAACGTAGAGAACATAATATTAGATGTCTCTTCTTTGTTGGACACCAACCCCAGTTCCGCACACCTCTTTGTCGTTCTTCCCATCACCTTATTTCGTACTCACAACCGCACCATCACAACTCAATATTTCAACCATTAACAAAACAAACTTTTTATGCATAGGTATATTGGTTTTACAACACTTGTATTGTTTGTAGGCTAACAAGTTTTGTTGAACTTCAGATTTTGTTAACTTCTGCTAACTATACCCAATAAAAAACCAGAGAATTTTGATGAAATATTGACTCATTTTTTCAGTTATCTGGTTTTATTTAAATAGTAAGATTTTGATATATATAAACTTGTTTTTTACATATTTGAATATATCATATAATAGTATAATACATACATAGGATGTAAATAAAAATATTTTAACTACATGTATGTACATACTTATTCTATGAGCACATCCATGTTGAAGAGTGTTGAGTGGAGAAACGAAATAAAGGACAAGTTGAATAAGAAGGCACCAACTCTTATGGACCTACTTGCTTTGCATCTATGCTTCCCGCTTTCAATTCTCAAATCGTGTTAATTTACAAGGCATTGCGTCACTGCACTATTTCCTTTTCAATCAGGTTTATCTTTTTATTAATCTGGTAAGAAATTTTTTTTATATATCGAATAGAAATTAAAAGAGAGGTTGTATTCAAGTCAAGAAGTCAACTAATCGAATAACAGTTATTAAAGAAATTCATAATTGGGTAAATCTCAACGTAATTAGAATCAATAAGAGTCGCGACTCGCGACTAACAAAGATTGTAAAAAAGTTATATAAAACACTTTTCTGATTAGACATGAGAAGCTGAGAATTATTGACCACCCTAGAATTGTTTAATGTCTGTTGGCGAAGATAAATATATTGTATATATATACTAATATACATGCATATATAAGGAGCTGTATATGTACCAAAATGTGTGTTGGTTAGAAAAGGAGTGAGGGAAAAAACTTTTGTCAGAAACGGAATGACAATATTAAATGTATCATTCAAAAGCTAGCTATGAATTCGACGGGGACCAATTCATTATTTACTTTCGAACAAAGATATCAACTTAATTTAATTCCGCCTCTACTATATAAATAACACAAGTTATATGACTACTATACATTTACACGAGAAACCATGTGGACGAGTCCACAATGTTGCTACCATATCGCTATGTCGGGGTTCGAGATTGATTCTATATAGTATTTTATTGTAATTCACATAGAGACTTACTTTACATTATTAGTATTACATAATCTATCTCTTTTTTTGTGGAATTTCGCTTGATATGCAAACATTTACTCTTCTTTTTTTGAAATGATTCGAATCTAAACGCAAGTGTCAAGAGTTGATAAGAAGGTATTAATAGCATGTGGCAACATTAACTTAGTGTCCAATAAATAGAAGACAATGTCGTTGTCTTTCCCAATTCCATTGTCCTAATTTTAGGGCAAGAGTATGTATGACTCGATGCTCGCGTCGTTTTCTCTTAGGTCTAATTTCAATTATTGACGTGTATGTTACGTAACTTTCTTTCCTAGTAGTCCTATAAACTACACTTACCAAATTATGAAGTAGTGAAAACAAATTTCTTATTAAGCAAAAGATTAAACCCAAATTCTATCTTTAAGATTCCTTTTTTTTTTTTGAAGTATTATTGAAATAGGTCCCGAAAACATAAAGCATAAAATGCCACACCGTCGTTGTCACTTTTGTCATCACTGGGACTGCGTTAATTAGATGTCTCCTTCACACGTCGTGTTCATTTTCCTCGTGCTATACCACGAGGTACGTCTGACTTATATCAAGGGTATTAAGTGTGAAGAATGGTTTGGAAGATTGATTATGATTAAGGTCTAAGGATTTCAAATTGTAGTGGTGAAGCTTAGCGTAGAGAGTTTGATGAAGACAATGACGTAGAGTGTACGTAAGAATGGATATCCATAGTTTGACTGCTAGTGCTAATGATGATATTTATCGGTTCAAGTGTCTTAAAAAATCACCAAGAACACTAACATAAAAAGTTAAGCATCTTTATTAAAAGTATCTAATTTTAATACTAAAAAGTAGGAAAATGAAGTACCTTGTCATTTGAAATACTAATAAGAACTTCATTTGATACTTGTCATTTTTTCAATGGTTTATTCGTTGGTTTAAAATTTAAATTATATTATACAATAATAACTAAACAGATATTAAAAACATCTCTAACGGGGAATTCTTAGCGAGTTTCTCAACATTGAATTAATGAAAAATAATTAAAAAATAGTCTCTTAACCATTAGAGATGTTATAATATTTTTAATATTTAAACACTAAAAGAGGCTTTAAACCATTAGAGATGCTCTCAGCAAACAAAAAAGAGTTAGTTAGACCAAACAAACTCCACTTTGTTTTCTTGGATAATGACATGCATCGCAAGAACACATCACAATATGCATAAATCAATGTTGGAAAGATAAATTAGCAAAAATTGAGACACTAAAAAGCCAAAGTTAATAGAATATAGAAGCATGAGACTGTTGGAAACAGGATGGAATATGAAGAAGATAGAATCAGTGCATACGCAATGAAGTCCAAATAATCATCCTTCATCAGTAGGTTTAGTCAAACTTCCTATCATTTAATTGATTTTACTTTCTACCAAACCAGATAAATTCAAAATAATATCATATTAGCAAAGCCCAAAAGGCCTAGCTGGGCCTTCGTTCTATCAAGTTATTGACTTTATAGTGGGCCTTAAAGTGAGGTTATATAATTTTATTAAGTCAATGCCGGGAAATTTCGAGACGTTATTGATTTCGAAAATCCAATCAGTATTCTCTACTAGGTTCTTAGAAGTTAGAACACTCGTCTCGTCTTTGAAGTAGTCTTATAGCATATCTCATAATCTATATCAAAGCTCAATCAGATTATTTATAACATTTGAGCATGATCACCTAGTAATTGATAATGTTCATTATAAATACACTATTGAATTTTCATATCAATCATTTTTTTTTTTTTTTTGGAATGAATGTAAAATTTATTCATCACAAAACCTGATTTACATAATAGGCACCTTTTGTTTGAAGTGTTTGAAATTAAGCTGAATTTTCAAAAATAGAATTTGAATCAACTATAATTTGCAAACAAAATGGAAAGCCCATCTTTAAATTTAGAATGTTCATTCGTCGGTTAAAGTACTGAATCGATTATGGAACTAGCGGTCAATGAATTTTCGAAGCTGAACCGGTGGCCGAAGAACATCTATATCAATCACTTTCAACTAGATTCAACACTTAAACCACCAAAAACATGTTTTCTTTACTAATTTAAAACTCAGCTAATATTTAAAACCACACGCTAATATCTTTATTAGATTTTCTCTTTACTTTTTTTTTTTTTTGGGTTCAAAACCATATATCTTCTCTAATGTATAATGTTCATACTTATCACTTACAAAGACCTACTAAATATTTTCTCAAATAAAAACATTACATAAAAGAAAAAACCAAGCAATTCTCGAGTAATTTCGTGGAACTGGAGGATTTTTTTTTTGTTATTTGTCAAACTTTTTCTTCCAATTAAATTATTAAAAAATAGTGGGAAAGAGGAAGAAAAAGTGAACTATTATGACTCATAACAGACTTGGCGTTATAGAAAAAATGGGGAAAAATTCAATGAAAGAGAAGGGTAAAATAGTAATTAAAGAAGAGATGACAGATTAGGAAAAAACGAACCCGAAAGAGAGGGGCAAAATAGTAAAACAAGAAAAAACCGAACCCGAAAAGAACATGAAGCCTTCCTCTTATTAAACCTTCCACTAAGCTTTTGCAGTTAGGAAAGCTGGTACAAACCAAAAATATCATTTTTTTTCTTAAAATTAAATTTTCGCCCAAAATAAAAATCGAAACTTTAGTTTAATGGAAGGAGAAACTCATCAATCGGAGCCGTTACCTATACCATCTGCAGATTCCGATGAAGGAATCAGTGCTGCGATTGAGGCGGAGCTCGCTGAGTTAGCTGCTGGAGATTCAAGCGGCGGCGGTGGTGGAGGAGGTATTAAGAGTAAAGTGAAAGGACCTTGGTCTACGGAGGAAGACGCGGTGCTTACGAAGCTTGTGAGTAAGTTAGGTCCCAGGAATTGGAGTTTGATCGCTCGTGGTATCCCTGGTCGTTCTGGCAAATCGTGTCGATTGCGTTGGTGTAATCAGCTTGACCCTTGTCTCAAGCGTAAACCTTTCTCTGGTAATAATACTTAAATCCCTGTAACATCTATTATCAGATTCTTGCTTTTGTGTTTTTGTGTTTTGATTCTGAGATTTGGTTTCCAGCTGGGTGTTCTTCTGGAAATGCTCGGAGTTATTTCTCGATCTTCATTACAAATCTTTGAGTGGCTTGTTTTGTTTCTTGTCGTGTTCAAATGATTTTGAATTGTGTGTCGAATTACTGGGTTTGCCTTGTTTTGGTGTAATTTTTGATTCTACTCTGGTAGAGATTGTGTGAAGTAAATGAGAATTACATTTGATTGTTTTTACTGGGTTGGTCTGATGCCGTTCATTTGAAATGTGAGCTATACTTTATCTAAAATCTTGAAAATTCTCTTCTTTTATTCAATAACATTGTAACAGTCATATAGAGAAAGAGGAGGAAAAGATTGTTTGTAATCTCTGGGAAAAAGACACTGAAACTGAGATTGAGGATTCACAGTGTGTTATGTCACAGATATAATAGTTCTCTTAACTATTCTCAGAACCAATTTCATTGTTACATGAACCATAGAAAAGTTGGAAAAGAGATTTAGGAAACATGTTACTTAAAATGAACTTTATAGTTGAGGTTTGGATTCTTTTGGGTTTGGCTCTTGAGGTTTGATTCTTCATTTCTTCTTGTTTGATCTGCTTGCAGATGAGGAAGATCGTATGATAATTTCTGCTCACGCCATTCACGGAAACAAATGGGCCGTGATTGCCAAAATGTTACCCGGAAGAACAGATAACGCCATCAAGAACCACTGGAACTCAACGCTTAGAC
Organism: Crucihimalaya himalaica; assembly: GCA_004349715.1. Taxonomy (NCBI): domain Eukaryota; kingdom Viridiplantae; phylum Streptophyta; class Magnoliopsida; order Brassicales; family Brassicaceae; genus Crucihimalaya; species Crucihimalaya himalaica. The sequence continues at coordinate 1,582,294 of SMJT01000008.1, read as the reverse complement.
GTAAATACGCTGATCTATGGAAGAATGGTCAATGGATGGCTAATTCGGTTTCCACTGCTTACATCAAGAACGAAAGTATTGATGAAATATCTAATCCATCCCCAAAACAACAGTTGCCTGAAGGAGAAATTAATTCGCCACCAAAGCCTCCACAATTGAGTGATGTTGTAATGGAAGATGCAGCTAATGAACCTCAAGAACAAGCTCCACTAATAGACAGTAACGTTCCAATAGACAGTAACGTGTTTCGTCCAGTGGCTCGTGTTGGTGCGTTCACTGTCTATAACCCAACTAGCCAAAGAAATGGATACAGGGACCACAACATAGTTCCATGCGAGGGACTGTTGATCCAAGCAGCTAAACCGGATTCATTGGCTGGTCAATTTCTACAATCTCTTTACGATGAACCTCATGTCCCTTCAAAATGTGGTCACGGTTGCTCTACTAATCCAGCTGAAACTAAGTTCTCATGTAACTCGGTGTTGGGACCGGAGTTTGTGGATTATGAAGAGCCTTGTGCAGTTTTTAACCAAGAACTGATATCTATAGCAACCGATTTGAACAACATTGCGTGGATAAAGAGTGGCCTGGACAATGCCGTTGTCAGAGAAGCAGAACAGAGTTTGAAGATCGATAATTTCAACTATAATGATCCTCGAATCAAGTTTACTGGAATGATGCCTAGACAAGATTTCTTCTGTGCAAGAAGCTGAAACTCAAAAGTAGTTCTTGAAATCCATCTTCCCCCTTTTTCTTGATTCTTTGCGCGTTGACGCATATAGATGATGATCGTCATGTCAATAAGCCAGACTGGTTCTTATGGGGGTTGTTCCTGACATTTTGATTAGGATTTGGTGGAAGAGAGAGTTAAACAGAATCTGTAATGATCAGTTTAACTTTTTGATCAAATTCGTATCTTATTATATAAAATACCAAATCATAAATATCGGCATTGATTGTTTCAAACTGGTTTTCAAATGCAATTAACGGCTTGTTTTATATATATGTCGTGACAAAAAATTATGGTGTTCTTTCAATTTCTTAGTGTGAAGTTCTGGTTCTTGGTTTTAGAACTTTAATAGCTAACTGGTTCAATTCGGTCTGCGTTAAAACGTAAGAAATTGGGCTTTAGGCCCATATAATATCTTGACTTGGGCTTAGAGGCTTGGGATTGCGGTTGAAGAGGTTGTTACTCTGTTTTTTTTGTTCTGCTTGTTTTTTGTCACTCTGTTTTTAAATAGAACACGAGAAGTGACGAGTACAAGAGGAAGCTTTAGATTGAAATCGATTATATCTTGTTTACTTTAATGCGTTTTTTCCCCTGTACTTCAACTAACAACTCAAAGTGTGTTGAAGCTATATTTCGATTGAGAATGTGAGACAAATTTTCACTGATACGTTCTCAAGTTCATACTATTTTGATCTTAGTATATATATATATATATATATAACTGTTCTGGAAACAAAAAAGAATCAACAAATTATTTATTGTTAAGAGGAAAAATGTAAAACATTGCATAAACGAGAGAGAAGAAGGAAAAAGGCTTGCTCGCTATTATTCATAATGTTATTTACAAGCACTTTTCTCCATATTTTTCATATATTTACAAAACAAAAAATGAAGATCAATTTACAATAAAAATATGTCTTGAAACGTCTTCATCTTTTATCCCTCAAATTCACCAAAATCTTCAATAGCTGTGACTTTAGAGGACCCGAGTTTCCAGGAAGCTGTACTAACCTTCAATGGGAGAAGCATAGGACTAGTATAATCTCCGAAACTAAGCCCACCTTCTTCGTCTTCCTTGCTACGTAAGTCACCTGGAGGCAAGAAGAAATCCGAAGACAAACCCTTCACATTAAAACCCACTTCTTCAATCTCCCAACTCTCTTCCATTGTTGTCTTTGAATGGCTCTCTAAGCTCTCATCAAGTCTCAACAATGAGACACGTGTTCTTCCTCTGTGAGCGATATGAATCCCATCAACGCTCTTATAATCTTGGATCAATGTCTCAGACGTTGTTTCCCAGAAGACCACATCTTCTTCTTCTGGACCTGTCTTGATCCGTACCAGACAAGTATCCTCTAGTTGGACCAAAAGCCCTGTTCTTTGGCTAAAACATCCCCATACGGTATGCTTAATTGTCTCCATATCGCTCTTGCTTCTAGATTTAAGTCCTGAAGGCTGCGTCTCGAGCTTAAGCACGAAGCATTCCTCGTCGTTAACCGCCTTTTCACCTACGCAAACTGATCCAGCGAACAAATTTGCTGTGGTTTTAGGATCAAGCCCTTGGAGGAACCTTCTGAGAGGTCCGGAAGGTTCATTAGAGGCATGAGAATGAGCGAGCCAAGGGCTTTGTCTCCAAGCCACGTTACCGTCACAGCCGGCACTAACTTTACAACCCGAAACCACAAGCTCTAAACTCCATTGACTCAAACCTTTCTTCCATAAAACGAATCCTCCTATCTCTCCTCCTCCGTTTCCGTTGTTGTTAGCGTTTCTTATCCTCACCATCTTCTTCTTCCTCTTCCCGATTAGGGTTTTCGCTGCACAAAACTCAGTCACTCCCATCTTCACCTTTCCCATCGCGTACATGCTCTCCACCGCGGCCAACGCAATCTCTCCTCCAGCTGCTGCGGTGTATTGCTTTACTATGTACTTCGCCATGGCTGATTCCTATTGATACCCAAAAACAGATCAAAAGTAAAATCAGAAACTTGTCGCTCAAGTAAATCTGCGATGCAATGGATTTTGATGCTAATTTATGAAACACTAAATAAAACGCAATAAACGATCTAGTCGAATTGAATTACTTACAATAGATTGGTTTTTAATGAGTTTGGAAATGGGATGATCAATCTCGTCGTGATCAGAAGAAACAGGGAGAGGGATCGACGAAGCTCCGACTATTCCAAGAAGCATCTGAATCTGAGCGTCACGGCCACCAAAAAGTGTGGCGAGGCTACTACTGTTATCTGGCGGTGACCGGAGCAGACTAGACTTGACGCTACGCCAAGCGCCGCTCTTGTTGTTGTCGGAACAGAACAACTCCTCCGGCATTGGAACTTCCAACACCGTCTCTAGACCGTCTTCTCTGTCGAAATTAGGACAAAGCGTTCTCATTTTATCACTCTTTTAACAAATCTTGTAAAATAATCGATCGAAGACGAAAGTGATTGCCGGAATAAAAAGATGTATAATCGAAACTTTTTCTTTCTTAGATTACAATAATTTGGGGAGATGAAAAGGGTTCTATATATATTATGAGAGATTGAATAACATAAGCTCATGGGTTGGCGATTTATATATGTGAAAATATATTAGAGAAAGTAAACGAGATGACCAACCGACCGAAGCCGATTTGATACTATTTGTGTATTGTCGTGTTCGCACGCTTCATGTCTCCCTTTGCTCTATTTAATAACAATTGAATATAAGTATTAAAGTGTAGAAATAATGTACTATAATTTCTGCTAAAAGTAAGGGAAATAAATTTATCTTTTGTCGTGAATGAAGAAATACATTTGAGCTTTGTCGTTTCGATTCAACAATATATTCTTGAATAAACTATACGTTAAAGTACTATTAGGCTTTTAATTGGTAAAAGAGAAGTTTGTCCTTTGGTGCAGTTCATTCAATAGTGTTAAATTGTTAATGGTTGTTTTATTAATAGTCGTGTTCAGTATACGGCGCCGCTCTGAACGCAGATTGAAAGGTTAAAAAGTAAAGAATCAATGGTTGTTTTCTGAGTTGCTTTAGCTTAATCCGGCTCATCATATATTTCTTTGTTAAAAGGAAACTAACTAGTTAAGTTTACTTTCATTAATCTTTTCTTTGTATAAAAGGTTGATTTAACAAAATCATGCGTCTCCTAATTCCCGTTTCATCTTTTGACTTCTAAGAGCAATGTTTTTCCATTCAATGTTGCATAAGGTTCAATGAATATCGGTTTAATATAAATTAATTAGTCTTGCAAATGACATAAGCAAAAATTATATAAAAATAACAAAGCTTCGATTTTTACGATTGATAACTTTACGACTAGCATATACTACTGTTTACAGTAAACTAGTTTGGTTTTACTGTTTTAGTATTTCTTCAAGAACGAAAACATTTATTTATGTTTTACGTTTACATTTATGATTTTTTTTGGTAAATGGTTATATTTTAAAAAATTATAAATACAACATTTGAGCATGTAAAAAAAAACACAAATATCTGAATTCTAAAATAGCGAAAAAAGTAAGGAAGTAAGAAAATTTTAATTATGTTGTTAAGTCTTGCTTTAAGTTACACCTAATGAGACCTAATGAGATAACGATAACGTGATACGAAGTATCTTATAAACTTGCAAATTGTATTCCCTAAGAGATGTGATAATTTTATTGAGATACACGAGGGACGTGACTTCTATAATTTAGTATTATTAAGTATTTGTATTTTGTAAAACAAAGAAAAAGTAATTGTCGAAAAACGACGAGAATGGATAATGAAGAGACGACACTTTGTTTGTGAAATGAAGTGTCGGCCGAACGTGGCTGACGCCGTATGATCAGACCGACTCTTAATTAGTACTCCTAATATATTTCCCTTAAATTTTGATTTGCTTGTCGTTACGGTAACATTAAGAAATCAAATCTTTTTTCTATACATAAATGCATGTGTGTCTATTAGTTGCCTTCATCATTCATCAGTTGAGTTTAATCTATTGTTCCGATTAGTAACAGTACAAATAATAGTACAATTTACGTTTTTTAATACGATTATACCAAAAAAAATCGATCAAAAAAATTTATATAGTGTTCAACAAATTGTAAAAACACAGAATTTGCATTTTTTTTCCTAGAAAAAAGTAAATAAAATTCACTATACAAATAAGTGGATATATAATTTTTTATTTCATAATAAGTGGTTAAACATTTATCTTTTATTTATTTATAAACAATTGTAAAAGTAAAAAGATAATTGTTTATAATTAAAAAATATGCTACTTTTTCGAATAATATTTGAAACTTATGCAACTTTTTAACAATTTTATATACTTTTACTAAAAATTCATTAAAATATTATTTTGTTTATGAAATATAAGTATATATTGATAGTATAATATTACATTCTGTCATTATCGATAAAAAATTTTAAATAAGATATTTATGATTTGTACCTTTTTAATTTTATTTTGTAATTTATGTCTTTATGCAACTATGTAATTTTACCGGTCAGAGTTCGTATAATACGATCTTAACATTATTTGCGATTTGTCCACAAGAGCAATGTATCGCATAATATATCTTGCATTATTAAAACTGATATGATTATGATTGTTGAATAATCATGACATGCACGCTGTTAGGAATCTTTTTGCCGATATGCAATTTGTCTGCATAACTCATGAGCAGAATAAAGATCAGTTCATGATATCAAAACAGTTAAACAAATATGGAAAATCCAAAACAAAATCTAGACCTGATATTATAATAGGTAAGGTTGTTACGATAGTTCTATGTCTAAAACCATATGTGACTGCAATATAATATATGTTTAAATAGTTGTTGTTTAGGAAGACTTTTGGTCAATGGCTCGGACAATTAAGAGAGAAGAAGAGATAACAGAAAAGAAATGAACATGTTTTATCTTTTCTACTATGTAAAAGTCATTAACTACCAAATTAAGTAAGAAGAGAGATTAAGTCAAAACATCAACCAATTGACATGCATCAAGAGCTGAGTATGCTTGGTTGTACTTAATTTCTCCCTAACAGTGTATAATCGTTTTCAAAACATTTGGTAATTTTAATTAGCTTGCACAATTGATAATGAAACAATTTAGAACGACGTATAGATCTTAACTACAATAAACTAGGAAACATATTTACCACACAATTTCACATATCGCAAAGCACATACACAAATAGTTAGCCTCAGCCAGGAGATCATGATATCAGTTTTTATGGAAAAACAAAAACAGAGATTAATTAAGTATCAAAACATGGTCATATTTTAAACAGAGATTACCTTTATAGTTCACTTAAAATTGATTGACTTGGATCGTGAATTCTAGTTTACTACTAGTTTATACTTTATACTAGGTTTAAATTCGCATTCATTGTCTAGACAACAATAAAAATTAGTTGAGTTGAAAAAATAATTTCCAACGATGTATTTGATATAGTGAACGACTTTTTTTTAAGAGTAGTTGACAATTGTCAACAAAGCTTATGATGAGCATCATAGCCACACACATTGGTTATCAATAGCTTCAAGTATATTCTTATTTCTCAACCAAACACAGTGGAATGAGGTGTGTGGTTAAAAAGAAAAAAAAGTGATGTGATAATAAGTCACCTTATATTGTGTTTAAACTTTAAACTAAGTAAGGTTTAATAAGAACTAAATAAGATTTAATTTACAACCGAAACATTCTAGAACATATTTCCTTCACCGAGCAAAAATACTTAGGTATACTTAGGTTTATATCATTAGAAACGTATGGTTACAAATTTTCGGTTAAGGAAATGTATGACTAACATGTTCAACAACGAAATAAAAGTTAGGCTAATTTGCTAGTACCATGATCACGAAAGTATATACATTCGAGATCAATGTGAATCACTATTGAAGTTGAACTTTTAAAGTCTGAACTTCAGATAAGAGAAAAGATAACTGATTAGAAGGATGAAAAACCAAAACCAAAATCAAAAGTTCCGACCATTGTTTCGCTGATTGCGGTTGGTTAAAGGAGCAGACATGAGCGCAGGAACTGACGTGTTCCCATAGACCATTATCGCCCATAACAAGGGTGCTTTCTTTCGCACGTGGCTTTTGTCTTTCTCTCACGTGTTTTGTCCGGCGCCGAATCTGATGTATCCAATATTTTTGTTCAATTAGCTAATATAAAAGAAAAAAAACAATTACAAATTCAAATTAGTACTGAGACCATGTTTATTGCAGTTTCTTAAGTGAGGTTCTTAGGATTAAATTATATTAATTTAATCAAACAGTCAAATTAAACATAAGTAACGGTTCCTAATTAAGAGCTTTAGGAATCGATCCTTAAAATACACGTGTCACTCTCCAATTTTTTTTAATTCTTCACGCTCTATTTTTTTAATTCTTTGCGGATTTGTGACTGAAATTGAACTAGATTAGCTTGACTAACCTGTTGACATCTCGATTATACATATAAACATTAACTAAATTACTTGATATTTTTGTTCAATGATAGATATACTTGATTCACGTTTGAATTTTTGTTTGATGTTTCTGCATCTCTGTCCGTGTACGAGACTAATGTTTTTTAGATGATTCATTCAGTTTCTTCACTCTATGTAACATGAAGTCTGCTTGTTTTTCAGGTTGGTATCACACCAACAAATTTTCAAGGCAATCACGGTTCATCATGGCATAGGAAGAAAGGATTTGCAAGTCATTTAGTCAGGTAAGTTGTTTGTCCTGGCCTATGAAGATCTTAATTCATGGTTCATCATGGCATAGAAAGAAAGGATTTGCAAGTTGTTTTCCTGAGCTAAACCTATTTGTGTTTGAAAATGCATTAGTGTTAGATTATAGGTGTGCAAGCTATTAGATGGTAATAAATGCATTAGTGTTAGATTATAGTTGTGTTTAGTAGTAAATGGTATCTGATTAGATAGAAGTCATAGTTGTGATGAATGCTTGTCAAGTCGAAATGGTTGTGAACTTGTGATGAATGGTTGTCAAGTCGATGTGGTTGTGAACTTGTGATGAATGCTTTCTCTTTCAAGTCTTCTTCTCTTCATTTGTTCTCCTCTATTAAACGCTTCTGCTTGGCTTCTATTTCTTTTTATCTTTGTTCACAATCTTTCTCCTCTTTGTTAACACTTTCTTCTTATCTTGCTATCTTCTTTGTCATTTGTGGATATGTCTTCTATGTATCCATATGGTCAGACATCAAATTTTCTTGAACTGTTAAACAGTCAACAAGAGAGTGTCCCAACACTTCATGAACCATTTCCTTCTTTCCCACTTGGATCATCACAAGCCCTTGTCTTTAGTACTTAAACTTGTACAGAAGATGCAAGCTACTTTGAAGACACGCCTGCAGAGAGAAGAGAAAGAAGGAAATGGACCCCGACTGATGATGTATAGCTCATCAGCTCCTGGCTCAACACGAGCAAAGATCCTGTTGTAGGCAACGAGCAGAAGTCAGGGGCGTTCTGGAAACGCATTGCAGCCTATTATTCTTCAAGTCCAAAGGCTGCAGGACGTGAAATCCGAGAGCCTACGCAATGTAAGCAGAGGTGGCAGAAGATCAATGACCTTGTTTGCAAGTTCTCTGGATCTTATGAGGCTGCAACAAGACAGAAATCTAGTGGTCAAAATGAGAATGATATCCTCAAAAGCGTAGCTCACGAGATCTTCTACAATGATCACAAGAAGAAGTTCACCCTTGAGCATGCTTGGAAGGAGTTGCGCAATGATCCCAAATGGTGTGATCTGTCTACTTCTAAAATTGATGCGAAACTGTAAAAGAGAAGAATTGATGATGTTGCACAATCAGCAAGCACTCACTCAGAGAGAAGAAAAAGACTGGTGAAGAAGTTCAAACCACCAATCGTCCTCCTGGTGTTAAAGCAGTAAAAGGCAAAGGGAAGAAGAGTATGGTAGAGGGCAATGCTCTGTTGGAGTTTCAGAGCATTTGGGCCATAAAAGAGAAGATTTGGATAGGAAAACAATCTGAGAAAGAGAGTTTACTTGAGACTCTCATGCTAAAAAAGAATCAATATCCGACTATGAAGAAGCTCTAAGAAGAAGCTTATCACAGACATGCTTGGCTTATTAGAACGTTATCTCATCTTCTGTTTCAAGTTTGTGTTTGTGTTTAGTTTCTGTTTCAAGTTTAAGAACAAGGTGAAGTTTGTATTATATTGTATCTTTTTTGTAGTAGGCTGTATCTTTTGTATCATGATCTGTCGTGAATGAATGATATGGTCTCTGTAATGGTTTTTGAATCTGACTTCTTGGCACACAAACTCACATGTTCTGTATAAATGTTTTCTGATTCTGCTGAAAAAATGTTCCACAGCATTTGTTAACGTTCAATGCATTGAGATTGTGTATGGTTTTGAGTCATGGATTGCTTTAATGTTTCAGGAAGTGGAAGGGCAGCCCTGTCTGTAAAAAGGTGTCCAGATCTGATAATGTTTTCTAATCAGGTTTGTTTTCCATGACATTCCTTAATTGCTTAATCAGGTTCCACATCTGAGAATGTATTCTGTTGTCTTTCAGCACAAAATCACAAGATTTAAAGAGGACCAGAGAAGTCACAAGATTACAGATAACATCACAAGTCAGAAGAGAATTCACAAGATTACAAGAGGGAAGAGAAGTCACCAGTCTCATTGTTGAATTTGTAAGAGTCAAAGACTCACTTGAATGTATCTTGTCTCATTGTTGAATTTGTAAGAGTCACATACTCGTCTTTGTAAGAGTCAGGGACTCAGCTTTTTAATTTGTAAGAGTCAAAGACTCACTTTAATGTATCTTGTCATGTGTTGTTGAATTTTGTAAGAGTCACGGACCACTATACTTTATACAAGTATGTAGTCATTCTTCTCATTTGTAATTGGAAATCATCTCTCATTTTCCTCGTGCCCTTCTATCATTCTCTTTCTCTCATTCTCCTTCTCATTTTTAATTCCACAGCATCTCTCATATCTCCCGTGCTCTTCCTATCATCTCTCTCTCATTCTCCTTCTCCTATTTAAACAATCTACTTCTTTTTTTCTAAATTTTATAGATTTTTAAAAAGTTATGGCGTCTTCTTCCAACAATGATTTTGATGATATACTTAATGAAAAAATTTGATCAATACTTTGATGACATATTCGATCAAACATTCGAGAATCTATCCAATGCTATTTATGTGATCATGAAGAGTCGAGCAAGTCAAAGGAAAAAACGAGTTTTTATCGAAAGATATCGCGAACAAGGTCACAAACGTTTATGAACGATTATTTCACTGAAGATGCAACATATCGCCTAATATATTCCGGAGGCGTTTAAAATGAACAAGTCATTGTTCTTGCATATTGTTGCTCGACTTTCCAATGAAATTCCTATTTTCAACAGAAAAAGATGCCTCGGAAGACATGGTCTCTCTCCACTTCAAAAGTGTACAGCTGCAATTCGCTCTTTGGCGTATGGCTCTGCACTTGATACGGTTGATGAATACCTCTCGGCTTGGTGCAACTACTGCTCGTTTATGTTTTGAAAATTTGTTGAAGGAATAATTATTCTCTTTGCGATGAGTACCTACGAAGACCACACCGCATGATCTTCAAAGATTACTAGATATTGGAGAGCAACGAGGATTTCCGGGATGTAGGAAGCATCGATTGTATGCATTGGGAGTGGAAGAATTGTCCGACCGCTTGGAAAGGGCAATATTCACGGGGTTCTGGAAAACCAACTATTGTTTTAGAAGCGGTAGCTTCATATGATCTCTGGATATGGCATGCGTTTTTTGGACCTCTAGGTACCTTAAACAATATTATGTTCTTGATCGCTCACCCGTTTTTGATGATATAATAGAAGGTAAAGCTCCGCAAGTGGATTTCTTTGTCAATGGACGGGAGTATCATTTGACTTACTATCTCACAGATGGTATTTATCCAAAATGGGCTACGTTTATCCAATCTATTCAACTTCCACAAGGCCCAAAAGCATCATTATTTGCTCTACATCAAGAAGCTGCTCGAAAAGATGTCGAGCGTGCTTTCGGAGTCTTGCAAGCGCGATTTGCTATTGTTAAAAACCCGGCTCTTTCTTGGGATAAAGAAAAAATAGGGAAGATTATGAGAGCATGTATCATACTCCACAACATGGTAGAAGAAGACGAACGAGATGAATACACTCAATTCGATGTTTCAGATTTCCAACAAGAAGATATCCGAAGTTCACAGGTGGATCTCACGTATTCTATGGAAATACCTACAAATCTCGCCAATATGTTGGGGGTTCGAACTAGAATTCGGGATAGACAACAACATCAACAATTGAAAGCTGATTTGGTTGAGCATATATGGCAAAAATTTGGACATGACCAAGATAACAATTAAAAAATTTGTATGTTAAATCAAATATATGTTTCAAATTTTTTTTTTCAATTTTTTTTTTTGTTAAGAACACCATTAGGGGAACGGGTTCTCTCAATAATCTTGTTTTTCTATAGTTTCCTAAGTAAGTTTCTTAATTTCATTATATTAATTAAATAATACTTAAGAACCCTTAATGGGTTCTCCCAATAATCTTGTTTTTTCTATAGTTTCCTAAATAAGTTTCTTAACTTCATTATATTAATTAAATAATACTTAAGAACCCTTAATGGATTTCTCCCAATAAACATGCTCTGAAAACCAGATAGCTACCAATAGAGAAAATTCCAGCTTAGTAATCATCCCTATAACATTTTCTTTTGCCAAATCACCTCCTTTTCTAGGAATCCAGTTAGATATAGTTTTTATTAAGAACTATGCAATTTATTTAAAAATTCAATTCAGATTTAAATTAAGTTATTTTTTTCCGAAGTTTCACCTATGTTACGATAATAACACTGATACACATTTTTTTTTTTCCCGAAAACTTAACTTACCATGAGATTGCTCTTACTATGTATATGTACATGTTATGTACAATGATCATCAGTTTATTTTGAAACTCGATTCACAAAAAGCCCAAAATATGAGAAACATAAAGACATACTGTATATATCTTCATCTTTCTGATAAATCTCTTTCAATTTCATGCTTACGGTTTTGGGTTGGAGGCCTGGTTTTATCGTCAAACTAACTCCTAATTTCAGTTTTATTTGATTTAGATCAGATTCAGTTTAGAAATATAAATTAAACCGGATAAAATTGATTTTAACATTCACATCGACTTTGGTTTTTGGTTTATCTTGACATTCACATCGACCTAGATTTAATGGTCCATTAACATTCATATAGAGACCAAACAACCAACATTCATATAAAACCCAAACAACCAACATTATTATTTTAAGGAAGAAACAGAACATCATAATGGTTTGATGAGTGCTTAGAGGTTATAATACATTGCTCCTTTGTAAATTTTCTAACTTGCAAAAGCATAAGAATCAAAAGACAGGACATGACTCACAAGTTTGTCTAGATACTTGAAAGAAGACTCATCTTTACTTAAGCAAACATTAGCTCTCTCTTTCAACTTCAAACACCTCTCTCTCAATCCATCTCCATTCTCCATCATTACACTTCTTATCACTTTCTCAATCTCCTTTCTTTCCATCTTACTTCTCCCTAACATCATCCCGACTCGCCATACATCAACAATGTACCTCGCGTTCACGTGCTGGTCTGAGAAACACGGCGTACATAGCACTGGAACACCTTCACATATGCTCTCTAGTGTTGAGTTCCATCCACAGTGCGTCCAAAACACTCCAATTGCAGGATGCGCCAATACCTCTAACTGATTCGCCCATTTCACAATTTTTCCCTGATGTCCAATGTTTTCGATAAACCCACAAGGCAATGATTCGAGCCACTTGGTCCCTTGGACAGACCCTGGCCTAACCACCCACAAAAACGGTCGTTCGCTGTTTCTTAAACCCCAAGCAATCTCGAGAAACTCCTTCTCTTCTATAGCTGCAAGGCTTCCAAAACTCGCATATACAACAGACTTTGCGTCTTTCTTGTTGAGCCATTCGGTTGTTTCACAGTCTTTCTTGTTCTTTGTCTCCGGTGAAAGATCGTCGTTATGTTTGTGAAACGGTCCGATCGGGAAGAACGGAACTTGTAAGTTGCTGCTACAATCCATGAGTGAGATTCTTTCAAGATCTTCAAATGTGTTCAATATGACTCCTGAAGATAACTTGGCTCCTTCCACCATGTCGCTAACTACCCGGTAAAATTTCTCCGGCTCTTTCGTTTTTATTATCGGAAGATCCCTCACTTTCAAAGGTGAAAGCTCTGTCACTGGCTCATCTAATCTAGAATCTGAGAAAAATAATGTTTAGTGGGAATCTTATATAAACCGTTACCAAAACTAATCTCCTTCGACTTCGAGGAAGAAAACTTTAGATATTATAAACCTATGTAAACCCCATCCTCTACTACTACATCTACTTCACTATTTTATAAACAAGCGACAAGTGGTGTAATAAAATAAAAAAATTAACTTCAAAATTTATCGTTTAGTAAATATCAACAATTATTTTGTTCAGTTTTTGTCAAAATTCACCCCAATTAAACATTATATTAGAAAATATACCAATCAATAAATACAAAAATTCCGAAATATGTGAAACATAGGTGAAAAAATATTGGAAAAGTATATTTTTAGTCAAACTTTGCGGTAACTCGTTTCAAAGGTAAAACTCTTAAACATCAAAACCGAAAAAAAGAGAGGTGTATATTAACCTTGTATAGGGATGTAACCCTTATCTCTAAGGAGAGGGAAAGCGGCAAAAGCACAAAACGACGCCGCACCACCTGTTCTCAACACCATTCTACGAACTCCCATCTCTTCCGCTACAACCGCCGTGTTCCTCCCCCATATAGCGTCGGAGACCAAACAACAGACTTTGTCTTCTCCGTCTACCTCCGCCGCCAGAGACTGACGAAACGGCTCCGCGTAACTTTTTTTCAACTGACTAATGAGGGCGATGAGGTCCATACTCGAAGTTTCTGACTGAGACAGAGTGTCCTCTTCTCCTTCTTTGTTGTGAGGGATGGTTCGAAAAGTGAAGTGTGGATAGCGAGAAGGCTCCGGGAAGTTGTAGGAAGTGTGGAGAACCGTAACGGAGAAGCCACGGTGGTGGAATATTCCAGCAAGCTCGATCATCGGGTTAAAGTGTCCCGGGAATGGTACAGGGAACATGATTATTCTCCTCCCTTTTCTCTCTTCCATTAATAGTGTTTATGGGTTTTCAAAGTTGCTGAGAAGTTTAGGAGAAGATGGATTAATTTGTTATTAAGGGTATATACGGTTGTTAGAGCACCTCTGAAACTCATGGAGGGCTCTTAGCAATATTATATTATTAATTTTTGGCTTTGATGAATAGTTAAGAGTTTGTGTAATTTTGTATGTACGTTTGTGAATCCAAAGTTGGGGTTTTTTTGAAAAAAAAAGAAAAAAATTTGTTAAACATTGTAAATTAATAATTTTGTTAAACATTGTAAATATTAATGATTTGAAAACATACAATAATTATTACTCAAAATGACCAAATTTGTGCCATAAATGCTCAACGAGATCTGCTTTCACTCGTTCATGTGTCTGTATATTACGAATTTGATTCCGAATGCCCATCATATTACCGAGATTTGAAGGCATGTTTGTGGAGTACGACAAATCCACCTGAGAACTTCTGCTTACTTCTCCTTCTTCGAAGTCAGATGTATCATACTGCGTGTATCCTTCTCGTTCGTCTTCTACTATCATATTGTGCAGTATGATACATGCTCTCATAATCTTTTCTATTTTTTGCTTATCCCAAATAAGAGCTGGGTTTTTAACAATTGCAAATCGAGATTGCAATACTCCAAAAGCGCGCTCGACATCTTTTCGGACGGCTTCTTGACGTTTTGCAAATAGCTCTGCTTTTACGGCCTTGAGGAAGTGAGATAGATTGGATAAAGGTTGACCATTTTGGATAAATACCGTCTGTGAGGTAGTACGCCAAATTGTAGTTGTGTCCGTTGACCATGAAATCTACTTTCGGTGCACGACCTTGTAATATGTCATCGAAAACAGGTGACCGATCAAGAACATTAATATCGTTTAAGGTACCTGGAGGTCCAAAAAATGCATGCCATATCCAAAGATCATATGATGCTACAGCCTCTAAGACGATTGTCGGCTTTCCTTAACCACGGGTATACTGACCTTTCCAAGCTGTTGGGCAATTTTTCCACTCCCAATGCATACAATCGATGCTTCCTATCATCCCTGGAAACCCGCGGATTTCTCCAACATCGAGTAGTCGCTGAAGATCTTCTGGCGTGGGTCTTCTTAGATATTCATCTCCAAACAACTGTATTATTCCTTCAGTAAATTGTTCCAAACATAAAATTGCAGTACTTTCACCTAGACGGAGATATTCGTCAACCCCGTCAGCTGCACCACCGTAAGCTAGCATACGAATTGCTGTCGTACACTTTTGTAGACCAGATAGCCCGAATCTCCCGGCTCTATTTCTTCTACGTTGAAAGTAATGGACTTCATTGGAGAGGCGATCAACAATTCGCATGAACAAGGACTTGTTCATTCGAAAACGGCGTCTGAATAAATGAGGCGGGTATGTAGGATTTTCACTGAAGTAGTCGGCCCATAAACGGATGTGGCCTTGTTCACGTTCTCTTTCAATATATGCTTGTTTCTTCTTTTTTGATTGATACTCAAATGGTTCATCAAACTGTTGATTCAACATCTCGTCGAAAGCTTCATCGACTAATCCATCAACCTCACTTGTTGAAGATGAAGACATTTTTATTACTTAGGTGAATCAAAACTTGAGAAAATCAAAACTTGAGAAGTGAAAAAGTTTTTTTTTTTTTTTCCTTTTTGATCGGTAGAGAAGGAAAAAAAAAATAGGGTGAATCAAAACTTGAGAAAATAAAAACTTGAGAAGAGAATAAGTTTATTTGTTTTTTCTTTTTGATCGGTAGAGAATGAAAAAAACTTAGGTGAATAAAGTAGAGAGGAGAAGTAGTATTTTATTTCCTTTTTGAACTTTAGATAAGGAAAGAAATAGAATTTAGATGAATCTATAAACTTGATAGGAGAGGAGTTTTTTTCCTTTCTGATCGTTAGAGAAACAAAAAAGAACATGGGTGAATCTACACTTGAGAAGAGAAGCAGACTTATTTAAAGGAAAACAACATCGAGAATGAGTTTAAACATACATGATAGCCTAGTTTTTAAAGGGAAAGCAGAGCCTAACTAGTAGTGCAGTACATCACATTACAGACAACCCGTGACTTTGGCCTCCTTCACTCACATGTCTTTTGCTTTCGCCTGAAAGAAGAAGACAATACAAAAAGACATCAGAACAAATAAAAGTAAGC
Source organism: Crucihimalaya himalaica (assembly GCA_004349715.1). Taxonomy (NCBI): domain Eukaryota; kingdom Viridiplantae; phylum Streptophyta; class Magnoliopsida; order Brassicales; family Brassicaceae; genus Crucihimalaya; species Crucihimalaya himalaica. The sequence continues at coordinate 1,566,206 of SMJT01000008.1, read as the reverse complement.
TTCAAGAATCAAAACAAATGAGAACTAAGTCAGAAAGATTACCACCAAAACAAAACAAACTTATAAACTAATACCAGAGAGAAATCCGATTAACCCAACATCTCAGCAATGAGTTTATTTTTAAGGGTTATTTCTATATCAGAAAGTTGGTTAGTGGAAGCAATGAGCCGGTTAAGAAGTTTCTGTTTTGAGTTCTTTTCCCTCGTAGCCAACATGTCTTTTAGTTGTAACATGTTCTCTTCTTTTGCAGATCTCTTTCGTTTAGCAGCCTTCACTCCCGGAGGTCTACATTCAGGAACTTCCTCTTCCACAACAGCCGCTGCAACGTTCTTTCCCTTATCCTTTCCTCCATCTTTAGCATTGACCGTGGAACACCATTTCTGGTCATTCTTTAACTCCCTCCAAGCATGTTTAACAGAGAATTTGACTTGGTAATCGTTGAAGAATATCTCGTGGGCTGCCTTCATCACATCATTCTCGTTCTGACCGCTTCTTTGTTCCTTCAAGGCAGCATTGTAGCACCCCACGAATTTACAGACTTGATCATTAAGCCTCCCCCACCTTTGCTTGCACTGACTCAACTCTCTAGGAGGCATGCCAGCTAGTTGAGGACTAGAATTATAGTAATCCTGAATCCTCTTCCAGAATGCACCCGCCTTTTGCTCATTGCCCACCACTGGGTCTTTTCTTGTGTTCAACCAAGCGCTTATGAGGACTACATCCTCTTTTGGAGTCCACTTTCTCCTCTCTTTAACGCTTGCATCATCAGAATCTTGGCTACTAAAGCGAGGAGATTCTGATGAGTCAAGGTCTATAGATTGATAACCTTGACTAGCTAAAAGGTTAACAAATCCAGAGGAGAATGGATCCATCTTTAAGTTTCAAACGGGTTTTGGGGTGTTTAAATATTTCTGGGGTTTTTTGAGATCGAGTTTTTTAGAAATTTCTAATATGTTTTTATGTTTAGATCTTCTTAAGTTTACACTAGTCTGTTTAGTTTATATAAGGAAATGTTTTAAGTTACTTCAGAGATTTTTAGCAATAAACTGTTAGCAGATAACCATCAAATCGCTATTAAAGTGTCACCTAACAAGCATTTACTAATGTAATGTAATAAACATAACTAATAAAGTGTTGGCGGATAACCATCTGCTGTAATTTTATGTTTTTTTTTGTCTTTTTATTCATTACGATTGGAAAATGGTGAAGGATGTGACTCTGGATCACAATTCGTTCACTTATGAAAGGAGTAACTACGTTAAGTAGTTTCACCTAACAAGCAATTACTCAATTTCTGTTTTTATTAAAAATTATTATGATCTATATTTCTGGTTGCATTAAGTAAAAGAGTTAAGGATTACCTTGTTCTGCTGGATCAGCTCATCCACGTGCTTCACAAGTTGCTCAAACTTGTTCTTCTGCACCATCTCATTGACTTGAAGCTTAGAATATCAGTAATGCAAGCCATCATCCTGCTTATGAAACAAATAAAGCTCAAATATCAGTAATGCTCACCATCAGACTAGTTGTTTATCAATAAGGGTAACGCTACATATATATTAATGGAAATTACCTTCGCCTATCTTCTGCATACGAGTCCATGAGCAAGCCTGAGCATATTTTTTAGTCAATATTAGTGAGATCAAACACTAAAACTATCAAGAACCTAACCCTAAACCTAAACCAGCAAGATGTAAAATATAACATTAACCACAACCTAAAACTTAACGTAATCTAGCAAGATCAGACATCACAACAGCATCCACAACCTGAACCTAAACCTAAACTAGCGAGAGCAGTCACAAAAACAAAATATACAAGCTAGGCCGAAACCAAAACTACCAAGAGCAGAACCTAATAAACATAACAAACAAATCGAAAACAACAAAAAAGGATTTTGCAACGCAATGATATAACTCAGAAGCATATATGAAACTTTAACATACAAAGAACTAAAATTGAAGAAGAGAAGGACCGAAAAAACCAAAAAAAACCGATTTATGTTACCAAATAACCCTAATCTAAAATCTATGTTACCAGCAAAAACCTAATCTAAAATCTAAACTCAAATCCAATTCTAAAATCGAAAACGAAAATCGATGTTATCAAAAGACCCTAATCGAAAATCAAAAAAACCAACTCGACAAGATTTTTTATTTCAAATCGCCCAAACAGATTGAATCTAACCCTAATCGAAGAGAAATATCGAATCATACCCTCGGTCTAACACGAAACGAAGACGAGCCAATATCCCTTTCGATCTAACCAAAAAACCCTAATAAAAAATTGATAAATCGATTCGACAAGATTTTCCCTTTCAAATCGCCTAAATTGATTGAATCTAACCCTAATCGAATAGAAGGACATAATCATACCCTCGATCTAACACGAAATCAAGATGAGACACAAGATATTCGCCAAAGAAATCGCCAAATTTTCGCCTAATCCCTAGTTCTCTCGTTCTGAGAATCGCGAAGCCACAAAGAAAATGTGTTTTTTGACAAAAGCCTCTGTCTGAGGGAGAGTCTTTCCCCCATTCAACCCAAAAAATTGCAGCCCCAATCACATAAGCCCACGTCAGTTAGAACTCGGTATCATCAGAGATCTCCGGAAGAAACGGTATGATCAATAATTAGGTGAAAATTTATTAAACAATTAATATCCCACATATGATTTTGTGCCTAATTTTGTTAATAACCTCATATGGAGGTGCTCTTACATGAGCATGTAAGACATGATCCTATCACCAATCGACAGCTGTCCTAGCAAGCAGCATGTGAGAAGAAAATAAAATCTTTTTCTCAATGAGATTTCAGACGATGCTCGCTGAGAGTGACTTGAGAGAGCAAAACAAATGTTAAATACAGTTTTATATTGGCTTTGTCTTACAGTTTGTCTCTTGGCCTTGTCTTACAGTTTTATACAAAACAAATGTTAAATACAGTTTCCTAACGACGACCGGAAAATGTCACGTTTTTCTATAAACATCACATGACGGTATGTATATATATATACAACACATGTAACTATCTCAAACACGTATAGAAAATATAACTATGTAACTAGACAAAGTAATGCTACTGAAAGCCAAAGAGTGTGGTAGCCTAGTCACCGTCATGATGAAAAATGTATAATGCATGTTAATATTTATTGACAATTAAGAACAAAATTTTGTTGGTCTAGTGATTAACCCGTAAGTTCCCGAATTCGTCGAAAGCACGGTTCAACATGCTTTGGATCTTGCCCTGAAGAGATTATAGACTTCGGCCCAGCCTCCTTATCATCACCATTTTTTTTTTTTGTATCTCCAACTAATCCAACATGTCCTCTACAGCATAACAAATGTCCCCGAGTGCATAAGGCACTACAAAAAAAAGGTTGTTTAACATCATTTATTTTTAATTTTTGTATTAGTTTCGCATAAGCTTCGGACACGTTTTATCATCGAAGACAACTCTTGGACTTACTTTGGAAACTAAAATCCTTCGGTGGATTGGGTCTGCGTACTTCCAAAATAGAACCAAGCGTCACCTTAACTCATATAGATTCTTTTCGTCAAGAACTAGCCTCGTTGGATGAGTTGGACCTGTTTAGGCAGAGAAAGTAAATTTAATGGTCGGCCCATTTCGCCGGGGCCAAGATCAGTTTCCACATCTCCAACTAGCTAGAGTACACAAAATTGATCAGAGTATGCAAACTAAATTATACAACACACTTCTGAAAAAGTGACCCACATACATTTGATATTCCTTCACAATAACATATTTTTGAGAGAAGGTAAATACGCAAAATGAAATCATATATACATCCGTTTTGTTGCTAAGGGGACCCAAAAAGTAAATACGCAAAATGAAAAAAAATCATTAGATTGCGTAAACAGTAAAAACAGTTATCATCAAATAGCGAAATTGATCGAGGCTTTTGCTTCACGCACACCGTCATCGTCTTAGATACGTTATGGTAAAATGGTACGTGGGCGAAACCTTAAATGCAATTATAACCTTGAGAAAGAAGAAGCTCCCTTTATATCCTCAACTATAGGTCTATATACTCCATATACATACTTCTTCTAATCATGAATCATTCGAACCATCATTTGCATTTATTCCGATGAAAAAATTGACGTTAAACTGGAAACAAACGTATTTTAAAACAAAATTTCCTAAGAACACTAATGTTTCAAGAGTATCACTCTTAATATGCCGACATTTTGATATAAAACTTATGGATTGGTAATATGGTATAATATTATGCTATTATATTAAAGTTTGACTTAGTCAAACTCGAAAGGTGTGAGAATTTACATCTCCCAATCCAAACATCTTACTATTTGATCTTTGATATATGTGGGTTTCCTTTTCTCACTTATTCTCTTTTGTTTTCCCTGTCTTAGAATTAAAAAGAGCAAGCCCAGCAACTTGAAACCAAAGTTCAGTGACCTAAACGGGACATACAAAAGATGACAAAAAAAAAAAAAGACGGGACATACAAACTTAAATAATATTCCTTATCATACCAAATTTCAAAAAACAGTTATGAAACCAATGGTTTGTGCTTGTCTCCAAGGTAGACCATGTACTCAGATCTTAACTTCACAAAAATCTTCATATGTGTGTGCTAACAAATGGAGTATCATATTATTAGCAAGCTATGTGATTAGATGTAAAGATATGTTTTATATTTCAATGTATTCCATTTGTCTACTGCTTCACGTCTAAGCATAACCTTCTTTCCCTTTTCCACATTCCAATGCCAAATTTTCTTTGGGAAGTAGACTGCAATATTTCATTTAAACATCCTTTTCATCATGACATTTGGCAAAGCAAACCCTTCACAAATACAACTCATTTTAAGATGAGATCATCTTTATTTTTTATTAGATTTTAAAATTTTTAAATGTAAGAAAAAAACACAAATGCCACACAAAAAAAAAGATATATTGATAAGGAAATATAGGGAACTACTTCAGTACAATCTTTTCTATTACAACTATGACTCACAACAACTTTTTGCTTCTTTTAATCAAACAAACCAAGTAAAAAAAAAAATACATATAAATTTATCGCAACCCCATAGATTCCAAAATTGTAGAAAACACCCTAAAGTACTCTCAACACATCCTCTAGGTTGTCGCACTAACCTTATGCCAACGAAGAGTAGATGAAAAACCCTCCCAAGGCCAAAAAATGTGCTTATTAAAGACTGCTTTGGTTATTCTCCCAAGTAAATATAAATTAAACAATAGCTAATAAAATCCCAATCCAACTCACCCCACATAATTATTCTTTACTACAACCATTAACCATCAACTATATATCTAACCCACTAAATATGACCATCTCTGTCTATTTTTTTCTCTCAAAAAGTCCTGAATCCTACAGAACCTAATTCAAACTCAGTACATCCATTCTTGTGGAAGAGGTCTTTCTTGCTTCAGACATCCACCACCAGCTACTGCAAACAAACGAACAGATTCAATCAAAATGCCTATTGTTTTTCTACAATTGTAAATGGGATGTTTAAACTAGTACCGTAATCGATTTTGCCGCGTCCTGTAGAGAGATAAGCTTTTGAATTTGGTTTACACCGACCAGATAACTCTTCAATTTTAGGTTTTTGTTGGTTAACAACCTGTGTCTGAAACTTAACACATCCACCTCCTAAAAATCCAGAATTTTTTTTTTCTTTTCAATTTAGCTTCTAGAGTATCAAAATTGAATGAAAGTTTTCAAATTTCAGAAACCCAAAAGTTAAATCAACTAAAACTTGAGTAAAGTTACCTGATTTCTTCCGGGAATCGGAAGGGTTTGAGTATCTCCGAGGAAGGAAAACGCCGGTACCCGTAGACGGCGGTTTAACGGCGGCTGGAGCGGTGAAAACGCTTCTAACGGGAGAAGGAGACACAAGCCAAGCATTTGGGACTATTCCAATCTGAGATTGATGGTAATGCGGCTGCGAAAGCCAGTAGTAGTTATAAAACGCCGCGTTTGGAGGATATGGGATTAAGTAATTAGGGTTAGGGTTTGGGTTTGGGCGGCTTGTGGGTTTAGCATCAAAGTTAGCCTTTTTGATCTTGGCGACTTCTCCAGCTGCAGCAGATAACAGTTTCAAAGAGTCTTCTTCAGGAAACGGAGAAGTAGGTGGTGAAGGGACCTGTGAAAAGGGACCATTGGGACTTCCAAGTCCACTTTGAGTTGGCTTAGTTACTTGGGGTTTCAACTGAAGAAACAGAGCCAAAAAAAAACTATGAATTCTTTTAGTCTATATTAGTAGAGAACATTTGAAAAAAGACTGAAGCTTTCAATAAACAAACCTGAGCCTTGTCGGTGACAAAGGAAGGAGAAAGGAGGCGCTGAGTCGATAGAGCGAGTCTGCGAGTCAACCCGGCTAAGAAGTCATCTTCGTCATCGCTTGTTTCATCTTCCGTCTCTGTTGAGTCCTCTGGAGAAGTGGAAAAGGCTGAGGAGTCGAACTCGTAAGGAAACTCGTTGGGGAAGCTGAGTTCACTCAGGGTTGATAGGACTTTCTCCATTGGTTGTTCGACGAGAGCGGGGAACGGAAGAGAGAGCTCTAAGGTCGCGGCGGCTACGGGCGGCGCGACCATAACGACAGTGGGTAAAGAGACAGAGAGAGAGAGAGAGGTAGGTTTTGTTGTATTAAATGTTGCAGAGAGGGTTCTCTTTATTAAGGTTACAATGAAGACAGCTCAAAAGACATTTTATAATATTGCTTCTGTCTTTTTTTTTTTTTTAAATTAAAATCCGTAATTCCTGCCCGACAATTAGAAAACTTAATGGTTGACTATTGACTGGAAAGAAAACTGAATAAAAACGCAAATGAGAACGAAAAATGGTAAGGTTGACAAAAAAAAAAATTTGGTAAGTGTAGTAGTGCTCACACTATGGTGGATTCCCCACTAAATCCAGGGTTTGGGAGAGGGTGAAATTTTAACAGACATGATTTAGTGGGCTCTTATTCGATTTGGGCTTCGACCAAAAAAGCCTTTTATCCTTAGATATACGATGAAACAGAGTTTAAGATTCAAATATTGTCTTTGTTCTCTATGTGATCTTCTCAACTCAAGTCAAGTAGATAGATTTTAGGACATCCGTCATCATTTTAGGGCAACTTCATCGAACGGTGAATACCCTCACCAAGTTGCCGGCTAAGTCTTTTATGAAGTTCAATTACGTTTCCAAGTTGTGGTAGTCCATTACTCCAAATTAAGTTTTTTACTGTTATTATTTATTAGTACTAGACATTCAAAGCCATAAATTTCGCTAATTTATTAAGTACTGTTTTTTTTTAGCTTGCAATTTCATTATAAATAATGTCTGAATCATACATTAGAAAAAAAATACTAGACACATTTGTATCTTCTCAATATGGCCACAATGCGCACCATGTTAGTATTCGTGTTCTTTGCGTTTACAGCCACAAGTGCGATGCTTATCAAAGACATGTACGCATTTTGCAAAGAGACAGATGACGTAGACTTCTGCTTGAAATACATCGGAACAGATAAACGCATATTAGCCGCACGCGACTTCCATGACGTGCTTATTATTGCGGTAACGTTAGATAACTAGTTCGTATTTTCTTTACTTATTTTTCTCTGTATTTACTTTATTCCTTCGCTCAAAAAAAAAGAGGAAAAAAAATTATTGATTTCTTATTGAATTTTACTATCAGATTTCTAAATGCAAAATTCAAGTGACCGACGCAACCAAGCAAATCAACAAAGTCAGCCAAAAGTTTAGTGGTCCGATTGGGACTCAACGAATCTATTTTTGTAAGAAGTACTACGAGTTAGCGTCTTCTTTGTTCCAAAAAGCTTATGAAGAAGCACAAGAAGAAGTGGGCGCATACTTAGCTCAGATAGCTGCAAGGGATGGCTCAAACTATATGCTCAAGTGCGAAGACGAATGGAAAAAGTATGGACCGATACAAAAGTCTCCTGTCGCTTTCTATAACTCAAATGTTGTCAAACTATTATCTATTATTCAAGTTATTATCGAAAAGATTTATCGCTAGTTGTACTGGAATTCGATTTGGTACTTAAGCTATAATTTGTTTACGAATTTAATTCCTCTGCTTCTAATTATAAAATTGATTTTTTTTTATTTTTGTAATACTTACTGGTTCAATGAATAAAACTTTCTTGAAGTTTTTGATTAGTTAGGATTATTAGTGTATGACTTTATTTACTTATCCATACATTGACTGAATTCAATTTAGCTCATGCTTTTTGCTTCATCGTTATTGCTTGGCTCTTAATCATCTCCATGAAACTAGAACATCAGTCAGAAACAACTGTTTAGAGTTAGTTTCCTTAGTTTGCTTCTGTGATATATAAAAACTTACAGAGAAAGAAAACTACTACACATCCGAACATCATGAATGTATTATTTTTGGCTCATCACGTTTTAGAGAGTGTTTGTCATATAATTCATCAATAGAAACACGACTTAATTTGCTTTTGTGGATATATAAACACTTCAAATCAAAGTTGGCAAAAAAAGAAGAACACACTTCAAATAAAGAGAACCCGAATAGTATAAATGACATTATTTTTATTCAATCAATTTTAATGGTAGCATTTATTAGATATATATTGAACAATAATGTGTTTTTTTTTTTTTTCTTTAAGGAATCTCGTCCATTTCGAAACACCAAGGATCTGATCCATCACGATTTATACGACAAATAGTGTAGTTATCGTTAAAACCCACCTCCCAAATACATTCTTTGCAAACTGGAGTCTTTCCATGTGGATTATCGTCTCTATCTACTTTAAATATATCAAAATAGTGAGATCCGCCTCCAGCCCACGTAAAATGACAACGAAATTTTGTAGATTTCGTAAAGTTAACACGAAAGCTGAAATCCCAACTATGCCCATATGGAAGATGGATTAGCCCCAAATCACTCTCACTCGATTTGCAATGTACATTTAAAACTTCTTGATCGACTACATTGTTGCGGATTACAACATGCTTTTTGTCTAGAGGGAAAAAGCCGTCCTCGTCGCCCGGTGCTTCTGCTGCAACATCTGATAAATCTAATGCCAACGTACTAACAATAAGAGTAAAAGAGATCATAAGTAACAATATAAAATGAGGATTATTATTGGAAGCCATGGTTATGTTTATTAGGCTGGAGTGGCTAGATAGAACTTATAAGCTCGCAATTTATAACCGGAGAGGGAGGGTGACTAATTTGGTTATGTTTATTAGGCTGGAGTGGCTAGATAAAACTTATAAGCTCGCTATTTATTACTGGATAGGGAGGGTGACTAATTTGGGTACGTAACGTTGACTGCATCTATTTATATATATCTAAATTATGAATTATATATACTTCTGGCAAGAGATATAACGTTGACTGATATACATATATATGTACTAATTTACATTTTTTTTGTAAATAAATTAAGTTTTTACAATGTCAATATGATAATATCTCAAAGCCTTTATTCTTTAGGTTGACCAATAAAAATTTACTATTTCTAAAACATAGGAATGAATCTTATACATAAAGGATGATAAATGACACATATCTTTTAATATTTTCATCGTTCATTATTTACATCTTTCTTAGATTTATTTTCTTTTATCTACACTTTTTTTGTTAAACCTCTTCGTTTTCTTTTATACAATTAACATCTTCTTTAATTAAACTTTCTAATTTTCTAGTTACACTGCGGGTTTTGTTTATGTTTTGTGAGTTTATTAATTTAACACTAAAATATTTGTAAAACTTCTATATTTTCTAAATTAGAAATAACTACCACACATTTTGTGGTAAATTAAAATGTTGGTTGATGGACATAAGATCAAGGGTAGCAATATAAGTATCTTATATAGTCTTTATTATAATGATTTTTTTTTTTTGTTTCATTGTTTGTTATTAATCTGATCTTTTTTATTTTAAAGTGTTTCCTGGAAGTAAAAAGAAAAAAAAACTTAAATTTGTTGATGTTAAATGTTTTACAAAAAATTCATGAATTAATTAGTTAAGAAGATAGAGAACTTTGATGTTATGTTTAAAAGTTAATATTTTTGGAAATGTTAAGAATACAAACTATTAATATATAAATTAATGGTTTGTGTAGTCGAAATTAAGAAAAATATGTTAACAAAAGCTTAAAGTAAAAGCGGATAAAACAAATCCGCACGTATGCGTATGCGTGGATACTCATCTAGTGTATCTAAATGAAGGAAGTTTGACTAAACATACATATCTAACATGACATAAATTTCATATTCAAATATCCTGCAATAATTCAAAGACTTATAAAATATTAAAGAGTAATTTACTAAATAGCCATGAAATAATTTTTTGTATTTTTATTTATTTAAAATACGTACATGTAACATGTTTGGGGTGAAAAAATGAATATATTTTCGATGGTAGCAATAAATTACGCATGAGTTTATAAACTATCATTATCCGACAGTTTGCTAATTAATAGCATGAGTTTTATTCATTGAATGATTTTAGGGAAAATAGCATGCAAGTTCGTTCTATCATTATCCGACAGTTTGCTAATTAAAGAAATATCGTGATTATGAAAAATGTAAAAACTAATTTACTTAAAACATGAAAACATATGAATACTCTTCGATTACAATATTTCCGCGTTGTTATTTACCTAAATAATAAAATTTTAAGATTATTTAGCTGATCTAGAGAGTCAACATGTAAATATATTTGAAATCAGATTAAACGCCAATTGACTCTATATATAAAGTGAATTCCTCCACTTTTAGATTGTGTTTGATCTATGAACTGACACAACAGAGATAAATTGCAAAGTTGATTACTTGAGTTACTTATTCATACATTGATTGAATCCAATTTAGCTCATGCTTTGCTCACTGTTCTTGTTTGCATTTTGTCAAAAATCGTGTGTACATGATTCTTATGTTGTCAATGTGAGTTGATCTGGAGTGGCCAGTGTAGATGTAATTTGCTTGATATGGGAACGCCTGATGTGATAAGAAGTTGTAAAACGTGGTAGTCTAAAACATCTGCAGAAGCAAGTCTACATAGCATACAATTCTTAGCTAGTTACTAATGTATCTAATATCTGCGAGTTAGAAGCTTAAATTGTATCTACTATCTGCGAGTTAGATATGTAGGTTTTATCTCTTTACTTGTGAGTAAAAGATAGTTTTTTTTTCTTGTTTCATCATTCGAAGCTATAGACAGGGTAGTATAGGCCCGAGTCGGACATCTAATTGCTTATGACATCCCGAAGTGATCTATTAATCGTCTAATAAGTTTAGGTTCGGCCTCAATGGGAAAATAAAATGGAGCACCTAACAACGTATCTTCACAAACCGTCTTGGAGTCATGAACAAGTAGAGTTGTTACTGTTACTGTATAGGATACAATTGTGGTTGTTACCTGTCATCTGTTTTAGAATTTGGATGATTCGTTGGTTGTCAAGTTTCTAAGAGTGAGTCTCCCTAATGGAGTTTATAATGATATAGGAGCTCTGGATTATCTCAATGAAATTGGAACAACAATAAGACTTTTTTTTTTTGCAAATAGAGCTCGAAGCTTAGGTTGCTTCTGTGATAGATATATAAAAACTTCAAAGAAAGAAAGATTCTAAAAGTTGACAAAAAAAAAAGATTCTAAATATTCGAAAATTATGAATGATATTATTTAATTCAACCACTAGACGAAAGACACTAGTCAAACATTTAAACTATGTTTGTTTAAAGTAGGCTTGAAATGCCAAATCACGAAGGAGATAGTGAGATGCGTTGGTGAAAGATTTCATCATGGTACAAAGCTGAGACTTTTCAAGGATGGTCCAATGTTGAATACAAAGTACAAATCCGCGTTAAAGAGATAGCCAAAATGTACCTCCATTTTTATTACTTTGGTACTTTGTTCATGTTTAATCTATGACATGACACAGCATAAATGAATTGCAAAATTTGCTATCCAGAGGACTTGGCATACTTATCTATACTGTTATGTTTTATCGAATTTCAACTCAAAACTAATTAGTAATGAGTGGAGTGGCACATGTCTTCTATATATTACTTGGTCCATTTCTATCTTTAAGATGTGAGATTTTTCTCCACACGACTCCTCGAGATAATGACTTTTTTAGCTATTAATCTCAACAAAATCTATCACGCCCACTCATGATAATGCTCTTCTAACTATTTCGAGAATTGAACATTCCTTTGGGCCATCAATTAGTGGGAATGATCGGACTATTCTGGACCGATTAGCGGGTTATCGTGTGTTCGGTCTCTAATACCATGTTAAATTTCATGAGCTTCCAACTCAAAATCAATTGGCAATGAGTAGAGTAGCACATGTCCCTTGTATATTACTTGGTCACTTTCTATTTTTTCGATATGAGATTTTTCTCCACACATACATCGAATGAATTCAATTTAGCTCATGCTTTTTGCTTCATCGTTCTTGCTTGTCTCTTAATCATCTCCATGAAACTGACACATTAGTCAGAAACAATTGTTTAGAGTTAGTTTCCTTAGTTTGCTTATGTGATAGATAAAAACTTACAGAGAAAGAAAACTACACATCCGAACATCATGAATGTATTATTTTATTTAATCAACTTTGATGGTAACGTTTATCAAATAAGATTTTTTTTTTTAACAATAGTTTGTAGTGTATAGACTTTGGAAGTGGTTGTTTCCTACCGCCTTATTTGGAGAATTTGAATTGATTCATTCATTTGGCTCATCACGTGTTAGTCACAATTAAAAAGAGAAGAAGAATATAATTCATTAATAGAAACACGACTTAATTTGCTTTTGTGGATATATAAACACTTCAAATCAAAGTTGGCAAAAAAAAAAAACACACTTCAAATAAAGAGAACCCGAATAGTATAAATGACATTATTTTTATTCAATCAATTTTAATGGTAACATTTATTAGATATATATTGAACAATAATGTGTTTTTTTTTTCTTTAAGGTTGATCGTCCATTTCGAAACACCAATATGATCCATCGCTATTTATACGACAAATCTTGTTGTCTTCATCGTTAAAACCCACCTCCCAAATACATTCTTTGCAAACTGGATACTTTCCTGATGGAGTATCGTCTCTGGATACTGTAAATATATCAAAATAGTGAGATCCACCTCCAGTCCACGTAAAATGACATCGAAATTTTGTAGATTTCGTAAAGTTAACACGAAATCTGAAATCCCAACTATGTCCATATGGAACATGGATTATCCCCAAATCACTCTCACTCGATTTGCAATGTACATTTAAAACTTCTTGATCGACTACATTGTTGCGGATTACGACATGCTTTTTGGCTAGAGGGAAAAAGCCGTCGTCGCCCGGTGCTTCTGCTGCAACATCTGATAAATCTAATGCCAACGTACTAACAATAAGAGTAAAAGAGATCATAAGTAACAATATAAAATGAGAATTATTATTGGAAGCCATGGTTATGTTTATTAGGCTGGGGTGGCTAGATAGAACTTATAAGCTCGCTATTTATAACCGGAGAGGGAGGGTGACTAATTTGGGTACGTAACGTTGACTGCATCTATTTATATATATGTTATAATATATATATACTTTTTGTAAATAAATTTAGTTCTTACAATATGAAAATATGTCAAAGCCTTTATTCTCTAGGTTGACCAATAAAAATTTACTACTTCTAAAACATATGAATGAATAACTTTAATTGAAGGAAGTTTGACTAATTTTATTTTGTTAAAGAAGTTTGACAAAACATACATATTTAACAAGACATAAATAACATATTCAAATATAATGCAATAATACAACGACTTATAAGTATTTAACTAAATAGAAATGAAATAATTTTATGTGAGTTTTTTTTTTTAATTTACTATAAATTACGTACATTTAACATGTTTGGGTGAAAAATGAATATATTCTCGATGGTAACAATAAATTACGCATGAGTTTATTAAAAAAAAAGCATGTTATTAGTTTAAAAACATACTAGTATTTTATTCATTGAATGAATTTAGGGAAATTAATAGCACGCAAGTTCGTTCTATCATTTATCCGACAGTTCGCTAATTAATGAAATATCGTGATTATGAAAAATGTAAAAACTAATTTACTTAAAACGTGAAAACATATGAATACTCTTTGATTAAAATATTTCCGTGTTGTTATTTACCTTAATAATGAAATTTCAAGGTTATTTGGCCGATCTAGAGAGTCAACATGTAAATATATTTGAAATAAGATTGATCGCCAATTGACTCTATAAATAAAGTGAATTCCTCCACTTTTAGTTTGTGTTTAATCTATGACATGACACTACAGAAATGAGTTGCAATATTGATTACTTGAGTTACTTATTCATGCATTAATTGAATCCAATTTAGCTCATGCTTTTTTCACTGTTCTTGCTTGCATTGATTAAAACGACCACGGGATTTTGTAGATTTCGTAAAGTTAATTAACATGAAAGCATTGTTCCAAGTTTGTCATATGGTAGCTGTGAATCAGCTACAAACTTGGAACAAAAAGATGTTACTAGGAGAAAAATTATATACTCCATCTAAAAAAATTAGTTTGCTTCTGTGGACATATAAAAACTTCTAATATATAAAGCTTCTAAACATTCAAACATGATTAATGTATGGTATCATTTTATTTAATCATTTTCTTATAACTAAATTTATCATCTTAAGGACTATTCTCCCATTTGAAACAGTATTAATCATTCAAGGGATACGAACCATCCAATGTCAATATCACTAGATCTGTAATATACATACAAAGTTTCTTTGTTTTTAACTATGTTGCGAATTACAACATGTTTTCGGGCTAGAGGTAGCAATCCATCGTCGCCCGGTGCTTCCGCTGGAACATTTGAGTTTTGACAAATCTAATGCCGACGCAAATATAATATAAAATGAAGCTTATTAATAAAATACATGGTTGTGTTATTATGTGGGAGTGATTAGATAGAACTAATAAGTTCCCTATTTATAGTTGTAACAAAGTTCCCTATTATTTTGTATTTGTAGGTTTACAAAATTCTGTTTGCCGACCAATAACTCACTTTTGGTATAGTCTATATACGATGTACATATGAATATGAAGTTTGACTAAACATACTTATTATTCCAATTTCTTGCAATAATACAATGAATTTTTATTTTATTTGACAGTATGGGTTTCAAAGCCCACCTTAATTTAGTACAATGTATGTAGTTTGTAAATTTCTTACTAATAACATATGTACCGCCAAATATATAATATTTATTCACAACAACTCTCAAGCAAAAATCACCACAAGTTCCCTCTTAAAATATTTAAATCATTATCACTATAACAAATATATTATTCAGTAGGATATATGCGATCAAAAATGTTTAACGGAAACATTTATGAAAAGAAAGAATTAATAACCCACAAAACCAATGAAATGGTGAAATTTCGAAGGGACTCTCTTGGTTTTAAGTTTTGGACTTAACACTGCGGGAAGACCACGGAACATTTTTTTTTTGTCCGAATCTGACGTGGCAGATTATAACGGCTACTTTGAACACTCGCTATATATTTTTTAATATATAATAAAATTAGTATAAAAAATCGAAGAGAGACGTTAAGATTTGCATGTGACCCCTTTCTGTAAAATTCAAAACTTTTAAGACAGAACAAAAAACAACACAAACAATAAGAATTTTTCTCGAATTCATGGACCACAATAACTACAATTCTTCTTCTTCTTCTCTATGATCTCTGCTTCCTTTTTTTCTGGGTATCTTAAAAAAATCAATCTTTGTTTCTTTTCTTTTGGAGAAAATGGAGAATGGTAGCTGTATTGGGTTTGAAGGGTCGAGAAGATTTGGTGAGAGTAAACGAATCGTTGGTTTGATTGATTCTGTGACTGATTCAACGACTGATTCAAGCCTTAGCAGCTCAAGTTGTGGTGCTGGATCGAGCTCCGGGAGGTCGTCTGTGGCTGAGAGATCTGTTTCATCTCCTCCGACGAAATCGCAGATCCTTGGATGGCCGTTAGGCCAAGGTGGTTCTTGGAGGAAGAGTTCTGGTAAAATGAAGAAGAAAACTCCGACAAAGATTGATGATTTAGGGTTTAAGAGAGTTGGAACAGAGACTTCAGGTTTGTGAAATAGTTAATTAGCTAATCGATCTCTCTCGAAAACGAATGAAAATATTTGACATTTTGATTTTGTAGAAATTGAGTTGTTGAAAGAGAGAATGGCCAAGTTGTTGCTTGGTGAAGACATGTCAGGTTCTGGTGAAGGAGTTTGTCCTGCTTTGGCTATTTCAAACGCCATTACCAATCTTTATGGTAGTTTTTTTTTTTTTTTTTTTTTGAAAAATTGTGATGTTTCGTGTGGTATTCACTTGATTTTTGATTCTAACTTTTGATATTCAATACGATGAAAGCTGCAATTCTGGGGCAACAATGGAGGCTAGAGCCAATCCCTAGTGAGAAAAAATCCATGTGGAGAAGAGAAATCGAAGTTCTTCTTTCTGTTAGTGATCACATTGTTGAATTGGTACCTTCCTTTCAGAATTTCCCCAATGGTAACAAGATTGAGGTAATTGATTCAAGTCTACACCTTTAGTGAGATTAAGTCATGTTGATTGTGGAATATGTCACTGAGTAACTGTGTCATTTATGTTTTGGTGGATTTTAAGGTGATGAATTGCAGACCAAGATCAGATCTCTTTACTTGTCTTCCTGCTCTTCGGAAGCTAGACAATATGCTTATTGTAAGAATCTGATCCTTCCTTTTTTGTTCTCATGAGGGGTTTCAAATGGCTAATGTGAGTTCTTATAAAGGGTTCTGTTTTTGACGTCTTTAGGAAATATTAGATAGTTTTGGAGAAACTGAGTTCTGGTACGTTGATCAAGGGATCGTAGCTGCTGAATCTGCGAGGTCCAACTCTTTCCGTGAAGATGGAGACAAATGGTGGCTTCCGCTGCCACGTGTGCCATCCGATGGACTTACCGAGCAATCGAGGAAGAAACTGGATCACACTCGCGAATTCACTAACCAAATCTTGAAAGCTTGTATGTCAATCAACAGTATCGCTTTAGCTGAAATGGAGGTTCCACAGTCATACCTTGAAGCTCTACCAAAGGTTAATAAAAAACTTTAACTCAAAGCCAAATTCTCAAGTTGTTAAATTACAATATCTTCTGTAGCTGAATTGTTCTTATTTTGCAGAGCGGACGATCATGCCTTGGTGATTTTCTATATAGAAACATCACATCAGATAACTTCTCAGCCGATTACTTGCTTGAATCAATAGATCTTTCATCTGAGCACGCGGTTGTAGAAATGGCGAATCGAGTAGAAGCATCGGTATACGTTTGGAGGCGAAGAGCTCACTCGAGGCATCTGATTTCTCTGTATCGATCCACAAGTACAAGATGGGGGATGATAGTGAAGGAGATGATGATGCATCAAACCGATGTTGACAAAAGGGAAATATTTGCGGAAAGAGCTGAAAGCTTATTGATCCTTCTCAAGCAGCGTTTCCCGGGACTTAGACAAACAGCTTTGGATACAAGCAAGATCCAATACAACAAGGTTTGATTCATTGACTTTTCAGATCACACTTAAAACAGAAAGAAATGAATACTAAAACCTTGAAAGTATTGAACATTTTTGCAGGATGTAGGAAAGTCTATACTTGAGAGCTACTCAAGGGTATTAGAGAGTTTGGCGTATAGCATTGGTGTACGCATAGAGGAAGTGTTGTTCATGGATGACATTAGCAAAGATGAAGGTGATGATGATTCTTGTTCAGACAAGCTGAGATTGTTGTCTAAAGAGGCAGCTAATGGTGGCTCAGGCTCTCTAAGGAAGAGACTTGATGCTCCATCCTTGTTCTCCGTGTCATTCTCAGGCACGTCAACTCCATACAGAACTCCATCTTTCTCTGCATCGACTCCAAGTTATTCACCAATGCCGTTGATAAGCCCCATCAACGGAGGAAGAGGAGAAAGAGCTCCGTTTCTCTCAGGGAGGAACATTAGAGAACGTTGTGGGTTTGGTCCAAAGAAAGCATTGGCCAATTATCTCCGAGGCTGAATGTAAAAGCATTTGGATTTACATTATGTTATTGAGTTTAAGCTTATTTATTAATTCTTGTCTGTATCACACAACACGTTCTTTATGTTGTTGTCTTGTCAAGGGTTAAGAACCAAGATTAATATTAATTCGGCTTTGTACAACAATAATCATTTGTCATTTGTTGCTCTTAGAAGAAAGTTTTGTTTTTACGATTTCCATTAATTATTATCAGCACTTATTATTTATTTAATTATATATGTATCACACGGAATAGAAGAATACTTTAGCTTTTACTAATAGCAAATATTCTTATTCAATATTCATTATTATACATGTTGCATCAGTGCATCGTAAAGCATATAGCATCACATCTAAATTAAGCACATAGACACTATTATAGAATCATTTTTTTTCTTACACACCCTACTAGACAAACATTAATTGACGAAAAAGGAGCCAAACATTAATTTCATCAGGAAGAGACTTCTCTTAGTGTTGTTGCATTTGTCCTAAACAAAATGAATCAACATGTCAAGAACAAGCCTCTCTTATTTTAAACAATATACTAAAACTCTTTTGATTTTGTAAGGACTTTTATATAGTTTATAGATTTTACTTTCTGTTTATTATAAATATAGGATCCTTCAAATTTTATATCAAGATAAGACCATGCATGTTGTCTCTTATTTTCCTGCAAAATGTTCACAAAGAATATAATTTAGTTTTTTTCCTTTTTGTAAAGAAATTACGAATATTACGTAGGTTTTATGAAACATTTTTCATCTAATATTTATAAGTACCATAACAGGTGCTCGCGAATCAGGAATACTAGTAATAAAGCGACCCTGCACCAAACAGAAAGATTTTATTATAAATAAAAATAATAAATAGTGCAAAGGTATGGTATCTTACTAATAAACAAATAACATTTTAATTGAATTTATATATTTAATTTAATTTAAAAAAAATTAAAATATTTAATTAATAAACATGTGACAAGTGTAAAGAGAGATTCTTAATAAAACCTCATAAGTTCTTAAACAAAAACCCATGATATCTTATTAAGAACCTCTAACATACTTTTTCAATTTTTAGTATTGTTTCTTAATAAGAAAGCTCCACTAAAAATGCTCTACCATCTTCAACCCAGAACTCTTGTGGGTTTCTTAGCATTTAAATAATATAAAATAAAGAAAAAAAGTAGTAAAAGAATAAGACTCGGATTTTAATTAAGAATTCCTCAATCCTTCCTTATAAACTCATCCGACACAAGTAAGATTTTAATAGGTTTAGTTTGTTTTATCAATTAAAATTTAATTAATTAACTAAATTCTATATTATAATATTGGTTAAATACTTTTGTTGAGTATCTAAGCGTTGAAATTGCTCTAAATGTATTATAATAAATATATAATTTTGGATTGGAAAACATTACCTTTCCACCAGTTTCCTCTTGATGCGCTTTTGGAATCGCCTTCATCTCCATCTTTTTTGGACTGCATAAGTTAAATATAAAGATGAAAAGCAAAATCTTGAAAGTAAAGAACATAAGTTTTGTCATGTAGGTGTTATGTATATGAAAGATGCGATGCGACTATGACTTACAGTATCTTGGGTGGTACTCGTTGTGGAGGAATATTTCTCTTGGCCTCCATAGTATAGGGATGAGCTCAAGTGGCATGGTGGTTCTGTTTCCTCATTATAGTAACTCTTTTTCTTTCTTTCTCCTCTCTCATCTACGTATTAATTTTAGCCCACAAACGTATATAAGTTTCAATATGACAGAAAAGACTACGTTTGAACTGATAGTTAGAATTAGTAAAACATTTAATTAATAGACACACTCTAAACTTGACTCATAGTTCTTCAATCCTTTATTCACAAAATAAATCAAGAAAAATTAATTACTTGGAGATTGATACTTCACATGTCCACCTTGACTTGCAAAGTCCACTTGCCTCCCCAACTGTTCCTTTTAGTTCACAACAAGAAAAAGTTAGAGAGTAGTTCAACTTAATTGTTATATATTAAGTTAGAGCTCCTAAACACCATGTATATGTAACATGCATATGTTTACAATGATTCACGTATCCCACAAATGTAAAAATATTGAGATGACGTACTGCAGAGGGTGGTGGGAAGATGGATTTGAACAATCCAGTGGCGGATGAAGAAGACGAAGAAGAGACTCTTGGACCAAATATATGATCGAAAGACGAAGAGGCTGAGGACGAAGATGAAGCGGAAACTATCTTCTTCTTGTTCTTGTTCTTGTTCTTGTCCATGCCAAAATTGTGTAGGTGGAAATGTATGTACATAAACTTTTATGTTTTTGGAAGATGTATTAAAGAAAAAGGGCCTAGGGGTGCCGAAAAGAGAAATGATTAATTTGCAGAGAGAGGCGAAGAAAGGAGAGAACATGTGATGAAACAAAAGAGAAGACACGTGAAGATTTGCAGTTTCTTATGGGACTCTTATAAACTGTCATCCCTGCATATTTATAGTTGAAAACTTTGACTACATGTGATCGGTCTTCTAGACTTGTCGCATATATTATAACTGACCTTATTTTCTCATAAATTTCTTGGTATTATCTATCATATGTGAATGAATATATCAGTATATGCTTCTTCTTGTTTTAACTTTTAAGTAAAAGATGAAATATGGACGAATTAAAAAAGTAATTATTTTGGTTATGATGTAGTTAGAGACTTTTTGTCTTATTCCCTGAAAACAGTTAGAGAGTATATCTTCGTAAGAACGGTTCTATAGCTTGTTTTTTTGGGATTGAATGTCAATTTCGTTAACCCTAAAATTTTATGGCACTAAAAATTCTTCGACGATTTCAGCAGAAGTCTCCTTGCCCGATCCTAAAAAAGTTCTTTATAAATAGCTTCTTTTAAAATATTAATAGGAACGAATAAACGGCTGAGCCGCTGAGCAATGCATGTATCGTTCGATTCCAAATTGGCTCAAACTTCTAACATATTTGTGTCGATTAATTTTTTTTTTTCATTCTCGTATGTTTTGTTTCATTTCATCATGATTGAGTAATGACCCACTTTCTCATGGATTAGACTTACCGTTTTTGGTTGTTGTCAAAAAAGAAAAAGAGAAAGAGTTATCGTTTTTTATTTTAATATTATTGAGATCAACTTCTAAATAATATAAGATCTAGTCATATTTTTTCCAAATGCTTATCTATCTACGTTTGTTAATCTTTTATATATATATTTATAATTCTATCATGATATGTATTTTTATAAATACTACACTACATGTAATAAGTCCAGACTCTTTCTAAACTATATAAATAATTTTCTGTGAATCATCTACAAACTTTCACATTCTATTTTATATATAACATGGAAGTTGAGAAACCTTTGTTTTTATGTAGTATAGTATTTATAAAAAAAATATCGTAATAGAATTATAAATACAGATAAAACTAACAAATGTAAAAAGAAAAAGAAGATTTAGAGCAAATGTTGACAAAAAAAAAATTAGAGAAAATATGACTATATCTAGATCTTATAGAGATCATCTAAAAACTAATCTCAATAAATATTTAATAAAATATGGTCAAATGTTATTTTAGACACCATCAACACACACGAAAAATCTTATAGCTGATAAATAACACATGAAACTATGAACCACAGGTCCACAGCTAACATATGCTTTTATGAATGATGTATATTCTCTTTCATCAACAAATTACTACAATTTGATATCTATATCTAATTTATTATATAGCCTTTTCTCTCTCAGTCGACAAGACTCCAAATGTCAAAGCAACATTATTCAGTTAGTTTCAATCAAAGATCAATTTTTAAATTTCAAAATAAGATCAATTCATCAAAGACTCGTAAGGAGTTTCAGGCTTCATGTAATACCCATACAGATTCAATATTAAGGATATATGCCTATATGGTTCATTTTCGGTCTTTTGTAAAGCTAAACAAAATTTTATATTTATTTTCCTATTTACGAGAAAGGAGAAAACTCTTCGAAATCGTTACGCGGTGCGTACGCTACAAAAAGTGGTAATCGTATCAAATGAAGTATAGTGACCTAATTTCGTGCCCACACTAAAGTCAATGAAGATTTATGAGGCAAGTAATATGCAAAAATTTTCCAAAGTATTTGTATATAACTTTCGTTCTGGAACATTATAGTTCTGTAACTGTGTACAGATTCCAAAGGAATCAATATATTGATTATATTCATCTATCTTAACAAAAAATGTTGATCTATAATAATATAGTTTGTAGGACTATTAATCAACATTCTAGATTAGTTTAGATTTGGAGTTAATTAAGATTTATAATTCAAATTAATAGCTTTTCTTATATAGTTTTGATTTCTATGGATTGAGACAAATTTTTATAAAAGCCTCAAGTATTAGTTGAAAAACATTTTACGTTGATTGGCAAAAAAAAATCAATAATAATCAGCGTCTTTAATGAAAAATAAAATAAACTGATAACCTTTTTTTTTGTAATAGTCAATAACATTTTTTTTTATGAGCAACATATCACAAGAGAAAAGCAAACAATAAAAAAGACGTTTTAGTATATGAACAAAAACATTTAGAAGGAAGTCTGAAAATAATTAACGGATCGCGCGATATATTGTTATTGATGAATATTACATCTCTATAACGTAACTGTTGTTATAAGCTTTACTTGTGTTGGGGAATATAAGTATCTGAAGGACCAGAAGATCGATAAGGTCAAAGATAGATTCGCTATAGTGATGTGATAATATTCATCAGACATCAATAACAAAGGGTTTGACTCTATATGTTGTCTTCGCAAACTTGCAAGTTGTGGAATCAACGTGACATAAAAAGAAAAGGATATCATTGGATAGATCACAAGGGTAATTCTTAAACTATCAGCTTTTATATTTTATTTTCTAAAATTATCATCAGAATCCAAAAGTTCCAAAAACTACAACAAATTTTAGATTTAGGAACTTTCTTTTTTCAAGTTTGAAGTTTAAGCAGAGATACTGTTGAACTAGATTAGTTCTATGCTGATTTAGATATTATATTCCCACAAAAAGTTGTAGCATGTCCACTTGAAATTCATTCATGAAATGGGTCATGAAGAATGTTGGAGAGAGAAGCATAGCCACATATAAGAAATTAAACATATATTCTTTCTGCTCCTATTGTTCGAAACTTGGACCAAAATACCATTTAGAATCCACTTATTTCTTGATTGACGTTAGATTTGGGTATTGTAAGTTGTAAACCTTTTGTAAGATTTGTTTTTATTAGTCATTTACTTCCACAAACTATAATATTATAGAACATTATGCTAGACTTATTGGGATTATACTAGTTTAATGTTCGGGTTGGTCACAAAATTTGTTCAGAGCTTCTTAATCGTCAGGAGTTCGGACTCCTGATAGAAGGATTTAGTACAGCTGTACAAGTATCAAAAGAGCAAAACCGCAGAGGCAAAGTAATTACCGATTTGATAGAATCAATTCATGGGGCAAAAGAGGAAAGAGAACAAGTAGGAGATGATGAGCTAAAGTCATATCACTCGGAAACCATTATAAACAATTTGATCACAACTTATATGCAATCTCAGACAACATTATGGATGAAAAGATTCAGAGAAGGCTCTTTACTAGTTCATTTTGAAGTTGGTTGTTCTGTGGTATATCCTCGGTTGGGCTTGGGGAGAGATCCATCGCCTGAAATCACACAAAACAGGCTCTAAGGCATTATGCAAAAAGTTCAGAAACCAACATCAGTATACATCAAACACAATAACGATACCACCTCAGGGCTAATTCTGTTGTTGGCCTCTTCTTGGATCAAATTGGAAAACAAGAAGAAAGCAAAAATAAAAATAAACCACTTATCTTAGTCTACATTGTGGATTTAATAAGACAGATTATAGGATCTGAGAAGAGCTTTTGTACATACCAACTATATGTATCTGAAAACAACTCTGGCTGCAACCTCCGAGCCATGTTCTCTTGTAAACCTTAGTAAGATTGCTACAATCAAGGCAACATAGAGGAACATGAAATCTGTATCTAACCCAAATTTCCCAGAATATAAAACCTAATTAATCGAGGCTGAATCTATTCAGATTGAACCAACATTTAACATAGACTTTAAAGATATTGGTCATTGTAGAGTCTCAATCTCAGATTTGATCATCGGAATATCGAACAGAGTAGCGATATTTATCTACTTTTGAGTAGATTAACTTTCGATCCCATACATAATTCTACTGGATAATTTAAATTCAACTAGGCTATTGCGCTTGATTGGGCAGCCAATGAAACATTTCAAATTCAGACTAGAGTTACTGTTGGGGTCTCACAGTGAAGCGAGAACCCTCCAAAAATAGGCGTATGCCACTTAGAGTGGAGAGTACACGGTATTCTTTAGTAAAAGGCGAAAGAATAGTTCGCTTTGTACTCACCACATGGCTGCGTGATTATAACTAAAGAGAGTGAAGTCCATTTATATTCAGTTTTCCACTGCAAACTCTCTTAGCCTTCCGGTGTGGGATACGTGAAGTTCCTTGTTAAAAGGCTTTGTGGGATACTCAAGCCCATTACTGGATATGGTTTGATGACCATAGATATACATATTATATCGTATATTTCTTTTAGTGACTATGACAATCTCTGTACGTTAAGCCTTCAGGTTTTTATGTCTATATAAACTTCGTATCGTAACATTGGATTTCGATAGAAACTCAATTTCTTTTTTCTTTTGTTAAAATTTTCTTAGAAATTCTTACTAATGTCAATTTTTTTTAGAAAATAGGAAAAATATATTTTGCAAACATTTAAATAGCAAGAACCTTACAAAGAAAGAAAAATATATATCTATGTACAGCAAAGAATCTATATAGATGCATTTCTTCTAATAGATTGTGAATGAGATATATTTAAAATTATATAGATGATTATACTTAACTGATTACATGACATGTCACAATCTGATCAACCATTTAAAGTTATGCGATACATAACTATATATGCTCTAAAATTCAACTTGCAGGATACATAAAACAATCTAGTGCATATTATGTCAATTCAATTGATTGTCCCCGGGCCCAATAACCACATTGAAGGTTTGAGGCAAATAAAAACATTCAGACTAGAGTAAATGTTGGGTCTCACAGTTAAGTGAGAACCCTCCAAAAATAGGCGTATGCCACTTGGCGTGGAGAGCACACGGTATTCTTTAGTAAAAGGCGAAAGAATAGTTCGCTTTGTGCTCACCACATGGCTGCGTGGTTTATAATTGTGGAGAGTGAAGGTTATTTATATTCAGTTTTCCATTGTCAAACTCTCTTAGCCTTCCGATGTGGGATACGTGAAGTTCCTTGTCAAAAGGCTTTGTGGGATATCCAAGCCCATTAACATTCTCTTTTATATCATTTACAAAAATGTCACCACCATTTTATATGGGCCATTAACTAGGAGTAGGACAGTACAATGTTAATTAATTTCGTATAAGCTAAATCAGTTGATACATTAATCAACAATACATAGAATTCTACATTTCGTATACATTATCATTTTCCGCTTTTTGGTTTACAGTTGTAAGTTTTTCCTCTCACCAAAAATAGACCTAAAAATCTACCAACATTATAAACCGTTATAGCTTTGAGGAAAGATCCTTGAAGTAAAGCTTGAGCGTCTCGTAGGTCATGAAGCAAATCCCAACACCAGGTACCACTTTGTAGTACTCTGGAAGAATCCCTCTGTACAAACCTCTTGCTCCTTCTGTCTGAACAATACGCTTTAATGTCCCTAACAAACCTGTCTTGTACACTACTGCTCGCCCGCCTATTCCTTCTAGCTGCTTCCTTCTTCTCACCAGATCCAATGGAAATGTAGCTGCGGTTTTCATTTTTTTACATCATATATGATATAGACAGCATTAGATGACATTTGACCAATGCATCAATTCTACGAAATCTTTCTACTGCTTATGAATGCAGTATTAGATGAGTTTCATTAGGATAAACACCAAAACCAGCCGAGAGCAATAAGAGCCAAAGTAAGGTTAGCTGGGGAACAAATTTACTCATATAAGGTTAAAAGAGATACTATTTACAAATGGGACGATGATGGTAAACATACTTGTGTTTGTATTAAGCAAATGAGTTAGCATCCCTAAAGAAGTACACACTCCTCACATTAAAATCGATTAAGTGCTTGAAGAGAGATATCAACTAGAGAAGGTCATGGTGATCATATCCATTTGCTAGAGACAGAAGCATGCATATCAGAAGCAGCAACATATTTTTCATTCTGAGGCCATTGTGGAAGTTAAAATGCACCATGTCCAACTATTGTGCATTGAAAGCATTACAGAAAATTCTGATTTGAGACTATTGATGTGATGCTTGTCAGCAATATGTACTTCATTAAGGCTAATGCTAATGATAGGAAAAGGTCAAAGAATAGCAGAGATAACTCACCTGTTGAAGATGCTATGCCTGAAAGACTTCCACAAGCTAGACTGATAATGATAGGGGAATCATGGGGCCTTGAGAAAATGAAAACAAACAAATCATTTTAGGAGTAATTATTAATGATAGGTGACATAGTTAAACTGCAAAACTGTACTTTTGAGACCGACTTATTACCTAGTTGACCTCCAATAAGATCTCAATGATTCATACACAGAAAAGCTAATGGCAATACTAGGCCCAACACCCTGTATCAAATAATAAAACCTTAATCAGGAAAAATAATGAAAGTGGAAGGATACAAAACTTATGATGTATGTATCTTTCTGTGGAAAATACCACAAGCGTTGTTCCGAGTCCCTTGTAGAGGCCCAAGATACCTTCATCAGTGCTGATAGTGCGCAGAGTATGCCAGATACCCGTGTAGTAAATTACTTTTGTCTGCCATTGATGCAAAGATAAATGTCAACAACCAGCTAACGCAACAATGCTCCAGTAATAAAATCAACATATACACTTAAAATACTAACAATGATCATATCAAATACTTAATTCTAAAACTCCAACCTGAGCAGCAAGACGAGTTCTAACAAGATCAAGCGGATAAGTGGCAGTAGCAGCTGTGATTCCAGCCAAACCACCAGCTACAAAATGTACAAAAAGGTTTGAACTTATACTCGCCTTGTGATTTTCCATCCCAGTAACCATATACATGAACTGAAAATAATCGAGTAAAAAAGTACAAAATCAGAAATAGGCCAACGGGAGAATACTGTAACACACTAAGAATTAAAAAAAAAAACTTCTCGTTAGATTCTCAGACCTTCTTATAGTGTTCATATGCGTAGAAATTGACAGAAGAATATGGAAGCCGGTGAGCAATTGTAACCAGATTCCCTTTCCAAAAAGCTTTCAGTCCTTCTTCATTCAATATCCGTGAAGCCTCGTGCAGTATGCTTGCCTTTCTTAGAGCTGCCGCATCTGAGTGCATACCTTGCACCTAAATACAACAGAAGTGTATATAATCAAGATGTTGTCCAAAAACTTAGCTTTAACACAAAATTTTCCTTTTAAAGCAATCAGAAAAAAAGTGCAGCTAAGAAGATTTGGGATAATCAAACAATACTAGATTCTTTCGCTATACACAGACCTCAATTCAACTTTAATTTCTACAGATCCCCAAATTGTTTGATTATCCCATTACACAGTGGAATTGAAATTTTTTGAACTGGTCTTACTTCAATAAACTAACAAATTGGGTTGTGTAATGACGCTAGATGAAAAACGAACCTGGAAGAGAATGGTGAGGCGAGAGAGAGGGGCAGTACAAGTCTTGCTAAAAGCACCGGCGAGTCCTCCGGCTAAGAGCTGTGACGCCGATTCAATATGTGATCTCTGGTCCTGCGTTAAACGATGAGACGACGATGCTACGCCATGCCCTGAGCTCACACCAACCCTAGCTTCCGTCTGCATCACCATTTTGCCGCCCAAAATCCAAATCTTTCGATCTCCTCACTTATATTGTCAATCTCACCTCCTAGAAGCTTATCCGAACAATACCCAAGCTCGAATTTTTCGAGGAAAAAACGGAACTTTCAAAGATCTTCGTATTCGTTGTTGATTGAATTGCTTTGCTTTGCTTGAAAGTTTTGGTTTTGTCTCTCTTTTTGTGTGCCTCTCGTCTTTCTTTTTTTTCTTTCTCTGCTTCAAGGACTTTGTAGTTTGTACGCTTGGTTCCAACGCCACACCTAGACGGCAACACTAAAAAACGACAGCGTCTTAAACGTTTTACCGCCACGTGATTCACCTCTCGTTCTTATTTCTTTCTTCTTGTTTCCTTTTTTGGGTGAGATTCTTTTTCCATTGTTACATATATACATCCACTCTTTAAAAGCTTGGTCTTTAATAATTGACAATAATTTAAAATTGCGTCGTCGGTGTGGTACACATTTGTAAACGTAGTCACTTGTAAGATTTCATTGGACCGATCGATCCCGTATATTGGGCACGTGTTTTTTTGTTTTTTGTTAAATCGTGTTGAGATAAAGAGATAAAAGGGGACTACAAGAGAAGAGACACAATCAATATTTTCTTCTTTTTTTACCGTTTTCGTTAAGGCTAATCTTTTTCATATTTTGAGAAATCATTGAGCATTTTACATGTATTTTCAACAGTGGTATCATCAGACTCGGTCTCCTACTAAAATGTTGATTTTGTAGGTTACATTGCTTTGTTGAAACGCACTACCCAACAATTATTACCAAGTTTGGTAGAAGACAAGTTTGGTAAGAGAGTCATTTGTAGAAGCATGAGTTCCTACATCATGAACTATATAGCTCATCTTTGGCAACAATCTCAATCCTCATGACATTAGAATCTTTGACATAATCTTAGATTTGCCTAACATGTTTACTTTCCACCATTGAAGAAGAACCAATGTTGTTGCAAGAGCTTTAGAAGTTTCACCCTGAGATGTAAGTGGTGGTTTATCGCCAATGCCTCTAAATGTTGAAATTTCCGCAACTGCTATATCTTCAAGAAGTTCAGTTTTAACGTCAATTTCAGTTTTGACTTTAGCCTCTCCCATTTGAGATTTGATCTAGACATCTAGTCTGTATTTTTCTAAATGTACTGGCACACTGATTATGGTAGCCATGATGAATCATTGTATCTCTTCAATTTTAATTTTGTTGAATTTGTGATTAGAGTACTAATATCAATAAGATGGTCAAATAACATAAATGATAAATACATAAATCAAGTTGGGAAAACACGTTTCACATTCATTTCTTGATTAATCTCAATAGATCACCCACCAAATGTAATGAACCCGTTACCAACACCTAACACCCAAAATAACAAAATCCCAATTAGACCACTTTGTCACCTCAAAAAAAAAACTATGAAACCAACTTTGTTATACGTAAAGTTACATACTGTAACAAACCTACTTTTGTTATTTACCTGAAAACGAACTTGTTTACTTTGGCGAGCATTGTCCCGGAGCCAGTCAACAGCCAAAGGAAGCGACGAGAAAACGAAACTTTTCACCTCTTCTTTGCCTTTCGGATCACTTCCTAAAATAGATTTTGCTTCACCTCGAGCCAAACTCTCCCAAAGCCTCTGAAGACCAAACTGCCACGTCATCGAATTGACACGTCTGTCGTTGTTAGACCAAGATCCCACTTGGTTGTACACTGATACGTTTGGCACAAAAACAGCTCTCTTGAAATCAACTCCTACGACATTTGATAAAAAAAAATCTTAAATGAGATTCCTTGTAAAATCCTTATAAGCTCAGTTTTTATCATAACATAAAGAGTTAAACACACCGTGATCAATGCATTTACTCCTTAATCGCGGAAGAAGCAAACTCGGGTCACGAACAGACATACAATTGAACAAGAGTATCTGCAGTATATATAACCAACATTAGATATAACCTTTTTGAGGTTTCTAAGACACAATTTAAAAAATGCTTTACCTGCTCTGATCTTTTCTGGTTTCTTTCTTGGTTTTGTTTGATCTGTTTTGAAAACCATATAGCGCAAGCTTCCATACTTTCAGGACTGTGAGCTCCATCAAGGTAATACACAATCTCCTCAGGGAGTTCTGAATCAGGCACGATCATAGCCCGTCCAATCAAATAAGCATTCGACAATCCAGAGATGAATTTTTCGGGTAAACCGCTCTGTTTTAAGTAAGATAACCATTATTTGTTAACAGAAATTTACAACTCAAGAATGATTTTTATTGTTTCAACTTACTGTCTGATCCAAACCATTCTTTTCCTCAATACCAATCTCTTTTAGAAATGTAGAACACAACGCAACCGCAAGACCAGCATTTAGATATTGATGTTCACCTTGAAGCCCAAGTCTCTGGCTCGAATCCAACGGTTCCACCACCTGAAGATTCACCTTCACAACAAGTACTAATTAATTGATAACCTTATGTCATCTCAACCATCTATATAATGATTTAGTTGTGTTGTGTAACCTTACCTCCAATTTTGAAGCTTTCTCATTGAGTACACGCATCGCTTCATCAGGTTGAGGCACTGTAAAAGCCGGAACTTCACTCTGCAACAGAGAGAACAATTAAGAAGGAAACTGAAACTATAATAACGTAGAAAGCTTTTTGTTAGCACCTTGAAGATACCAGCTTTCTCTGCGGCAATTTCAGCAAGAGTGTATCCTGAATATATACAAACATGTGATTAAAAACGCTTTGGTTCCATTTATTTCCGAGAAATGGCGCAAAAGAGACTAACCAAGGATCTCCATATGATCATAACCAAGAGAAGAAATACCACAGACGACAGGTTTCTGTATCTATGTTAACACATCCTTTGTTAGAGACAAAACCTTGTAAACTAAATCTTAATCTGACATAGAAAAATAGTCCACTTTTTCCTACCACATTAGTCGCATCAAACCTCCCACCCAAGCCAACTTCTAGTATAACAACATCTACCTGCGCGTAACATCAATGATATATATGTCTTAATCACGAGTTTAGTCCACTTTAGTAGAAAAGAGACTTCAGAACCTGTTCTGTTGTGAAAATCTTGAAAGCTAACAATGCAAGAAAGCAGAAGTAAGTAGGCATTGGAGTCTCATTGCTGGTTTTCTCCTGCGCTTTAATGTGGAACCGTGTAATGAAATGAGAGAGACAGAAACCCCGAAAAGGTCTCTATATGAATGTTCTG
This sequence comes from Crucihimalaya himalaica, assembly GCA_004349715.1. NCBI lineage: Eukaryota > Viridiplantae > Streptophyta > Magnoliopsida > Brassicales > Brassicaceae > Crucihimalaya > Crucihimalaya himalaica. The sequence goes on along the minus strand of SMJT01000008.1, from coordinate 1,534,964 downwards.
TATTTTTTAATCCCCACCTTGAGCTTATGGAAGCAACACCAGAAGTAGTCCACAAATTTCTCCTGGCTTATCTCATTGCTGAAGAAAGCAATTATGTTTTTGAACATATTTTTCGCTAAATTCGTTGTGATGTGTATGTTTTCAGAAGCTCACCCGTTCAGACGGAATCTCTCGCGGACATCGATTAAGTGAGGAGATGTGAAGAGACCAGTTCGAAGACCGTAACAACGAAGAATAGATTCCGCAAATGTGCATGTTGATCCCTTCAAATAGATTCACAAAATTTAAAATCTACATCGTACAATCTCAATGAACTATAGACACGATGAGCCTTTAAAGTCTGTACCTTTCCTTTAGTTCCGGCCACATGAATGATTTTCATTTGTGAGACTGCGTCTTCTAGCTCTAGAACCTTAAAAGATTCATGAGTCTATAAGAAAAGCTCATAACTTTTGGTATGACACACAAAAAGTTAAAGTGATTTAGAACCTTGAGATAATGTAAGAGCAAACGGAATCTCTGAGATTGGTTGTTACTAACAAAACGGCTGCGTTTGGTGATCAAAGACGACAATGCATCCAAAGTGTTCTGGTAACGAGCTGACAATTCATCTTCGTCTTCTTCATTTTTTTCCCGGCAAATAAAACACAGAAAACGTAAAAGAATGAACACACAAAGTGAGACAAAGCGCGCATTCATATAAACTTTATGAGAAGACACAACCATTATAGAGAAACAGAAGACACAATCGGATTATAGAGAAACAGAACATCTTACCAGTTTTCATAGAACACGAACAAGATGAAAATTCCCAAGTTTCGATTTTGGGTTCTGTTTCTCTGGTTGTAGAGATATGGATTTAGGGATTGGAAATGAAAGGTCCTAACTTTCAGTTTGATCTTCAAACTAGTTGAGCAAAAAAGGTGTTAACTTTATCTATACATACATAGATTACATACGCATAGAAATGCAGAAATGTACCGAACAAAACCGTTATCTATTTCACCAATGGTTTCTTCTCCAATAAAATATGAACCAATTGTGGACCCCAATTAGAAGATATGTGTAGTTTTAACGAGAATTTTCTTATCAATTACTTAAAGAGGATTCAAAGAGACATTAACAGATTACTTCTAAACTGTTAAAACCACACAAAAATATAAGAAAACAGCTAATTCTTGCAACAGTAGAGTGTGAAAATCTCTGACATTAACACTTGGGGATGTTGTTGTGTGTGTCATCCAAACCAACAAAATTTAAACATAGGTATCGATCAATGACTTCCTCATCTCATCGACAATAGAGCTGGGTTGGGCTTCCCTTAGCTTGAAGATGCTGTCTATAACAGAGAGCTCTGTTGCAGTTGTGTCTGAACCGCAGAAGGCAGTCCAATCATTCACAGTCATACCCGCAGCTATAACTTCACTACCACGGTTTACGGTTGCAGCAACGAGAGGGACTTGAAGAAGAGTTGAAAGTTCGTCCAAGTCTTCTACGGAAGTGTGAGGGTGAACCTGTTTGAGACAAAACATTCAAATTCTAATGAGAGACCAATGCCAATATCATCAGTTTCCGGAAGGATGTTATGTTTTCTATCCTCTTACCATTCCACCTCTGTTGGATAGGGTGCAGTAACTGCCAACAAGAATGTTGCCTGCAATTGTCTGACGGAAAACTTCAACGCCAAGAACATCTGCTATTATTTCCTCCGTTTCCTGTCAATGCAAAAAAGCAACATAAAACCAGACATCAAACCAAACGGCATATGTACAACTCTGTTAACATGCCAAGATATAAAAATCACAACAAAACCATCCATAACACATACAGTGGAAGTAAGGGAGCATATGTTAAGCAATAATTTAGAAAAGATTCATGGTGATTACAAAGGGCTTAATTACATTATCCTTGCAAACTTTTGTATAAATGCACACTTATTCTTTCACAGATATGTTTTTGAAAATGTTTCATTAGAAAAATTTAGGGCATCATTCTTCACCTTATCAAGATCAGTGTGGGCAAGAGCGACATGATCATTGCAGGCAATGCAATTTCCAAGAGCAGACAGACGTTCATCAATTCGCTGAACCACAACTTGATCAGGTAGACTGTTCCTCAAGTGTTGAAGCTCTGTCAGAGTAAAAAACCATAAGCATAACTCAGGAGATTCAACCAACTACAGACCACAAAACTCGCAATATAAACTTTTAGATATGAAAAGAGCAAGAGACTCCTATATAATACAAACATAATAGTTTCATCAACAATGGAGGAGAAAAAACATCTACACCAAAAAAACCATATTCAGTTATAAAAAGTCCACCCATAAACTGAAATGAAAAAGGGAATGGCAGTGCAGATACTTCAGACAAGTTGTATAAGAGGTATTCAGCAAAAACTCTACTATTTCTGTCTATGTCTACTATATTTATCTACGTCACTGGATCATGCTGTTTTGGAGACATTCTTAATTGCTGTGAGAAACTATCTGGAGAAAGAACTGTAAATTTACCTTGGTCAGTAGTTGTATGAGGCACAAGAAGCCCATTCTTGTTTCCTATACCGAGAAACACAAAACCACGTTCATTACGCTAAAGTAAAAATAATCAAGAAGGTTTGAAACTTATAAGAGGTATTGAGAAAGCGAACCAGCACAAAGACGCCCAATAATTCGTGTTCCTCCAATAGAGGTCTTAACAATAGGGATAACATCTGCTAACTCCGACTCAAAAGCACTACAAAAAGCATCAAACAAAAAACATCAAAAAGTGATATAGAAGAAGCAAAAAAAACTGAAACTTGTAGAGTTTCCAAGAAAGCAAAAGTTACCTGTAAAAGTTCTCAGAGCCTCCAATAGCGACTAAGCAATAGGCATTAGTAAGTTTGGAAAAGACACCAACTTCACAGTTGTTCTCAAACTGAAGACCTGCGTATTACCCACAAATCCCATCAAAGCTTATTAAATAAGAAATCCCCAGAGAGCATAAGCACTACAGTATTGCAGAAAACTTACGAGTCGCCATTAGAGGGAGGAGGCTAACGTACACCTGCATAAATAAAGAAACATGAAAACGAAATTAGGGTTTCTATACGTCACAGAGATTCAACTCAAAAGCAACGATTCCGTAACTAGGTTCTACAAATAAAAATCAAAACATCGGTCTCTAAAACTTTAAAGTTTCGATTTTGCAATCGATTATGCAACAAAAACAATTTAGGTTTACAAATTATTTAACTTGAAGATGATGTTAGTTAGGTCAAAGAAGGATAAATCAAAGAAGCTTACTTGAGAGGGGTGAATTCGAGGAGAAGAAGCGGCGAAGAAGAGGCAAAAGAAAGAATGGAGTCGAAGGTTTTTATGAATAAAGGTTGCGCCGGCCCTGGATGATTCGATTAAGCCACCGTTTGGGCCCTAATTTAAAGGAGGCTCCAATGATACAGAATATTAATAAATAATCAAAAGACATTTATATTGAGATATTTATTTTTGAGCCTTGGAGGAAAAGTAAAGTTGAAAAGTCAGACCACTTCCGAACTAGTTATTTTTTATTTAAAAACATGTTATTGGAATGATAAATTCAGTTTTTCCATTTTATTTTTAGTGAAAATGTGATTTGGAAAAACGTAAAAGATGGAATAGGACTATTAAGTTAGTTTTCCTACTTGTCAAGTTTTAAAAACATTTTAAATTGGTAATGAAAAGGCCCATCAAAGTTAACCAATGGTCTAAAAAACGGTTTAGAAGATCGCTTATATTTCATTTAGATGGTAGGCACTCATAAAATAACGCGTAAACTACCGTTTCGACCATTTAAAATCGCATAGATATCGTTTTAGTGTATTTTCTTAATTTCTAACCAACTTTAGTCTCCATATACAATAATGTTTATATATTATTTAATATAAATTAAATAAATATTTTTGTCTAATACTTGTTTACAATTTAATATTTTTATTTTAATAGAATTTTATATAATGCTTATGTATAATATCTATTTATAATGTTTTATGTTAAAAACGTCTAAACTACCTTAAATCGTATAGCTCCCGATTAGGTGTTTTATGCGTTAAGCACCAGATCACGCATGTATAGTGAACAACACTTTCTTAAACATTAAAGTTAAGTTTTTGACTATAGCATTAGTATATTGTGGATTTCATCAGAAGTATGTTGCAAGTAATTGTATAATCTTACCGTTAGTTGGGGGAATGTTTGCCAAATTCTGCAGTAAATTTGTGGTTATTAGGTGGTTGTTTTGCCTAACTTGTGACATGAAATTATATAATCTCTTCTTGAAAATTCTACATGTTAGTGTAAGCCCATTATTGCAGAGAAAAGACGGAAGCTAAGCCCATTATCGGAATTGCACAATCAACATCTATTTGATAATATTAACAAAACAAAACAAAACAAAAAACATCTATTTCGATATTCTTTTTCTATAATCCGAGCCGAAATCTGACAAAACTTAGAACTTCACAAAACTTCTTGAGAACATATATATGTTAAATAATGTAATTCGTAATCCATTCAATTATTGTCGAATGCTTTTACTCATGTAGCAGAAGTGGTAAGTCGACTTCTATTTCTGACTTAAGCTAGATATCGTTTTGATTGCCACATATAACATCTTTTCCCAAATACTAAATTAACTTTTATATATTAACCTTTTTTCTTTCTTGTCCGTCAGTAGCTCAATGTGTCTCTATTAAGTTGTTTTTTTCTTGTCGACATGTCTCTATAAGTTATAATGGGTGGATTCATATTTAGTAGCACAGTGATAATGATTCTTTGGACTTTCTTCTTCTATATGCGTCTTGTCGCCACGTATATTAGATAAAGATATAAGAGAAGAATTTGTCAATAAACTTAGAGCATCTCCAACCGGAAAACCCACCAGAGATTCTTAAAATTAAAAAGAATATATTATTTAATTATTTATTAATTATTTTATTTTTATCCAATGAGAAAATGTTTGTGGAAGGTATATGGAGAAACTCTTTTTTATTTCTTTTTATTATTATAATCAAGGGTTTCTTACCGAAAAATAATTGATAGAAATGCTCTTAGAATACAAACAGTACACATATAATTTCAGCTAACCTTGTTAAAAGCTTTTCTCATATAGTATTATCTCAGCCAGTCATTTCTATTGAAAACAATTTTATAAAACATATTAATTGTTACAGCTATAGTTTTTCTCCATCTATTCGGCTAGACCGATGGTTTAAAGATGCGTTGAAAATATTTAGTACTTACAAGTGAACACTGTTGAGAAGTAACATGGTAAGTTTTGTTTACGTTATTGTCAATTTTTCCAAAACTCTTCGTGGAAAAAAAAAAAATAGAAGAGGAAAAGATCTAAAAGGCTACGAGGTTTCCGGTTCGTGAAGAAAACAATAATTAAGAAAATAGAATTGAGTACTGTAACTTCTTGTTTGCTTGTATCAGTCTCTGAACGTGACGGCACTCGACTTTTCCATTCTTGGACGCTCGTCGTGAGCCGTTCGTGGTGACCTCCTTTTTCATTTAAATACAATTTTTAACGATTGTAATTAAACCGCACCAATCAAAATTGTCTTTACTTTGTTTTTAAAACTTTTGGTGGCTACGGAAGTTGGAAGCTGAGTTGAAACTATCTTACCAAATGGTTTATCAAAAGGGAAAGAAAAAAGCGTATCTTACCAAATGCTTCGTGTTGCATTGGCTGAAACTTTCATATTGCACAAGTGTCAACCCATACAAAATATCTTCTTCTTAAAAATTGAGACATTTCATTATTATATGCATGGGTTCACAAAATATCTTATCTTGCTTTGAAAAAAAAAAAAAAAGTTTCCTTAATGTTATATAACGTGCGGCATATATTGATCAGAGATCCAAAAGTAATTTAGATCCATTGGTTTCATTTAACTATTTGAATGTGTCTATGCTATAACTAAATTAGTGATCAGTTTGGACCATCAAACTCTACAATATTATAGAGTTATAAAAATATTATTTTATAAGTAATTATAATGCTGCCAAAAAAAGTAATATCATAATATAAAATATCAATTATTTTATACATTTGATTCAGATCTAACTCCTGCTTTGACAGATTCAGGTTATGATCAACACATGACTTACTATTTTACTCTTCTTTTCTTATTGGTTTCTGTCATCAAGTCATTTCCATTACAAAAACATGTTCTTCTTTTTGTTAGGTCCGATGTCTAAGGATTTATCATGAAGTTATGAAATAAGCATTACACTATCTATATGCAATTCTGTCAGAAATATACTATTGGCAATATGGAAGATTAAAAAAAGAAGTCAAAAAAGTATTTTTCAGGATATTTTACATTTGAGTTAATATTATGAAAAGATTAGATTTAAGTTATATGATTAAGTATATACTTTCTAATTTCGTATATTAAAATCACAACTCAGTAAAAATAGAGTTATAGTTTAAAACTTATCACATTAAACACAACACATTTCAAAAGATCAATCACATGCTACAACTTAATTTTTTTTCTGTTAAAGAGCTACGACTTGTTTACCCAGTGGTTGTCTATTTTTTGTTGTTCACAATAACTAACCCCGATTTAAATCACAATGAAATAATTTTCACCTGAACCCTAACTTAAATCCACAAAGCGAATATTCACATATATACTACATTACCATAAATGGGTTTTGTTATTATCAATTATCGTCAATTTTTCATGTACCAAAAATTTGAATCGTGAACCCTTAGAAGATGTCGAACTACAATATATACGATGATGTCGGCCATGAGAATGAACATATATCAAATTGAACTGTGGCATAAATTCTTGGAAGTCATGACCTTTTGACCCCACGAATGAATATCTACAATAATTGTTTACACGACTAGATATGTCTATACATAAATAGTCGCTTGCTTTCCTTTTGTATTGCGTGTTCCGGATTGTTTTGAATGATCCAAAGAAGAAACTATGGGCCAGATTACGACACTACGTTTCTATTTGTGGTTAAGGATGTGATCCAATATTCAGCATATATACCAACAGGGGAAAAAAGGTATGTCAGTTTTCGAGTCTATTTCTTTTTATAAAAAAAAATTGTTGAATGTGGTTCAAACACATACCGACATAACTTATCACCAAAACTTAGTCGTGTAGGAGATAAGGGTGGTTTAAATGATAATGTGAAAGTCATCAAAATGTAAAATTAAGAGTGGGGGTACGTAGTTACGAGATTACTATTTATTACAACTTGATGTCCTGAATCTGATTACATGGTATTTGCGATAGTACGGGTCTCGTTGTTCGGTTAGTGAGTCCAAGGTCCAATGCTTCCTGGCTTAGGGGCTGGGTGGAGATGCCCCTAACCCAACTGTATGGAGTGTTTCCTATAGGGACCGTAATCTTGTAGTCAATATACTACAAAAAAATGGTTATATTGTGACTAAAAATTGTGACAATTTTCGTTGGACATAAAATCTATGTCTTTTTCACATCCGTTAATCACTTCAATTCACAGATTTTTTTTGTCGCATATTCTTGCCATCATTTTTTTTATTATTTTTGATAATCTCTACTTGTCGTCATTATTGTTGGTAGCAAAAATTGTATCATAACAAACTAGTAGAAGAAGAAGATTACCGTTTATAATCATTTACTGCCGTGTGAAATTGTTTATTCGAAGCGTACGTAATCTAAACGGATGTTAAAAAGGTGGTGTAGACTGGACAGAAGTTGGAGCTTGAAAGACGTACGTATTGATAATTGACAAGAGTTTGGAAAATTGTTGTATAAACTTATATATACTGTTTTGGCTCTTAGCTTCACAGGCGAAAAAATTTGAGCTAGTAGAGGAAGACCCGTGTCGCATAACCTTTTCGTCTGTATAGGATTATTTCTCTTTCAAGATCTTATGAAAAGAAAATTCGATCTAGAGATATATTTTGTGATAGAAGAATATATATATGTGCCTACTTAACCACAACGTGCCAGTTATAAAAACAGAAAAAAAAACAATTGAAGTAAAACACGCATGTCTTTACAGATGTACATGTGTCATGTGTGTTATACACTACTACAAGTAAACTCAATATTAGCTAAAGCAACAGATGAGTCTGTCCACACGCGTGAACTCCCGAGGTTACTAAGATATATTACTTGATTAAGCAAAAGTTAAGTATCATTATGGGATACATCTATACAAGATTTCATTATGTGTGTGGTGGTGCTACAATACTACTCTCTCTCTTTCAATTTAAGTATAGTTTAAAGATTTTACACACTTATTAAGAAAAACATTCAAATCTTTTGTTTTACTCCTAATTAATATGTTTTATAATTTTTTATTGATCAAAACATTTAAACAGTAGGGATAAAACTAGAAATTTTTAAAAATATTTGTATTGAAAACCTAAAACAACACTTAAATTGAAATAAATTTTAAAATTTAAAACTACAAATAAAATGAAACAGAGGGAGTATTGGAGTCAAGACTAAATGGCCAGACAGATAGTGAAATAAACAGATAAAAATGTGTCAAACTCATATGAATTTTTTGGACTTAACGATAACAAATTAGAAAATGATGATGATAAAGAAATGTTGTGGCGCCGCGTCTGAATTATGAGTTTTTAATTACTTTCATGAGATATTGCCAAGTAAACTTTGCTTTGTTGTCTTCCCTTTGTGTTGTTCACGTTCATGAAGCTCTCTCAGCCGCCAATTTTTGAATTTCCCGAAATACCCCCAACACTCGAGAGCTAATCCTCTGCGCTTCACCCTAACTCTTTTACCCTGCACCACCACCACAACAACCACGTCAGCTATAAGGATCTCTAATCACGTGGCGCCATGTGGTTGGAAAATTTAGTTCAAAAACATGAATACTGTAAGTAAACCTACTAAGTTTTTTTTTTAAATATAAAAATACAAAATGAATCTCAAAATTTTAACAATTTTACAATCTGGCCATAGACTTTGTAGCAACTTTTTATCGTAGCAAATTATAAAAAGTAAATTGCAACCCTGTTTATGAGGAAACTTTAACATAAACTTGTCACAGAATTTAGTTGTAGAAAGCTATGTGCTACTGCGACATGTTGTGTCCAAATAAAGATATTGCGACATGTTTACGATGAGTTCTTTAGAAAATTATAAAAATTAGGCATAGAACTGACAAAAGTACAAACAATTTCTCAAATAAATAGTTCCAGTGATACATTCTACATTAGACACATAGCATTAACAAAAACATTATAATGTTTGTGTTTTACTAATAAGTCATTGAAAAAAAATGATTACATGGTGGTTAGCAATCATTTGTTAAGAACAACCGACATCAAAATAATCACACAAGACAAAATGCATATAATTCTTAATTCCACAATTATCTATTGATAAGCGATCATTTGCAACATTATAATTTGGGGGGGGGGGTTTAAGAAAAATATTATATTGCGGGTTTAAAATCTATTTATAAGAACTTGGGGTACTATAACTTGATTTTGACAAAGTGTAAGGGTTTATTTGTAATATCACAACTTTGTCTAGGCTCTTAAAAACCCATTCGCTTCTTCTCAGTTGAATATCCCTCACCGGTTTATCCAATTCCATTTTCTCACGTCCTTCAACTGAGTCCGACTAAGTTGACTCGGTCTCTCGGGTTTTGATAGACAATTATGACGGAGATCGATCGTTCACGCGCTTTCGCCAAGGACGTTAAGCGTATCGTTGTCAAGGTTTTTTTTCAGTTCTCTCTGATGATTTGTTTTTTTTTTTTGGTTTGATAGATGATTGTCTTCAAAACATATCTGGGTTTGACTTTTTATCTGCGTTGAGTCTAATAATTTTTGAAAGTCTGTGTTGTAGTTGTTGCTGTTAATGTCAATTGATGTTTGTATTAATCCGTACTGTTTCAATGATTGCTTATTTTAGTTTTTTTAGCTTTTTTGACGGCGGAGAAATCTGGGGAAAATGTTGAAAAACAATTTTTGTATTTTGATCCTAAATCTTCGATTTTTATAACTACCCATTTGCATATTTGATTGATTTATTGTGAATTGATAATCTGAATTTGAATCGTTACAGGTTGGGACTGCAGTTGTTACTGGGAAAGGTGGAAGATTGGCTCTTGGGCGTTTAGGAGCAATCTGTGAGCAGGTATTTTGATATTAGTAATGGAAACATTCAATTTACGTTCTTGATTAAGCTCTGTTTTAAATAACAGAATCACGAAAATGGTTTTTTTTTTTTTCAGCTTGCGGAATTAAACTCGGATGGATTTGAGGTCATTTTGGTGTCGTCTGGTGCGGTTGGTCTTGGTCGACAAAGGCTTCGATATAGACAATTAGTCAACAGCAGGTTATAAGATGGAAACAAGTTTTTAAGTTTTTGTTTCTAGTATTCCTCTCCAAAGGATTGAATTGTGTCTTAGGGGGGAATGGGAATCGTAACTGTTGTATATGTTTTTGTTTTGTTCTGTGCTGATTCTTCTTCTATACGGGTTTCAGTTTTGCAGACCTTCAGAAGCCACAAATGGAACTTGATGGGAAGGCTTGTGCTGGTGTTGGACAGAGCAGCCTCATGGCTTACTATGAGACTATGTTTGACCAGGTGATGCTCCTTCCTTTTTTTTTTCCTTAAAAACTTTTTCTTGATTATTGGAAAGCATTTCAAATATTGATGTTTTGCTTTCTTCGTCGTTTTTGTTGGGGTAGTTGGATGTGACGGTGGCTCAAATGCTTGTGACTGATAGCAGTTTTAGAGATAAGGATTTCAGGAAGCAACTTAGTGAAACAGTCAAAGCGATGCTTAGAATGAGGGTTATTCCTGTTTTCAATGAGAATGATGCTATAAGCACTCGCAGAGCCCCCTACAAGGTTACTTATTGACTGTACATGATGAAACTTGAATCGAGTAATTTCCTAGTTCCTCTGAGTCTTATAGTCTAATCTACAGCTTCATCATTCTTAAACCTATACAGGATTCTACTGGTATTTTTTGGGATAATGACAGCTTAGCTGCTCTTTTGTCGCTAGAGCTAAAAGCTGACCTTCTGATCCTACTAAGTGATGTTGAGGGTCTTTACACAGGCCCCCCAAGTGATCCTAACTCAAAGTTAATACACACATTCATTAAAGAAAAACACCAGGACGAGATTACTTTTGGCGAAAAATCCAAATTGGGACGAGGGGGTATGACTGCAAAAGTTAAAGCTGCTGTTAATGCAGCTTATGGTGGCATTCCTGTTATCATAACCAGGTAAAAGTCCCATCCGTACTCATAAAGTCATAATCTGTAATGATACTGCATGGCTCTATGCCTGTAAAGTTTGTTAGTCTTCCCCTTTGAAACCGAGAAAATAACTTCATCTGCTACGATATATGTGAACTTAAAAATGAGAGATATTGTAAGTGCAAGATTGCACTGTTGAAGTTCTTTCCTTTACCGCATCTTTTTTCTCTCCACGTAACTTTTTTTCTGAATATTAGTATCTTGTCTTCCCTTGAATATAATGTTGGATGAAATAATGATTTTTTTCTTGCTATTTTTATGAAGTGGGTATGCAGCTGAGAATATAAGTAAAGTCCTTAGAGGACTGCGTGTTGGTACCCTGTTTCATCAAGATGCTCATTTGTGGGCTCCAGTCGTAGATACTAGTTCTCGTGACATGGCAGTTGCTGCAAGGGAAAGCTCAAGAAAGCTTCAGGTAATGTTAGGGCTTCGATGGAAGTGTACTAAAATGATTTCTTGTTTTTGCAAGTGTACTCAACTTATTTACAATTTGCTTACAGGCCTTGTCTTCAGAAGATAGGAAGAAAATTCTACTCGATATTGCCAACGCCCTTGAAGCAAATGAGAAAACAATTAAAGCTGAGAACGATTTAGATGTTGCTGCAGCACAAGAAGCTGGATATGAAGAGTCTCTGGTAGCTCGCTTAGTTATGAAGCCTGGGAAGGTATGTCAGTGTTCACTGCGTGATTAAACCCATTGTACCAATTTTTTTGTCTTCGTATGGCCTATATATTTATACTTTTACATTTTTTTGTGCTTTGATAGATCTCAAGCCTTGCAGCTTCTGTTCGCCAGCTAGCTGAAATGGAAGATCCAATCGGCCGTGTATTAAAGAAAACTCAGGTAATCTGAAAACAATAATTGTCATGTACCACCAATTTTCAAACTAGGATTCAGATACAGGGAAGGAATATCCTGATATGATGTGAAACTTCCTCCTATTAACATGCAGAATTTGTAAATTCATATTATTCTTGACAATTTCTTATGTAACAGGTTGCAGATGGTCTCATTTTAGAGAAGACCTCATCACCAATAGGTGTTCTTCTGATTGTATTTGAATCCCGACCTGATGCACTTGTTCAGGTATATCATGAGTCATTCTCCTTTATGCTCCAGATGTAAATTTTAATCGCTGAACACCATGCTCTATCAATGAATCAAACAGATAGCTTCGCTTGCAATCCGAAGTGGAAATGGTCTTCTGCTGAAGGGTGGAAAGGAGGCTCGTCGATCAAATGCTATTTTACACAAGGTACATCGACCTTATATTTCATAGATTGGAGTGAACTCCATTTTAGTCATTATCTTGCTTCCCAAAACATATCTGGCTAATTTGTGAAATCCATGGAAAATTTTAGGTGATCACTGATGCAATTCCAAAAGCTGTTGGAGGTAAACTCATAGGACTTGTGACTTCGAGAGAGGAGATTCCTGATTTGCTCAAGGTAGGTAGATATATGAATGGCAAGTCACCAGAAGTGATTAGCGCTTTTTACTCACCATTTGCATTTTTGCTACAGCTCGATGACGTTATTGATCTTGTGATCCCAAGAGGCAGCAACAAGCTTGTTTCCCAGATTAAAAACTCGACGAAAATCCCAGTGCTAGGCCATGCTGGTATGTTTATAAGTTCAGTTCCATTGAGTTCTTAAATTGTATTGGCCTAGAGAGAACATGGCTTACCTTTTCGGTGTATCCAGATGGAATCTGTCATGTGTATGTTGATAAGTCTTGTAAACTGGACATGGCAAAGCGCATCGTATCTGATGCAAAGTTGGACTATCCAGCAGCCTGTAATGCGATGGTTAGAGATTCTCACCTCTTTCAGTACTGTTCACTTATGCAAAGTGATTTCGTTTTTGGTTCACCTATTACTTCTTGTCTCACTCATCATCTCTTTTTATTTTGTCCTAACAGGAAACTCTTCTTGTACATAAGGATTTGGAGCAGAATGGTTTTCTCAATGATCTTATTTTTGTTCTGCAAACCAAAGGTGAGAATAGTAGTTTGGGCAAAATGAATCTGTTTTCTTTGTATCTATCTTTCAGTCTGGATTGCTATCCTTACAACTGTTGTTTTGTAGTTATCTTAAACTAAAGTGTTTCAGTCCATCAACACTGAAACTAAGATAGACTTCGGTACGTGTCAAATTGCAGGTGTCACTTTGTATGGTGGGCCAAGAGCAAGTGCTATACTGAATATTCCGGAAACAAAATCATTTCATCACGAGTACAGTTCCAAGGCCTGCACCGTTGAAATTGTAGAAGACGTACATGGTGCTATAGATCATATTCACCAACATGGAAGGTAAAATTATTGTTGATTAACTAATAACATCACAAAGTTTTCAAAAAGGCCTACCACTCTGTATTCTTTACATGTGCTGGAAAATAAGTGTGGCCACTCTTTTGTCTTATCTTATGAGAGCAGTGCACACACTGATTGCATAGTGACAGAAGATAATGAAGTCGCAGAGATATTTCTCCGCCAAGTGGACAGGTAAATAGCTCATGTACTTGAGCATTTATGCTTTTGATATTCCATAAAATGTTGGGAGGTTGAATACATTGAAAACTAACAAATTCTTTAACATTCCGTGCTTTCCACAGTGCTGCTGTTTTCCACAATGCAAGCACAAGATTCTCTGATGGTTTTAGATTTGGACTTGGTGCTGAGGTAAGGAAAAATGAGCCCCCTAGCTCTTTCTTGTTTGAAGACCGGGAGAGAGACATATAATATCACATATATAAACCAAATAAATAGTGTCAAGGAATGAATGAATGGTCAATATGGTTTGTTCTTATGTATAGGTGGGAATAAGCACAAGCAGGATCCATGCCCGTGGTCCAGTCGGAGTAGAAGGATTATTGACAACGAGATGGTACAATTAAGTCTATTTTGTCTTTCCATAGCTCATTGAGTTGTCAAAGCTGTGAAGTTTAAATGGTTGTGGTGATGAATGACAGGATAATGAGAGGAAAAGGACAAGTTGTGGATGGAGACAGCGGAATCGTTTACACCCATCAGGACCTTCCTGTCTTAAAAAGGACGGAGGCAGTGGAGAATGGGATTTAGTTCTGTCTCTTTTCTGCTAATGTCATATTATGTTTTACTATTATGATTGAAGTTCTTTTTTTTTTTTCCTTTTACCTAGGATTTAGTGTTACTTGAGGTTTGTACCATCATAAGAAGATCCCTTTACTTAAGTGTTCTTTGATAATAGTGAAATGTTTAGTAGCTTCTCTTCATGTCAAAAACTCCTTATAAGTCGCAAACTTTGATTCACCACTTCTGTTTGTATCATTTCTCCATGCGGAATAAGTTATTTCTTCTAATATGTGGATAACACAAAGACTCCAATTCGAATTTCACATTCAACTCAAAAGTCATTACAGTAAAACCTGCAACCGTACAAACCATCTTGCTCTTACTCATCTTAATTAGTGGGTTTTCATTCTTGGACCAAGTTTTTTGAGTTTCTTCAACCATAGTAAGTACTCATACAAGTACTTTTGATTTGCCTTCTACACCATAAAGCCTTAACCAATGCTTGTGAAAACATAAAGACAATCAAAATATCGAAAATGTATGTAGTTAACTCAAGAATTCAGAATGAAATGCATTGAATTAAGGCACAGATAAACTAAGCCTACAGTTCGATTCAACCATGAACTCCATTCATGAAGCTTATGGCTTTCTTATTGGGTAAACAAACTCACAGATAATTATCAACGCTGCTTTCTTTATTTGTTCTATTAATAAATAAAGTTCTTTTTTTCGTAAATCCATTTGCTTTCATTAGGAAAATGAATGTTTAGCTTTGAGACATCCATACATCAAACTATATGTTATGTCATACTAGATAGTAGAAAACAGTTAAACTTTTACTTTATTACAATTAGGTCGAAATCGTTTTGGTATACATAACAAAAATAAAAACGGGCAAATGCAACAAATGGTCATGATCACATCATTATATTTGGTTCCAAAAGTTTGATACCATCCCTCTTTGTTCGGCAACATAACTCCTCCATTACAATAAATCTCATCGGCACAAGTGAACATCTTTCCCAAGTGTCGACATATTCTCGACTCGAACCCAATTTCCGACCGTCGAGTTCCTAAGTAGAGTCTTAATAACTAGACCCGTGCATGATGTTGGTTACGAAATTACCCTCAGCTACTTGGCTATGTAGGCATTGTAATAAAGGGTAGAATCGAGATTTAGCAAACCACGGGAGATCCAACGGCTGAAAAGAAAGTAGTTTCTTGGAGAACATACATACATATGCGACTAATAAGATCTAACCCTAATTTTTTTTTTTTTTTACTTTCTCTCTCAAGAGTCTCTATCTAATTCTCGCGATCTCCGTCGAAACAGTTATGGATTACACCAGTAAGATCCTTGAAAATGTTTGTCTTAATCTCTGATTAGATTTTAGCTGATCGATATGTAATGCTAAAGAAGCAGATCTAGTCAGTTTTGTTTTTTCTAAATTGGTTTGCAGATGCAAAAACAAGCGTGTTCTGGGACGTGGAGGATTTCCCAAACCCTAATGGTCGCTCGTTTTATAAAATAATAAAAACAGCTCTTCAGAATGAAGGTTACCGTGGTGAGGTGTCAATCATTGCTTATGGTGAGAAGAAACCTGACAATCTCGATAGTGTAATCACCTTCGTACCCAAAAGTGATTATTCTTCACTTGCCCTCTTAAAACTCTTTTATTACTTATATATATATATGTGTAGTTTTACATCTCGATCCGTTGATATGATGATATGCGTTTTCAGGTGGTAAATATACGAGACTTAATAAGATGTTAGTGGACATTGCTATTTGGACACTCGACAATCCTCTTCCCAATACTTATCCTGCAAATTTGATGGTAATCGCCAAAAACATCCCTGAAGAAAATGAGTTCGTTGGACATCCTGATTTGTTGCGAGCGATTGATTACAATCTTATCTAAGTTGTGGCTAATGACTGCGCACCAGAAGAAGCCTCACTTCCGTATGTATACACATTATGGTTTTGGGAAAGCCTATTAGATGGAGCAAAGCCTCTCGACCAAACCCAACTACGTAGCCTATTAGCTCGAGCAAAACGAGAGACTTTCGGAGGGGAAGACGATGACGACCATGATGACAACGACATCGACCACGATGCTCCTTGTCCTTTTGTGGAAAGTAGCTGATATTTCTAATGTTTTATCAATCTCACTTTTCCTGTCAAAAAGACTTTTGGTTTTGTGTATGATGACATTGACTCTTTGTTCTCTGTTCTCTTAAACTCTGTTTCGTGTCAAATGTTTTGCTATGTAATCCCTTTCCCATCAATGCCATAGGTTTTAAGCTTTGCTCGTACTTATGCTTTCTTCAAAGATGTCATTTCCCATCAATCCCTTGTCTAAACCGTTTAGACTAAACGGAACTAAAGCCAAAAAATCAGAAAACCCAACTCAAACCATCAACATTTGAAGATTTAGGAAGAATATATCTACAATAACAGTGAAATCATCCGAAAAACCATTTCTAAATACTTGATATTATTATAGGGTCCAAACGAGAGATAGGCTCTTTATAAAAGTTGTAACATATATAACTATAGGAATGGGTCTACTAAAAATATATACACAGGGCCAACTAAATTTTTTGAGCCGGGGCTCTTATAGTTGAAAGATGAGTGAGTGACAAGCAAAGTAGTCGGCGTTTTTACTAAAAAGTTTTGTGTCCGCGCCACGCATGTATGACATTTCGAACATTACAAAATAAAAACATATATATATTTGTATCACCGATGAAGCTTAAAAGTTCAAACCCACAACCCTAAACGACCTGAATAATATATTTGTTTCTTTTAAAGTAAAATTTTATACTATAAGTGAACATATGATATCATCTTTTATTTATTTATATTTCTCTCTACTATGGTATATTAAAAAAAACAACTTTCTAAAGCCGCGAGCATATTTCTAAAATTCTAACAGAAACGTGTTGACCTAATAATGCCAATTTTTAGAATATTCTTCTTTTTCAGTTTTAGTTTATAAAAGAAATCTTGAACCATTTTTAAGATTTGTGTGTAATTGTATCATTATCATCCATCGTTCCCGCGTATGACATACTAATGTTCTCCGTGGGATATCATACTCCTTCGAAGGGATGTTGAATATTCTATTATCTAGCATGACATAATATATAGTTTGATGTATGGACGTATCAAAGCTATACATTCATTTTCTTAATGAAGCAAATGAATTAACAAATGAAAATTTTATTTATTAATAGAACAAAAAGAACTAACTAAACTAGTGTTTCAGTTCGGCTCCTTTTTTAAGTTAAGCTAATCAGAAGAAACAAAGGCTGGATAGCACAAGACTTACATTGTATAAAAATGCTGCTGCTGGTGTATGTACACTAGTATACCTCTACGTGTATATAATAAAAAGGGTCAAACAAAAAAATCTGATCTTTTGCTCTAATAAACCCTAACAAAAATTGGAGTGTGTCAAGTCTGTTCAGAGAGAGGACTGGCCTAGAAGCAGAGTATGCCACCAACCGCATGCAATGTTTTTGGGGACGCAATCTTTGATTCTAACCTCTGATGGAGCATTCCGATCAATCACATCACCTAGACCTAACTGTTTCATACACAACTATCTCGTTAATAAAATGAACATAAATGGAACAAAACAAGCTCGATATGGTCTGCCTTATACCTGCCCGTATTTGTTCCATCCCCAGCAGAATACTTTCCCTTCATCTGCGATTACAGCGGTGTGACGAGCACCGCAGGAGATGGTTTTTACGTTTACGTCTTCCAAATTTGGAGCCTCCAATAATTTTGGAAGAGTCTGAAAGGTTTACATTTGTTCCAAGTTAAATGGCATGGTCTTCAGAAAGAATCAAATTAGCATTACTAAAAGAGAGAAGGAATCAAATATTGTCCAAGATTCTACCTCAGCTTGATCACAGCCAGTACCTAACTGTCCAAATTGGTTTCCACCAAACGAATACACATCCCCATCAGATGAAGCGCAGACTGTGTGCCATAGACCTGCAGCCACTTCTTCTATTTGGATTCCCAACAAAGACGACACACATGTTGGACTTAGTTCATCATCTGTACTTCCTTGGCCACACTTAAGAGAGCAAAAAAAAAACAATTCAATTACTTCCACATACCCAACAGAAAGTGCAAATATTAGTTGCAGATGTATAGCAAGAGAGGTTTTCGATCATCTTTTGCAGCCTTATCTTAAATGCTGACTAGCATTTTTCCCTAATTATATGTTTTGACAAGCTTAGTTTTAACACACTGATGATTAGCTTTCCTCAACATGTGGGTTCAGCTGAAAGCAAGAATGTCAACACATTCAAGTTTCAAGCATCTGTGTAGTATAGAAAGCTAAGGATCTGTCGTGCTCACCTGTCCATAAAGCCCCCAACCAAATGTAAGGAGCGCTCCAGTATCTGCCCACAAAAAACTAGGTATTATATGCAAGGCAAGTATTGTTCTTCTGATAAATTCTCAGATAACATATGTCAAATTGTCAATCTTGTTCAGGTTAAAGGGTCGAGGAATTATGGGTTCTGTTCATAGTTTTATAAAGGACGCCAAGCAACCTAGCAAATGAACCTTAACCAAGGCATAGTGCAGAAATGAGATCAAATTTCAAAATCCTGATTACAGAGTATAAAGATTTGATTGTTTCAGTTATGTGGATTTAAACACTCATACAATAGATAACTAGCCACAAAAGCAATATGGCGAGAACAATACCTGTAATCACAGCACTGTGTCGCCCTCCACATGCAATTTTTTTTACATAACTTCCCAGAACTTGGCCGCATTGCACTTCTGAACTCATGTTTACACCAGAAACGGTACCTTTTCCATAAGAAGAAGGCTCGATACATGGAATAGGATGAGGAGAGGAGACTAAGCGTACACGGGAGCCCAATCCAAGCTGTCCTTCTCCTCCGTAACCCCAACCCCAAACTTGTCCAATATCTGGACTTCAGATAAACGAGGATGCATCAAGCGTTTATTATATAGCACACCTTAATCTCTTCAGCTTAGAGGAGATACATTCACTGATTTTTTTTCATAACAAAATAACCCCATTCAGGATATGGTGATTGGTGTGAGAAGCTGAAAATTTTACCTGATAATGCTAGAGTATGACGTCCACCAGCAGCAACACTTACAATCCTAACTCCTGGCGCCAACGATACAAGACAAGGCAATGCTGAGAGGTCGATGTTATCAGACTGTGATGAATTCTCAGCAGCTAGCTTTGCTGGTGAAATCCGCCTTTTCTTTGTTGTTTCCGCTCCACCTCTACCTTCAGTTTGAGAAGACGTTCCACTGCTAGATTTTTTTCCTTGAGAACTGGGGCTCACTGAAAAAAGAAGCACCATCCTTCACATTCATCCTCAACGTAAAAAAAGAAAAAACATAAATTTAAGATCATTCACAATGGTAAAATAGGCAAAGGAGATTAACCTTGCTCTGCTGAGAAGGATATGTTTCTTTCACATGAATCTCCCTCTACTTGTCCGAACACCCTTCCTGTGGGTATACATTCCCTCCATCCCCATGTATAAACTTGTTGATTCTCTGTATCCAAGGAAACAATAAAGTTATGAACTTGGAAACAGATGTGGTCAAAAAAGCTAATTCAGAGAATAAAAATGCACCTGTCACTGCCACACAATGAGCCCATCCAGCTTCAGCTTTCTGTACACAAACCTCTGGAGGAAGAGGAAAAGGCTCTGGAGTTTCCTATAAAAATCCAACTAAAACTCATAAAGTATAACTCAATTTTAGTAGACTGTAACATTGATTTCTCACAAAATCCACACAATGTAGAAGAAAAAAAATCTAACCCCGTGCTTCCCAGATGTCACATAGCTTTGACCTAGATCATCAGTCGAACCCCATGTAATTAGCTTCCCTGATTCTGATTAACATAAACCAAAGAAGTCATTAAGCAAAGACAAAGAAAAAACACAAAAACAATCTCATTCAACACAATATCGCCTCATGATTTCTATTGAACTATTCTCCAATTAGGATACATTGTGAAATTGAAAGATTTCAAAACCTGCAATAGCCATTGCGAAACCACATCCACCGCCGGAAACATCTTTCCAAGAACTTCCAACTGCCGGCGGAATCTTCACTTCGACCGGTGACATCAGAGGAGACCGTTGCGACGAAGCTCCGGGTAAGTAACCCCACATGTAGACTAGTCTCTGGGCAACAACTTCCTCCTCCTCTTCCTCCTCCTTTGGTGCGGCGGCGCTTCCAGTCTCCGATTTTCCCTCGCCATTCATTTCAGTTTTAAAAAAAAACTCTGACGAATGAAGAAAGCAGAAACTATGAAACGACGAATGAGAAAAATATCAGTTTTTCACTCAAAGGTTGACGTGTATATGTATAGCACTTTGAGGTTGATGGGCTTTTTCTTTTTTGACCTCTATATTTTTAGAATCTTCGACTTCATCCCCAACATTTAGTTTCTTATCGGAAATACCCCCCTTCATTGTAAAATCGAAATCTCCAGATTTTATCTTTGACAAGTTTAATGCTAATAAATATTCTTTGCTTAAGTGGACAATTATAGCTATGTTCCTCTCTTCTGATCAACGAATGGATGATCTAGTCAAATTTTTATACGTTATTTATTTTTTATTTGAAAATGTGGACAATTAACTATAGTTACGAGAAGACAGTCGAATAACACTTTGATTTAAACATGGCACATTGAAGCTAATCAGCTCAAACCTATAAAAGTGATTTAAATAATGTTTTAAAACAAATAATATCACACCTCGACGACGAAAATGGTGATTAGCAAGTTGAATTTGTGTTTCAAATTTGTCACAAAAATTGTCTCATGGATATATGTCTACAACTTGCACCATTTCAAACTGATGGTGAATTTTTTTACCAAAAAAGCTATGCATATTGCTAATAGTAATCATGCGTTTGATAAACTATTCGAGATCATTTACATCTTCGAACTTCTCCACCAGATTTAATGTTCTCAACATCAATGAAAATGTAGATACCAATATCATATAAATTAAAACTGGTTACAAAAAAAAATCATGTTAAATTACATATTTTGTGACAGTTATTAATAAAATTTGGGCTTTGGGTCATAAAAACTTAAAAAATAAATTAATTAAATAGATCTATTATTAATTGATTCAAAATTTATATCAATATTTTGAAAGTGATGTAAATTGAAATATATTTGTACCAATTTAATAAAGCGATGTCAAACAATTTATGTAAAATCACATATTGTTATCAATTATTAAATAATTTAGAGGGGTTTATTGGTTCAAGGATTTTGATGGATTTGGAAATCCAAATAAAATCATGTGTTATCCAATCATTGATTTTAAAAAAGATTTCTAAATCATGTGTTATTAGTTCTATCATTTGTAAATACTAATTAAAATCATGTGTTATTCGTTTAATAATTTATTGTTGGATTTCAAAATCCACATTATATTTTGAATGGATTTAAAAGTGAAGAATAGAAGGATTCAAATTCGTGGTTAAAACATGTTATTTTAAAATCCATATGTATTGATTTCAAATTCCATAAGAATTTTCAAATCCTATCTGGATTTACAAATCAATGAACCAATAAAGCCCCTTAAATTAGTATCATTTATATTTATTTTGATTAATTGATGCAACATCTTTTTGTAGTGATGGATAACTATTTGAAAAAGTAAAAAATTTCTATCGTGATCATAATTTGGAATTCTCACAAGTTGTTGGGTTTTGTTGGAGAAACATTCGAAAATATCTTGGGAAGTATGTCGGCCAAGTAAAATATTTTCTATGGAATCTATCTTATGAGATATTTTGTAAGCCAAGTAAATATCTCTTTGGAGTATGTGGACCAAAGTTTTTACTTGATTGAATCCATTTTTGTTATAAGCGTTATCTACAAATATTTTTCCAAAATTAGGCCTTTCCTTTAGAAAGTGAGTTAAGACACGACCTTGGTGTATTGACGAATCATGGATAAGGAAGGGCAAAGGTGAGTTTATACGTGGATCAAATAATAAGGGTGAGTTACGAAAGTAGGAATAAGTTTGGGGTTGGTTCCAAAATAACGCGTTAAACGTATCATTATTTGGAAAATGAGAATAGCCACGTAGGTTAAATCACGTGGTTGTATACAGGTGGCGAAATGTGACCCACTAGTTTTATGAAGAAATCTAAGCCAAGAGTTTTGAGTGTGGTCATGGTCCATATATATATACGTCGACGAAATTAGCCAGTGGGGCTTAGTTAATGAGTGTGATGACACGTTGCAGGCTTTGAGACGATGAATGTTTCTGAAGCGGAGTGAGTCACCGTGTGGGACCTTACAAGAACCTTTTATGGGTGATTTTTTCTTACAATTTTAATTGTAGATGAGAATTATATTATTAACAGTACGTAGTGTACACACTTTTATGCAAATCGTCAATATTTTATTCGAATAATTAGTTTCGACATTTTATCTCAAAATTTCGTATATTTTGTCTCACTATAAAATTATCTAGGAGCTAGTCAAGCGTCTGGGAAGATATCTGAATAATGCTTTGGAAAGTGAATTTCAAACGTTGATTATTGCTATGCAGCATTGTTGGTCTAAAGGTTATAAGCGTATTTATTTTGAAAGAGATAATAAAAGGCTTTTGGAGTTGATTCATGGCAACAAGTGGAATTTTGGAATGTATAACTGGTTAAGAGAAGTTCGATTCTGGTTAAATAAGTTTGAAAGGGTTTTTATCTTTCATTTTTATGTCCTTAATGTAATTGTTAATGTTTTACATTGTGATCACTCGTTTTATTAATATATTAAAATTACCGTTCAAAAAATATATATATATATGATAACCATCATAGATATTAATATTAAAAAATTCAGTACAAGAAACGTATATATTTCTTTTTTTTTCAAAATATTTAGAATATTGAAATGTTTTCAAACTTAATGAATTAATTTTATTATATCGTTCTTATTTATTTGAAGCAATTCATGCTATAAAGAAGTAGAACTCATTTTCATAGATGAAGGCATAGAAGTTAACAATAAATTGTGTATTCTTAATATATAATATATGAGTGTAAGATATTATTCATAAAACGAATTAAAATTCCAAGTTTTTTTTACTCTGTTTAGTTTTTCTACTCCATCCGTACGTGCAAGTTAAAAATCACAATAATGTGATCATCAACATGTTCATGCGTTTAACAAAGGCCATGAAGAAGGTAAACAAACCAATCCGTGTGACAAAAACTCACACGTTAAGTGTGTTATTAAAACCATCACATCCAACATCTTTACATAAATATATAAGCCTCAATAACATAAATAAACACATGCATATTTCCACATCATAAGCAAAACACAACAAAAAAACAGAGGATTCTTTATATAAAAAGATATTGTACAGTATACATGGATGTCGAAAATGGCAAGAACGGTGAAGCGAGTGTGTTCCGAATGCCTCTTCATTACCCGAGATACTCTAAAGAGGATTACCAAGACATGCCAGAGTGGAAGCTCGACAGGGTTTTAGCAGATTACGGTTTGTCTACTTATGGTGACTTGGCTCACAAGCGAGACTTTGCAATTGGAGCTTTTCTCTGGATTTCAACTCGTAATCCAAAGCTTTATCAAGGCAAGTCGTCATCTCCAAACTGAAAGAAATATACAAATCAGCTCATACATAAGGTGTTTATAAGTACTAAGTTTAGTTGTAATAAACAAAGAGGTGAGTGGTATGCCTACCATAATGATGTAATAAAGAAACATGTAAATCAGGGAGTTTCGTATAGCAACGTTCAGAGAAGTTAAATGGTAGTTTAACGCCTTGTGAAAACAATTTCATAATCTTGTATCTCCATTCTCATGAGTGCTTCCTGCTGCAAACAAAACTCTGGATCTAACTTTAGTATGCACGGTAATGATATGGTACGAAGGTAATTAAGTCGGACATTTTACATCAGAACTCTCATGGGCCATGAGTCATGGCCAGTCTTGGGCCTATTCTTATGAAACATATGAATTAAGTCTTTCGGCTCATATTATGCATAACTCAGGGCCCAAGAAGTAAAATAGACTCCACCAAACCCCACCAATGAACTCAAAAATTATTTACGAAACAGAGCTGCTGCTACGTTTTTGCTACTAATAAAATTTACTCACTCTTTGAACAACCCAGTCACAGAAAAGATTTTGTAGTTCTTCATTTATTTATTTTTAATTGAAGATAAAATCCATAATGTATGTAAAAGATCAAAAGCAAATTGAAAGTTTCAATTATTTAGATGGGTCGTTTAGGAATCATCAATGTAATGTACATGGGGCGGTTCGGCGCCGGGATCACTGTAATCCACATGAGCAAACAACGACCCTTTATGATACAACCCTTTATGATACAAATTCAAAAATAAAATTAGTATATTATTTATAACTAATCTGCGGCATGCACATGCATATCTTTGTTATGTTATAGTTTCAGTGTTCACTATAAGTCTTTGATAGCCTTACGTGTGTTCAATGTTGTTATGCGTGTTAAAAAGATAGAACTAGTTGAGTTAATACCTGTGACTGTGAGTAAAGAATCGGGTGAGGCCGAGCAAAGGAAGTAATAACGATGAAGCTCAGAAGTAAGGTTGCAGCTAGAAGCAAGTTTGTCTTCGCCATTGGTTTTATTTTGTGTGTGTAATTACATCTGTCTATAATCTGTTACGAGGGAGAGAAGAAGCAATTTATAAAGATTATGACTCCATATATATGTGAGTGAAGTCACGTTCTTAAGATAGTATACTATATGTGAGTGAAGGACAACCCTTAGCAATATTTGAATATATTATTAGAGCATCAAATAGAAAAAAAATAAAAATTTGAGTATGTTAATGCGGTCCCAAGCCCATATCTCCTCCAAATATTTTTCATATATAACAAATATATATAAAAAAAATATTCTTTTAATAATGGAATTAAAAAAAATCAAATCATATATATTTCCATATATTTGTTACATATGAAAATACAGACATGAAAAAAGTAAGGGATCAGAATTTGTTTTTTTTGTTATAGAAATAGTTTATATAAATGTGTGTGCTCGCTTATGTCTTTAGGTAAAATGTCATATTTTATGTAAAGTGAATTTTTTATTGGCACGTGTAAGTATTTTATGTGAATTTTTGGCGTTCGTTATTTAACCTGAATTTTAGGTTTTTTTTTTTTTTTTTTTTTGTGCGAAAGGTTTATTGGACCATTTATAGCTATTTACATATACTGTACTCTTTCTACCATGCGTATTTATTTTTATTTAGAACTAGTGAGAAAGAAAATACATAAATGATAAACATATAGTGGTAGGTAATATTAATTAATACGTGTATTTAAAAGGCGACAAAAAGACATAAATATATGGTATAATGTAACGTTCCGTTCAAGTGGCCATTGGGGCCGGTGGTGTCCTCCTTTTGATTCACTTCATTAAAGAAGTGAGACCAAATTCAATATTTCAAGAATTATTATTTTCTTTTTTTTTACTTCAGACATAATATATTATTATTATTATTATTGGATAGGGTCGAATGGTATGGTCAAACAAAAATATTCAAAGAATTAAAATTCCAATTTCTCAAGCGGGAAATGAAATTGTCAAGATGGATTATGCCAATTTTTAAAAATAAAATAGTCGTCATCCTTCCTCAAATTCAATGTCTCCAAATCCTTTAGCAAATTGTTCTTTGTTTCTCGTAATGGGGTTTTATCCTTTAGCATTCATAACAGATTAGTCAAATGTCATACACTCTCTTGCATATTATGCAAAACATATATATGGGTATGAATTTTAAAACAATAGCAGACCTTATTTGGATCTTACAATATTATTTTTATTTTCAGTAACCATAGTTTAAACGTTGACAACAGCTTTGTTTTTGGTCATACTGCTATCTCTTTCATATTTATACTTGTAAAATTAGATAGGATTGAAGTTCTTCTACTTTGAAAACTCTAAAACAACTAATTTAGCGTTAGTTGACAATGTTTATAGCTGCTCTGTCTTTTAGATTTTCTAAAGTCAACTCTTTTGTTATCTAAGTTGATTTTTCACCATAATTAAACGAAAGAAGAAAACAAAAATGAAGACAACTTGTGGGTATTATGGTAGTTTCACGAACGGGTCCACAAAAGTGAGAATGGAGAGGGGGAAGTGAGAGAAGGAAGAGACAGGCGTCTAGAGAAGCTCGCTCAAACTTTTGCACGAACACCTAAAAGTTCAATGGTCCAAAAGGACGGCTCTGGTCGAGAGAAGAGATGAGAGGACCGCTTCAGAGACCGTAATCACGAAATATCAAATCACAATCCCCTCTTATCGTACGCCTCTCTTCCATCAAGTCCTTTTTTAACGTACGCACGCTCCGATATTTTCCAAAGTACGAAATAGAAAGAGACGGTAATAAGACTTCTCACTACTTTCAAAGTACAAAATCCTGCCCAAATTAAATAAAATAAATCTCATTCTCTCTTTCTTCTTCTTTTTAATTTATCCTTTTCTCACTAGCAAAATAAAAAAAAAGAACAGACAACGAACTTCCTTTTATGATAAAGGTAATATATATTTTTATTCCATGGGATATAAAAGCTAAGATTTTCGGAGATTTTTGGCTTTTTTCCTTATTTGATCTTTGCTCGAAGCTTTTGGAAATATTGCTTTTAGGAAATTTTCTCGGTTTCTTGTTGTTCTTGTAGATCTGATTCTTTTTCTTTGTCCTTTTTCTCTATCTCTCTCGCTCTCTCTCTCTCAGGTATGATGATGATAGCAAACAAATGATACCACCACCCATGTCTTGTGTGTCTGCATCATGCAACATGTTGGTTTGGATTTGGTTAATCTAAAGTTTAAGATAAGGTTTTCGGATTCTCTTCCTGTCTTGTAATTAGTTTCTTGTCGGAGAGTCATCAACCCCAAAAAAAAAAAAAAAAAAAAACAAAAAGAGGTATTTTTCTATTTTTTTACCGGAGAAGAAAAGGAAAAATCAATGGCGAATCCTTGGTGGGTTGGGAATGTTGCGATCGGTGGAGTTGAGAGTCCAGTGACTTCATCAGCTCCTTCTTTACACCACAGAAACAGTAACAACCCACCGACTATGACCAGGTCGGATCCAAGATTGGACCATGACTTCACCACCAACAACAGTGGAAGCCCTACTACTCAGACTCAGAGCCAAGAAGAACAGAATAGCCGAGACGAGCATCCCGCTGTTGATCCTGGATCTGGATCCGGGTCCACGGGTCGGCGTCCTAGAGGTAGACCTCCTGGTTCCAAGAACAAACCAAAGAGTCCAGTGGTTGTCACTAAAGAAAGCCCTAACTCTCTGCAGAGCCATGTTCTTGAGATCGCTACGGGCGCTGACGTGGCGGAAAGCTTAAACGCCTTTGCTCGTAGACGCGGCCGTGGCGTTTCGGTGCTGAGCGGTAGTGGTTTGGTCACTAATGTCACTCTGCGTCAGCCTGCTGCGTCTGGTGGAGTTGTGAGCTTACGTGGTCAGTTTGAGATCTTGTCTATGTGTGGTGCTTTTCTTCCTACTTCTGGTTCTCCTGCTGCAGCCGCTGGTTTAACCATTTACTTAGCTGGAGCTCAAGGTCAAGTCGTCGGAGGAGGTGTTGCTGGCCCGCTTATCGCCTCTGGACCGGTTATTGTGATAGCTGCTACGTTTTGCAATGCCACTTACGAGAGGTTACCGATTGAAGATGAACAACAACAACAAGAGCATCAACCACAACAAGAAGATGTGAAGAAGCAGAAGGAGAAGGAGAATGATGATAACGAAAGTGGGAATAATGGAAACGAAGGACCGATGCAGCCGCCAATGTATAATATGCCTCCTAATTTTATGCCAAATGGTCATCAAATGGCTCAACACGACGTGTTTTGGGGTGCTCCTCCTCGTGCTCCTCCTTCATATTGATAGTTAGATAGGCGGTGGTTGAGTTTTACTGGCAGGATTATATTTCCATTAGGATGGTTAGGCTTTTGTTTATTAAGCTATCAAGTTTCTTTTTACGGGTAATCGGATGACTTTAATTAGCTAGTGTTTGTTTGTTTTGTTTTGTGACGGCTATTACTGGTTTTTCTGACTTGATCGCGGATTGCTTTGTATGAAGGTCAATTGATTGTAGAATCGTCTTTGAATTTTGATACAATGGTGTGTGGCTTCTGCAATGGATGCAATTACGACTATCATTCCTTTCTTAATGTTGGTAAGTGTGATTCTTTTCAATATTTTGCTGTTTGTTAATATCTTTGCTCTCCAAACTCTTTACTTGTTGAGGCTGATTAGATTAGTTTAGTTTAGGTTATTTGGCTCCATTACTTAGTTTAGGTTCAAGGGAGGGGTTTACTTGCAGGTTATGTTACATATAGCGAGTTTATATATGCTTCATTTTGATACTTAAGTGCTTTGACATAAGATTAGAGCATACAAACTCGAGTTTTAGGCCTTCGCGTGTAGTTATGTTGATGAGGTTTTATGCGCTTAAAGACTTGTGGATATACTTTCTCATTTATAGTTACTTTTCTAGTCAGAGTTGTTTGTTAGATTTCAACAAATGAAGTTTTTAGTTTTTGGTCCCAAAAAGCATGAATCATCAAAATTATATATTTCCCAAAATGTTTGGATCTTTGGCATTGTCTCTGGTCTTAAATATTCCTTTTATGTATATAAAAAAACAGGAGTACGGAAGATTTGGTCCCATCATGACTAAACTCCGTAGCAATTTTGTATTTCAACTATAAGTACGAAGTTGTCACCTTAACTCCTTGGATATCTGACCAAAAAAAAAACTCGGATAATTTTGTTTTCTTTTCATCGTAACTATTGTGACAGGTTTACTAACGATTTTGGTGATATTTGTGAAAAAAAATGTTAACTATTCTTCACTATATATGTGCGTTCCGTTTTCAGACATGTACACTGATATATTCACGTTTGACGTTTGATTATGCTAAGTTTTTTTTTTTTTAGAGCATTCATTTAATTTCATATTTTTCACGACATTTTAATAATATGATTATGATAAATATAATGCATATATTAAAAATTATGTATGAACAAAAGTTAGCTTTAGAACTTCGTGACTATTTATTATTCGTTATATCATATCATTATACTATTTCATTTCAGTGATTACCACAATCAACGTAAATCGTGTTCCATTTTCGTTAGTTCTATTAACTTTTAACTGCTTTTATTCAACAACCCTTTTTTTCTTGGAGGACTTTTATGTTAATCTGTCCAAAACGTAGACTTAAATATCCCATCTTTTGTTATTTTCAATATCTTTTCCAACTGATTAATTTGACTTCTTTTTCCCTATCCAAGAATCTTTCTGAAAGATAATTTCTTCCAATCCAATAATATTCAAAGTCAGAACATTTACACGATTCACACTATGAAAACTCGTGTCTTGACGATACTTTAGCATATTCATGTTGGTGAATCTTTATCGAATGGTGAGAGTATATAAAGTTATTTTCTTGGTTTTAGTTTAGTACTTTTGCCAAGATATCGTCATTGGTGCCGAACCACGTTACTGGAAGTGTCCAGACTGTATACTTTGGAGTTACCCGACAGAATTGTGTGCGTATAGTTTAGTCTATTACATTCGTTAGAACTTTAGGTTAATTCTAAACAACTCATATCGGAAAAATATATTCGTCAGAAAAACCAAGATTTGTAATTTAGTTTTGTATTAATCTCGTCGCTAACTCGCAATATATCACTAGCCATTTTCAAACTCAGCGCATAAGAACCGGATGAAATGGGCTAGAGGTTAGGCACAAAGGTTGGTCTTGTGTGTCCCTAGTTCAATTCCCGGTGGAAGGGATGCTTTACGCCATTCTAAGATATTAGCAAAGGTTGGTCCCGGGCCGTGGGAGAGATTAGGACCTAGGTCCGAACACTTTCTAGTCAATCAAAAAAAATATAAATAATATCAAAAAAAAAACTCAGCGCATAATACATTATGTTGAATGGTGATTAAAAAAAGTATAATATTCGAGTCTAATCTAATAATAGTAAAGTTTGATGAGGATTTTATTAATAAATTTAGTCAGATATCATTTAAACTGTTAAACATCAGTTTAAAATCATGAAACATAGATGGAACCCCGATATCCCCTAGTATTGTAGTAATACAGTTGTATCCGTCAGAAGAACAAATAAGAAACTCATAGGTTAAAACTCGTAGATCGTTACATGCTCATCGATTAAACTAATCAATACCAACGACCTAGAATGATAGTAGCAATATCGGAATCCAATAGTAAATGGTACTAACCTCGTATAATCGTATTTTTAATGTGAGATTTGAATTCTTTGTTTAACTATTAATATTATAAGGTTTCATCTGTCTAGAAATAATCACATGTTCCTCTATCACCAACATCATTCTCAACATCACATGCTTTCATAATCTTCACCATCTTCTTTACCTCTACTCCTAATAGATCGTATATGTTAGAACTTAGAACTATAACCCTAATACTTCCTTAACCATTAATCTTTTTGCTTCTCTCCCAAGAAAACATTTTTTGATGGCTCGGACCTTTGTTTTCGTCTGGTTACTACTCATCTTCACATACTCAGTTTCATCTCTACCTCAAGACTTCTCCTTCGTTGGATTTAAAAAAGCCTCACCAAATCTATTCATGACGGGAGTTGCAGAGATCGCCGACACTGGAGCCATCAGGCTCACAACAGACACACAACGCGTGATCGGTCACGCTTTCTACTCTTTACCAATCCGGTTCAAGCCAATCGGTGTAAACCGAGCTCAGTCTTTCTCCACGTCTTTTGCAATTGCCATGGTTCCAGAGTTTGTCACGCTTGGAGGCCACGGACTTGCCTTCGCCATCACTCCAACTCCAGATCTTAGAGGCTCTCTTCCTAGCCAGTACTTAGGCCTTTTGAATTCTAGCAGAGTTAACTTCTCGAGCCACTTCTTCGCTGTCGAGTTCGATACTGTCAGAGATTTGGAGTTTGAGGACATCAATGATAACCATGTTGGAATCGATATAAACAGTATCGAGTCAAGTTCTTCGACTCCCGCTGGATATTTCCTTGCTAATTCAACCAAAAAAGAGCTTTTCCTAGACGGTGGTAGAGTGGTTCAAGCTTGGATTGATTACGATTCAAACAAGAAAAGGTTAGATGTTAAGCTTTCTCCATTCTCGGAGAAACCAAAGTTGTCTCTTCTCTCTTACGATGTTGATCTGTCCTCTGTTTTGGGAGATGAAATGTATGTTGGATTCTCTGCTTCGACCGGTTTGCTAGCTAGTTCACATTACGTCTTAGGTTGGAACTTTAACATGAGTGGAGAAGCATTGTCTCTGTCTTTGCCATCTCTCCCTCGGATTCCCGGTTCAATCAAGAAGAAGAAGAAGAAGAAGAAGAAGAGCCCTGGTTTGATCCTTGGAGTATCTCTCCTGTGTTCCCTTATATTCATCGCGGTTCTTGTCGTTGGATCGGTGTTCATAGTAAAAAAGGCGAAAGATGAAGACAGAGTTGAAGAATGGGAGCTTGATTTTGGTCCGCATAGATTCTGCTACAGAGAGCTCAAGAAAGCTACGAATGGTTTTGGGGACAAGGAGCTACTCGGGTCTGGCGGATTTGGTAAAGTATACAAGGGAAAGCTCCCCGGCTCAGAAGAATTTGTAGCCGTCAAGAGAATCTCTCACGAGTCAAGACAAGGTGTACGAGAATTCATGTCTGAGGTCTCGAGCATTGGTCATCTCCGGCATAGGAATCTTGTTCAGTTGCTCGGTTGGTGTCGAAGGCGGGATGATTTGCTTCTCGTCTATGATTTCATGCCTAATGGAAGCTTAGACATGTACTTGTTCGATGAAAATCCTAAAGTTATCTTGACTTGGAAGCAAAGATTCAAAATTATTAAAGGGGTTGCTTCCGGTTTACTCTACCTACATGAAGGATGGGAACAGACAGTTATTCACCGCGACATTAAAGCTGCCAACGTTTTGCTAGACGGAGATATGAACGGGCGGGTGGGAGATTTCGGTCTTGCTAAATTATATGAGCATGGATCGAACCCAGGAACCACAAGAGTGGTTGGTACATTTGGTTACTTGGCACCAGAACTCACAAAATCCGGAAAATTGACAACAAGTACAGATGTATATGCATTTGGAGCGGTTTTGCTAGAAGTAGCTTGCGGAAGAAGACCGATCGAAACAAGTGCGTTACCAGAAGAGCTTGTAATGGTTGATTGGGTTTGGTCAAGGTGGCAAAGTGGAGACATTAGAGATGTTGTGGACAGGAGATTGAACGGTGAGTTTGATGAAGAGGAAGTGGTTATGGTGATAAAATTAGGCCTTCTCTGTTCAAACAATTCGCCCGAGGTTCGACCTACGATGAGACAAGTGGTTATGTACCTCGAAAAGCAGTTTCCATCGCCTGAAGTTATCCCTGCACCAGATTTTAGAGATGCAAATGATAGTATGTGTCTTGATGAGGGAAGCGGTAATGCGGGCGAGTTTGAGGATTTTGTGGATTCAGCTAGGTTTTATAGCGGACCAAATGAAACTACTACCTCGTCGATATTCTCCTCCGGTAAAACTAGAACTGATCCAAGATAAGGTTCTTTTAACCACGTTTTGGTAACGTTTTCAAGCAAAATGTTTCACAATGTAAACAAGTAAATACGTTTTCAAGCAAAAGGTTTTATAGAACAAAACACGTCGGAACAGAGAATAAGGAATCTGCCAAAGTTGTAAAGCTCAACTAAAACAAAAACGTAAATCATTGTTTTCATTCATCATTGAAAGGAAAAACGAAATTAGATGCAAATTTTCAAAATTAAAAAAAAAACTAGTTAGTGACACAACAACCAACACTAAAGTTTTAAAGAACTCACTTTGTTATGAATAAAGAATTGCTCTCTTTATTAATTGTTTAGAAAATCACTCAAAACTAAACATACACACACTCTTTGTGTTCTTCATATATTTGCCACAACTCGACAATCATATTTATAGAGTTAAGAACCTTAAATCTTATTCCTAACTTATCAAGGATTAGATAACTCCTAATCCTAACAAGAATCTCTTAAGCCTATCTTATCCTAATCCCACTTGGAAAGGTATCTTAGGCTGTAGGCTAATTGAAGTTTATCCAACATTTACCCCCTTAAGCTTCAAGTTAGTCTTTGAGAGGTCTTGAACTCCTATCAAGCTTCTCATCTCTTTAAACTTGATTCTGGCTAGTGCCTTTGTTAATATGTCTGCACGCTGCTCCTCTCCGGATACATGTTCTACCTCTATTTGTTCGTTCTCGACACATTCTCGAATGAAATGATAACGCTTGTGAATATGTTTGCTTCGGCCATGAAACACAGGACTTTACCTTTAATGTTTTCATTCAGCTCTGAGAAGAAAGATCGTACTCCGGTCATATGATTACTCGCGCCGTTATCTAAGTACCAAATTCCGTCTTCTCTTTTTTCTTTCTCGTATTTTTTCGGAATTAGGTTTTCTTCATTGAGAAAAACAATCTCGTGCATATAGAGAGCTGGATCAGCTACTTCTGTTTCGATTTTGTTTGATTCTTGCAGTTTTTGTTTTCTTTCAGGGCATCCGGAGGCATAATGTCCTGTTTTATCGCATCGATAACACACCACCTGAGATTTGTCTTTCTTTTCTTTGTGTTTGTCTTGAGGATTAGATCTGCCACGACCCCTTCCTCGAGTTCCTCTTCCTCGACCTCGACCTCTTCCTTGTCCTTTAGAGCTTTCGTAGTTGCCTTGGTTGCTGTATGATTCTGAATTTGAGAACATCAAATTTCCCTGTTTTTCACTTTGATCATCTTCACCTTGTATACGCTCTTCGTATGCTTTGAGTCGTCCGACTATGTCTTCAAAACCTGTTTGGTTTAGATCTAGTACTTGCTCAAGTGAAGCGATGATCTGTATATATTTATTGCGAGGTAAGCTGTTAAGAAACTTCTTGACTAACTTTGATTCTTCAACAGCTTGACCTAATGAAGTGGATTTTGAAGCTAATTCTGATAACTTCCCTGCTAAGGTATCGATTGTGTCTGACTCTTTCATCTTCATGTTCTCGAATTCTGACATTAAGGTTTGGAGTCTGGCCTTTCGAACTCGATCTGTTCCGATGTTTCTTGCTTTGATTGCGTCCCAAATGCTCTTAGGTGAATCTTGTTCTCCAACTTGTAGTATGAGGCTCTCGGGTATGGACTGGAACAACAAAGCAACTGCTATGTTGTTTTTATCATCATCGGTTGAACCTGGTTCTATCGCCTCCCATACCTTGTGAACTCGTAAGTTTACTTTCATCCTCATCGACCACACAGTGTAGTTCGATGAATTCAGCATAGGACAGAGGATTGACGATGGTGCTGCTTCCTTCTTTGTCGTTGATGGATTCTCTACCATATCACCCATGTCTCGGGTTTTACGGATCTGTTAACTCTCGTTCTGATACCAAATAAAGTTTTAAAGAACACACTTTGTTATGAATAAATAATTGCTCTCTTTATTAATTGTTTAGAAAATCACTCAAAACTAAACATACACAAACTCTTTGTGTTCTTCATATGTTTGCCACAACTCGACAATCATATTTATAGAGTTAAGAACCTTAAATCTTATTCCTAACTTATCAAGGATTAGATAACTCCTAATCCTAACAAGAATCTCTTAAGCCTATCTTATCCTAATCCCACTTGGAAAGGTATCTTAGGCTGTAGGCTAATTGAAGTTTATCCAACAAACACTAGCATAAACCATTAGCGCAAGTGTTAATTTGGTGTGTCTATGTTATTAAAATAAGAGAGCAACTTCCCCTTCTTAACCATGAAATAGGGAAGCTCCACATCAGTGTGGCTCGAGCTTTCAAGTGTGTCTTGAGGAGTAACATCAACATAACGGAGAATGTCATTGAAGATAACATAAGACCCTTTTCGACAACGCTCCACATAGAAAAATTGCAAAAACTTCCTCTCTCTTTCGTCGTCTAGAGTCACGAAACCGGAAACCATGATAAACATTCTATCTTTAAAGGATCTGCAAATCTGATAATCCACACTATTCAGTATAATACTAGAAGCCCTCTTATGCTCATTAGAGACCCTCTTGTTGATGGCCTGCACCAAAAAATTTATAAACATAGATTCCATTAAAATATGATTGAAATTTTCTCTAGAAATACATTAGAAGGAGCTTTTACAACTTACATCAAGGCCTGGTATTTTGACCATTGTTCTACCAGAAGTTGAAGTCGGTCTGCTCATAACACTTTCATTGACATACATCAAACTAACTTCTTCACGCATAGGCAACTCGTAGTAAACCTTGACAAATCCAGCTGCAAAGTCTGCATATAGTCACACCAAAACTAAGTTTTGAAACCTTTTGAATTTAAATTAAACACAATTTATATATATAGCTATTTACCGGATTCAATAACGGAAGGTATTGCTGGTATTGAATCAACATAGCGGAGGATATCATTAACAATGGCATAAGACCTGTCTTTACGACGTGCTAAATACAAAGATTGAACAAATCGCTTCCTCAATTGTTTGTCTTTACAAGTCAAGAAACCAGTAACCATGATAAATGCTCCATCTTCATAACTAGGTATGCAACTCTGAGCAGCAAAACTCATTACATCAAACGAAGCACCTTCGTACTCGCAGGAAACAATTTGCTCCTTCATTGCCTGCACCAACAAGATCGACATAACATATTTTTTTTCTGTTTGTCCTTATAAATCGTATACTACTTTTTCAAGTTAATATGTTTTGGAAAAGTGAATTTATTATATACTTTTGGGCATGTTGTAACTAAAAGATCGTTATTAAAATACGATTATTCTACAAAAACTCAAGTATTTCATCTATTAGGTCATTAAACTATTCCTAGGTATTCATCTCATATATGGTTAATCTAATTATTTCAACACAAATATCAAACTAAAAACAGAAACTTGATATTACCTCAGGGGAGGTAAAAGACATCATTGTACCATCGGGACCGGGTCTAGTCATAACACTGTCGTCAGCATACCACATCATGTGAACTACCTCGGGATAGACTCCAAGATTCAGGAAGTAAGATTGGAGAAAGCAATTGGCTAACGCTTCGGAAGTATTAAAATTCATGAAGTGGGATTGGATATAGCCATTGGCTGACAATACTGAAGGATCAACTTCTTTCATGGAATCCATATATGCACTATCTAGGAAAAGACGAAGAAATCCAAAATATAAAACAAACCCTAGATATCAAAATCTCTCCAAAACAAACTTATCTCGTAAATGAAATTAAAAGTCTCTCTGTCTCTCTTGATCAATCGGAATCACTGGAGGCGGCAGTTGTGAGACGGTTTGGAATTTGGAAACCTACGTTCGATTAAACTTCTTTTTATATGGGTTTAAAAAAAAAATACATTATTATCAAATTAAATTAATTATATAAGGATAGGGAATTAGGAGAAATCGCTTTACTTAATTAAGGATATATAGGGTTTATCTAAATTACCAAAAAAAAGTAGGGCTTCTTAAAAGAGATAGCTTACTTGATATCATGACAAAATTATCCTTGGAAATTAAGTTGGAGATCAAATCAATAAATCATGGTATTGGTGGGTTAATAGATAATAGATAAATGTTACATGTGAATGAAAATACAACATACGGAAACAGATCTTGTTGTTATATTTATGTAAGGTTAGTCGACCAGTATTTCGAAATTTTGTTCTGATAGTAAAACCGTGCAGGGTTAGATTAAAAGTATAAATTAAAAACGTCGCACTACAAGAAAACATAGCGTTTTCCGACCACCATTTCCGACCAAGTTCCGAAGACTTTCCGACTAATTTCCGACCAGAGAGACAGTGGTCGGAAACTAGTCGGAAAAAGATTGAAAATTTCCGACCACCGAAGTTTCCTCGGAAACTGGTCGGAAATTTTGGTCGGAAAAAAAAAAATTTCCGACCACCGAGATATTGGTCGGAATCTAGTCGGAAATTTTAAACAAATTCCGACCACCGCAGATTCCTCGGAAACTCGTCGGAAATTTGGTCGGAACTATGGTCGGAAAGTTGGTCGGAAAAAGTTGGTACCATGTGGAAAATGGGCTACCTAACTATGGTCGGAATTTGGCCGGAAAGATTTTTCCGACCAATTTCCGACCAGAGTTAGGTAGCAAAGTGGTGGTCGGAATTTGGCCGGAAAACCCTTTCCGACAAATTTCCGACCAAGATTGTGGTCGGAAAAATTATCTATAAATACTCCCGCTCGTTCTTTTCTCTCTACACCAACTTCTATCAAAAAAAAAAAAAAAAAACTATAAACTTTTTTATAATTTTTGAATTTTTTCCTAAAAATTCAAAATGACATCTCATAACATTTATAAAGTTAGAGCGTGGATGTATCAACGTTTGGACGAAGAAACAGGAGATATTCGGCGTGAATACAAAGAAGGATTATCAGAGTTCATGCAGTTCGCATCGAATCAAGAAATGACTCGTACAGAAGGTATTATGTGTTGTCCTTGTATTAAATGTCAAAATAATCGTTTCTTAGACAAAGATAGAGTTTGGAATCACTTATTTTGGGGAGGTTTTACACCGGGATACTATGTTTGGTTTTCACATGGAGAGGATTTAAGATCTGGGCCTAGTTCTGTAGATAGAAGGCGTGAACGTGTAAGGCCGGAATCAGATAATATTAGAGATTATGGTAGTAGTACCAATATAGAAGAAAATGTCATAGAGGGAATTGGTAGAGAAGAAGTCGTTCATGAAACTATGCCGAATTCCAATGTTGAGGAGGAACCCAATTTAGAAGCCAGAAGATTTTTTGAAATGTTAGATGCTGCAAATAATCCGATATATCCTGGTTGCAAAGAGGGGCATTCTCCGTTATCAGCTGCAACGAGGATGATGAATATAAAGACGGATTATAATTTAAGTGAGGATTGCGTCGATGCATGGGCTGATTTTTTCAAAGATTATCTACCGGAAGATAATTTAGCACCAGCTTCATACTACGCAATTCAGAAATTGGTTTCAGGTCTTGGATTGCCATATCAAATGATTGATGTGTGTCGGGAGAATTGCATGATATTCTGGAGAGAAACTGCCAATTTGATTCATTGCAGCTTTTGTGGGAAGGAACGATTTCAAGTTTCGAGTGGAAGAACAAAAATTCCGTTCAAGCGTATGTGGTATTTGCCTTTATCTGATAGGCTTAAGAGGTTATATCAGTCAGAAAGGACAGCTGCATCGATGAGATGGCATGCAGAACATGCCTTCAACGGGGAAATTTCACATCCTTCTGATGCTGGAGCTTGGAAGCATTTTACTTCTTTGTATCCAGATTTTGCGAGTGAAACAAGAAATGTATATTTGGGTTTATGTACTGATGGTTTTAATCCGTTTGGGAAGTCAGGGAGGAAATATTCGTTGTGGCCAGTTATTGTCACTCCATACAATCTTCCACCAGCATTGTGTATGAAGCGAGAATTCCTATTCCTTTCTATTTTGGTCCCTGGACCTAATCATCCTCGACGATCTCTTGATGTCTTCTTACAGCCACTTATTGCAGAGCTACAAATGTTATGGTCTGAAGGAGTTACTGTATATGATGTCTCAAGCCGAAATAATTTCAAGATGCGGGCTGTATTGTTGTGGACTATTAGTGATTTTCCTGCATATGGAATGTTGTCTGGTTGGACAACCCACGGAAGATTATCATGTCCATATTGTCATGATAGTACAGATGCATTCCATTTGAAGCATGGTCGGAAGATGAGTTGGTTCGATTGTCATCGTCGTTTTTTGAGACGCAATCACCCCTACAGAAGAAGTAAGACATTATTCAAGAAAAAAAGGGTTGTACGTGATGCCCCACCTGTAGTGTATGACGGAGAATCGATTTTGCATCAATTCCGAGATTTTGATGTCGAACGTACTACAGTTTGTGGGGGAAATGGTCATGATCAGATCGATGGATATGGCGAGTATCATAATTGGCATAAGCGAAGTATTTTCTGGGATTTACCTTACTGGAAAGATCATCTACTTCGACACAATCTTGACGTCATGCATATTGAGAAGAACGTATTTGACAATATCATCAACACTATTTTAAATGTCCAAGGGAAGACTAAAGATAATGTCAAGGCACGCATGGATTTGCCTGACATTTGTGATCGTGAAGAATTACATCTGCTTGCAGACGGTATTGGACCTATTCCTATTTGGCGATTAGATGCTACGAAGAAGACAGCCTTTTTCCAATGGATTCTCAACTCTGTAAAGTTTCCTGATGGATATGCTGCAAATCTATCATATTGTGTTGATGATCATAGCGGACGTCTTGCCGGGATGAAGAGTCATGATTGTCATGTATTCATGCAACGTTTACTTCCATTTGCTTTTGCTCATCTTTTACCTTCCATTGTCCACGAAGCGGTTGCAGGTACGATTTGTGTAATTTCACATGATCAGTGTTTCTATATTTAATTATGGTTTAATATATTTTATAGTACTTTCGTTTATATTTTTCTAATGTTCACAGGTATAGGGGCATTTTTTCGGGATTTATGTTCTCGCTCTCTGACAATGTCAGGAATACATACGCTCGATGCCAATATTCCGGTGATTTTATGCAATTTAGAGAAACTATTTCCCCCTGCATTTTTTGATGTGATGGAGCATCTTCCTATCCACTTACCTC
Source organism: Crucihimalaya himalaica (assembly GCA_004349715.1). Classification (NCBI taxonomy): domain Eukaryota; kingdom Viridiplantae; phylum Streptophyta; class Magnoliopsida; order Brassicales; family Brassicaceae; genus Crucihimalaya; species Crucihimalaya himalaica. The sequence goes on along the minus strand of SMJT01000008.1, from coordinate 1,494,843 downwards.
GTGAAGCTGCACTAGGTGGTCCCGTTCAATATCGGTGGATGTATCCTTTTGAGCGATTCATGTTTCATTTGAAGAAGAAAGTCAAGAATTTGAGTAAAGTTGAAGGGTCGATAGTGGCTCAAAGCATAAACGAGGAGACATCTTATTTCTCTTCATACTACTTTGCTCCTGAAGTTCAAACCAAATCAAGGAAACCAAGCAGATATGATGATGGTGGAGTACGACCCCTCTACCATACGTATGTACCCGAAATATTTTCTCAAATTGGTCGGCTAAGTGGGAAGCGAAGAGAAGTTTGGCTTACAGACCAAGAATTTAATCATCTACATACGTACATTCTAAGGAATTGTGAAGATATACAGCCGTTTGAAACGTAAGTTACAAGATTGTTATGGATAAATACACATATATTTTTGTACATTACTAACTTCATATGTTTATTCTTGTAGTGTCTTCAGTAATCAAGTGATGGATGCATACCCAACTCTTTCGGAAACAGAGTTAGAAAACATGAAGCAGATTCAATTTGCAAATTGGTTAAAATTCTATGTAAGTGTATCGTATTTTAACATTATTCCTTATTAAATAATAACCTTATTCCGTATTTTAACCTTATTCCTTATTTATTAGATTCAATCCGCGAATAGTAGAGGTGACAGTTATCCGACTTGGTTGGAAGAGCTTGTTGGAGGTCCATTATCTAGAGTTATGTCTTCTCCGATGTATTGCACCCGCGGTTATGTTTTTCGAAAACGGCCTGGAATGTCGGGCAGGAAAACCGTTAATTATGGAGTGGTGGTTCGTACAGATACCTTGGACTTTTATGGTGAAATCACTGATATTTTAGAGGTTGAATATCCTGGAGTTATCAACATTAAATGTGTCGTCTTCAAGTGTGATTGGTACGATCCGACAGTTCCTCGAGGCGTTAGAGTTACGAAGTATGGTGTGACAGAAGTCAACTCAGGGAGAAGGTTAAGAAAATATGATCCATTTATCCTTGCATCACAGGCATCACAAGTGTGTTACATCCCTTATCCGCGAGTACGAACCATTCAGGATCCTTGGATTACAGCTCATCAGATAAATCCAAGAAGCCGAATTGAAGGTGTTAAGGATGCTGAGCCATTACAACAAAATGATATAGTCGGTGTAACGCAAGTTGAACAAACCGTTGAAGCCATTCCGTTAGTCGACGTTGAAAACATTGAGGTTGAGGAGATCTTTGATGATGATATCAGTAATGAAGATGGTGATGAGTTTGAAGACAGTACTGATTCTGCAAGTTCTGAATACTCTTCGGATTCTGATTGAAATATCTGTTACGTTTTTGATTATATGATTGTGTAATATTTGTTTTAATCTAAGAAACAATTTCTAAGTTAGAATGATTTTATAAGTAAAGTATATTTAAATTTTGATTACAAATAAAGTTTTTTTTTAAATTAATAAAAAGTTTGTAAACATTTTTATGAAAAAGGAGTTAGATTTTTAAATTAACGTTTGTAAACAATTCCACAATCATATAGATTTAGATTTTTAAATTTTTAGATTTTTAAAATTTTTTATGAAAAATGAGTTAGATTTTAAAATAAAAAGTTTGTAAACATTTTTTGGCCAATTTCCGACAAGTTTCCGACAAGTTTCCGACCACTCTACATGGGTGGTTGGAAATTGGCCAGAAAATGGGTTTTTTAAGTTTTTTATTTTATTTAAAAAATATTTTTTCCAAACTTTCATAAAAAAAATCATGCATGCATGAATATTGGTTCAATTGTATAGAGATATGAAAAATCTATCCTATTGGTTCAATTGTGAGTTTTTAATTTATTGTTTTTTTAAAAAAATAAACTAATTTTTAAAAAATCTCATCAATAAAATAAAAAACCATGCAAGAATGAATATTGGTTCAATTGTATAGAGATATGCAAAATCTATCCTATTGGTTCAATTGTGAGTTTTTAATTTATTATTTTTTTTACAAATAAACCAATTTTTAAAAAATCTCATAAATAAAATAAAAAAATCATGCATGAATGAAGATTGGTTCAATTCTTATTTAAATTAACAACCAATGATTTTGCATCATAGAGATATGCAATAACTAAGATTGGTCTATTCTTATTTAATGATTTCTTATCATCTTACACAATTTTCCTACTTAAATACACATATTGCAAAACCAAAAACATGTCTCTCACTCCTAATTCATAAAAAAAATTTAGAAATCAACAATTTCAAAAGAGGTATAGTTTTAGTAGTCTATATTTTCATTATATAATTTTTTTTTCTGTTTAAATTCAATTTATAAACACAAGTTTATTTTGCATCAAGTTTTGAGGTATAATTTATTTTGCATCAATTTTGCATCAATTTTTATTGAAATTTCATATTTTTTTATTTTGGCCATTTTTTTCGACTAATTTCCGACCACCATGGTCGGAAACGTGGTCGGAAAAATTGCGGTGCTCGGAAATCTCGTCGGAATTTATTTTCCGACGACTATTCCGACTAATGGTTTTCCAAGGAATTTCCGACCATGGTGGTCGGAAAATGGTCGGAAAAGATATTTTTTTCCGACCAAATTTCCGACCACGGTGGTCGGAAATTTTTCTATATATACTCCGACCATCTCATTTTCACAAATCACACTATCTCTCTAAAATCTCTCTAAAACTTCTCTACAATCTCTCTAAAATCTCTTTAAAAGTTGAGTTAAGTTTAATTATATAATTTTATATAATTTATATTTTCATTTTTATTTTTCAAAATTATTAATATTTTTGTTTTTATCAGATTATGGCGCAACCGGGAGGATGGCTAGCTTACGAAGAGTGGTGTGCACAAATGGGGTATCAACCGACCATGGGAAGCTCCGGTTTTGAGACGCAAGGACCTTCTTCGCAAGCATTTGTCACCTTGCCATCCGGAGATACAGTGTTTCCGGAAAGTTGTCCCGAGGCGGAAGTACCGGAAGATAATCCGGAACCCACGGAAGACATAATGACGTTAGAACAGTTGCTCCAAGCCCCGGGCCGATCAAAATTGAAGAAGCTCGATCCATTAAGAATGGAAGGGACCTTATAGTAATTTTAAAAATTTATAACCATATATTATATTATTTAATTTCCTTGTAGTGATTTTGTTTCCTTCTGAACAATCTTTTATTGGTTATCTATTAAGTACAAAATCAAACAATCTTTTAATGGTGATTCTAAGCATTACCAAGATTTGGTTATTTGGATTCATTTTCTTCTCCCTTTTAAATGCATTTACATTATCTTGATTCTTTTTTTCTTGGACAAATATTTACATTCCTTATTTGCAAGAAAATTAGCATAAACACAAACATATCTATACGACTATACCTAGATAAATATGAAGGACGAACTCATGACAAATTAAGATCGAAGTGACAAGAGTAAACAAAGATGTCTTCTTCATCGATTCATCTCCAAATAATATTTTGGCTTCTAATAATTTCCCCTATCGCTTTCTCCAGAATCTTTCCTACAACAAACCAAACACTCATCTTCCCTCTGACAACCCAAAACTCTTCTTCAACATTACTACTCCAACGACGTCGTCTCGTTTCTTCTCCATCCATCAAAGTTCCTTTCACACACGACGATGTCACACTCACCGTCTCTCTCACCGCTGGTTCACCTCCTCAGACCATCACGATGGTTCTCGACACCGGAAGCGAGCTCTCATGGCTAAAGTGCAAACAATCCTCAACCTCCATATTCGACCACGTGAAATCATCTTCTTACTCTGCTCTACCATGTTCTTCTCCCGTTTGCACCACCCAAACCCAAGATCTAACCCTTCCAGCCTCGTGTGACAAAAAGACTAATCTCTGCCACGTGGTTGTCTCCTACGCCGATGGTTCCTCCGTTGATGGGAACCTCGCTCAAGATACGTTTACAATCGGCTCGTCGACGAGACCTGCTACGTCATTTGGGTGCATGGACGTGATAACAAGCACGAGACCAGAGGAAGACGATAAAACCACCGGTTTAATGGGAATGAACCGGGGTCGGTTAGCATTTGTTAACCAGATGGGTTTATCTAAATTCTCTTATTGTATCTCCGGTTCTAACTCAACCGGTGTTTTGGTTCTCGGTGACGCGAGTTTCCCTTCGCTTCCTCCTCTCAAATACACGCCTTTGGTTACTCTGACGGATCGGTTACCTTATACTGACCGGTTCGCGTACACGGTCAACTTTGAAGGGATTCGGGTCGGGTCGAAATTGCTACCCATCCCTAAATCCAATCTAATTCGGGATCGTAACGGAGCGGGTCAGACGATGTTGGATTCCGGTACACAGTTCACATGCTCCGGTTTACAAAGTTCTGAAAACCGAGTTTACCGAACAAACCAAATCCGTTCTCACTGTTGACCCGAGTGTCGTGTTTGAAACCGCAATGGATCTCTGTTTCCGGGTCGGGTCAACAACACAGCCGGATTTTGCAAAATTGCCTGCGGTGACGCTCATGTTCAAAGGCGCAGAGCTGACCGTGTCGGGTCAGAAGATGTTGTACCCGGTACCCGGATCTGGATCCGACAAGAAGTACTGCTTCACATTCGGCAACTCGGAACTTGCGGGTACGGAAGCGTTTATAATTGGGAATCATCATCAACAAAACGTGTGGATTGAGTATGATCTTGCACAGACAAAGATTGGATTTGCTAATGATGTCAAATGTGATCAAGCGAGTAAACTTCTTGTTTCGCGAGTTTAGTTTTTAAATTATGGGACATGTTTTAAAATATTTGTTATATTGGTCTCAAATGTTCTCGTGTTTAAAACTCTATTGTTTTATCAATCTTTTCAACACTTAAGCATGATTTTATCCTTAACATGTCCTGAGAGAGAGGACTCAAGAAACTGCTTCGCTACAAGAAGATGGCAAAGTTACAATGACAGCTAAAATTTTCATGTTTGTGATGATTAAGTTGTGATAATAACATACTTTGAAGCAAGTTTACAATGGATAACCGATCATTCATCAATATAAACCTGTAACAATACTGTTTAAATACTGTTTTAAGATATTGTTTCATTCCTAATTAATGTCGACATATTTTTTATGTAATCACTAATCGTAGTCACGAGAGTTATGAGCCCCCAAAAAAAAAAATAAAGAAGTGAAAGCAGAAACGACGACGTTTTTATGGTAGTGCATGCAGCATCACTTAACCATATGAAATTAATGGTGGGTGGAGACAAAAAAAAAATTAAAGTCCTCAAAGTAGCGATAACTCGGTCCGAGTCGAATCGGTCCGACAGCGATTCCGTGACTCCATCGTCACCAGGCCTATGTTACGTGAGTAAATCCGAATCTTCTCCGTAGATTTCTCGACCTCCAGGTGAATTTCTCCTCCGATCACTAATTCCGTTCAGTTAATTTGATCGATGAAACCTTCTCATTTTTTAAAACCTCATCTCAGTATTATGTGAAAAGATTCTTGTTATTGTTTGGGATCATCGTAGGGTTAAATGCCACTCCTTTATTGCTGTGATCTACATGGTTTCTTGTGTTTAATTTAGTTAGGTTTTTTTTTTTTGAATTGATTTGATTGAACCAAATTTAGATTCAGTAACAATTTGGTACCTTACATGTGTGTCTTTTGTTGAGCAAACTTTGCAGGCTCTCTTGTGAATTTGGAAAAGATGAGTTTTGTTTTCCGGGGAAGTAGAGGTGATTTAGAAAGCGGATTCTCGAGTTTTATACCCGAGAGACGAGCTATGGTAAGCTTCTTCTTGACAATTTCAAATGCAGGAAACATTAAACATTCCATTACAATGATCTTTTGTTATAATTTTACTTATGGAAAGTGTCTTTTGGTATTGGTGAACACTACAGCGTGTTCATGGAGCTCGACCAGTTAATTCTAATTCCCTCGCTTTTCTTGTTACAGGTGATTTTAACTTCACCTTCTATGTCTTCTGCAATCACTTTTTTTAATCTACAGTTATGATGTAATACTTGTTTGGTTTGTGTATTGCAGTTCTTTTGCTCTTTATGATTCTCAATTCGCATCAGATGCCTCCTAATTTCCTGGTATGTCATATACTTGAGATAAAGTTTTTTCTTTTCGCTGTCAAAAAAAAAAATCAGTTTAGTCGTCTCTAAGGTATGAGTTTGACATTCCACAAATTTGTAGCTCTGGCTTGTGCTTGGGGTATTTTTGATGGCAACGACTCTTAGGATGTATGCGACTTGCCAACAACTTCAAGCTCAGGCTCAGGCTCATGCTGCAGCAGCAAGTGGCCTCTTCAGTCACACTGAGCTGAGGTTGCATGTGCCTCCTTCCATTGCTCTTGCTACAAGAGGGCGTCTTCAAGGACTTAGGCTCCAGCTGGCTCTTCTTGATCGGGAGTTTGATGACTTAGGTCAGTTTATTTGTTTAATCGAATTCTAGTAAATTTTAGGATTCAATATGCCATTATCATCCGTTGATCCTTTTTCTTAGTCTAGTTTATCATTGAAGTCTGAGGCAAAAGTTGTTCTGCTGCAGATTATGAAACTCTAAGAGCACTTGATTCTGATAATGTTTCCACAAATTCTATGAGCGAGGAAGAGATTAATGCACTTCCAGTTCACAAGTACAAGGTGTTGGATCCTGAAAAGTGAGTCAATATTGTACCTTTTCTCTTGTAACAGTTTAAATGTTTTCGAAAGTGGGAATTTTGAGGAAGGAAAATTGTTAGGACTCTGTGGCATAGTAACTTGTATACACTATTCCTTAACAGGGGAAGGGAGGTTGGCAGAAGTTACAAGTTAATAGTTAATTGACAGCTTTCTGGGAATGTTATGCTTAGGTTTCACTGTTTACACTGCTAAATAGGGGGAATGAACGTGTAAGGTATTGACTGTCCAATGAGTTACTAAAGTTCCCATCTCTTGATTAATCGTAGGACCCTAGTTTAGAGTGGAGCTCTTAAATGAACATTTTATTTTTTGTTGAGTGAAATTCTCTGTAGTTATTAGCTCAAGGTCTTCTTGTTTACGGCGCAGAATTATCTAATTATTTTGAATGAAACTGTATTCATGGATCCGGCTTGTATTGGTTTTGTTGACAGTGGTTGCTCTTTGGCAAAGCAGCAGGCATCAACCTCATCTTCAGCTGAGGTTTACTTACATACTCTCAATTTCTTTAAATAAAGTCAATATCTAAATTAAATTTTCTTTCTGGGTGGCTTATAAAATCTTAATAATTCATGTTGGTTTCCTCTTGTTCAAAGCAGAAGAAGCAAGATTCTGTCAATGGAAGTAAAAAAGGAACAGAAGACGAGCTCACTTGTAGTGTTTGCCTAGAACAAGTTACAGTAGGGGAAATTGTTCGCACCTTACCTTGCTTGCATCAGGTTTCCATATCTTCTCTTATCCAAAACTACAATCCTCCAATGCATTTTATTGTCTCACAACTCATACATATCTATCCGTTTGCTCAGTTTCATGCAGGATGTATCGATCCATGGTTGCGACAGCAAGGAACATGTCCTGTCTGCAAATTCAGAGCTCATTCAGGATGGCAAGAACAAGATGAGATCGATGATGATGCTTCAGATATGGTTTGAAAAGTTTGGTCTCCGACACGTGTTATGTTATTCATGTGTGTGCGAATTAAACCCCAAACATATCATGTAATGGTCAATATGATGATAGATGACTCTGCCTTTTAAAAAGGTGATTAAATTCAAAGCTAAATCACGAAATGGTGTCTACGGGATACATTCACTTGTCTTGTTTTTGCTTTTGACTTTATTTAGCTTTGCCTTTGCCTTTTCCTTTGCCTTGACCTTTCTTAGCGTCTAGCTTAGCTTGAATCCTAGCAGCTGCTGCAGCTTTGGCTTCTTCTCTCTTTTTCTTATCATCCTCTTTAGCAGCTGCAGCAATCTCCCTCTGCTTCTTCAGATCTCTGCAACCACAACCACGGCCATAAGCAAAAGGGTTTTTATGGAGAAGAAATTAAATATGTAGGTCCAAGTGTTGTCATGCTTACTCTAGTCTGGCTCTCTCCTCAGAAACACTTCCAACACTAGCACCTTTTCTCGGTCTACAAGCAACCAATTCCACTTCGAAGATCAACGTGGCACTGCAATTATCAAACATGTCAAATTACAAAAAAAAACTGTCACACACTTTGAACGAGATAGAGGAAGTGTGGAACACAACATACTCAGGTGGGATGTCAGGAGGAGACCCTGCTCTTCCGTAAGCATATTCTGGCTTACATGTGATTTTTGCAACTTCTCCAACCTGAAAAAAAACGATTGGCCAATCAGCTGTATAAAAACTGAAAGTTCAGATTGAAAAAGATAGAACAAAGACTCAAATGATAGAACCTTCATGGTTTTAAGTGCAATGTCCCATGATCGGATAACACTGCCTGTTCCTAACTCAAAGGAGAAAACCAGATTGTCTTCGCGTGTAGTGTCAAAGACCTTTTCGTCTTCAGCCAATATACCCTCATAGTGAACTAAGATAAATCAAATATGGTCATCAACATTATATGATTGGAAGTAGAAGAAACAGTAAGAACAATTCAAAAAGATTCATATATTGGCCCCTCTAATTCATCGCTATTCAGTCTTAAGAACATACCATCAACAACAGGAAGATCGTCAGAGGGTGAGATAGCATCAGGTTTGGCTCTCTTTACAATCTCTTTCAAGACGCCACCATCTCCAGTCAAGTCAATTGCATCGCCCATAGTTTCAAAGGTTCAAACAAACCTAATTCACCAAAACCATAACTGGAATATGATGAACAAGATAGTCTGATAGTGTACGAAGATGGACTTATACGTTTCAATACCCACAAACCATACGCAATTACATCAACTAAGAGTAGAATCATTTCTGAGTGAATTTTATAATTCTCGCAGCTCACCAACAACCGAATTAACAGCTTGCACAGTCTGATAATCATATATATATATATACACACAAGTTTACGCATCTAAGAAAATGTGCCGATTTGATTTTTCTCAATATAACTCTGAAATATTCTCTTCTCATCACAAATTCAGCAAATCGTAGAAAGTGAACAAATGGATGAAGTCAAAATCAAACAGCGATGAATCTAACTAAAAAAGTTTCTAGAGATGCAATTTGATGAAGTTATCATCTATAGCCCAAATAAACAAGAGAGTTAACGCAACATTATTTGCACACGATCTCGAACTCACCTGATTCAAGGAAAGATGAATAGTCTCCGATCGAATACGAAAACGGAAGAAGCGAGTGTGGAGTGACGAAGTGATAACCGGAAAGAGATTGCAGTAGAGGAGATCGGCGGCCATAGACTGTCCAAATGAGTCGAGAATTTTCCTGAGAATCGGCTTCTTCTTCTCTAATCCGATGCTTTTGACGTCACGTGTTTGTTCTCTGGGGACCAGTGAAAATTTCAGATTCGGTGGCCCATTAGGCCCATTCTGTTTTCAAGTTGGTCTTCTTCTATCAAGCCTAGAGGAACTAGAGCGTAAGCCCATGCAATATGTAATAATACATTTTTGCTCGCTTTTCAAAAAAAGTTTATGAATTCTTTTTAACCTTTTTGATAAATGTTTATAAATTCATATTTCGGTTCTTTGCGTTTTTCTAACCCAAAATTATTATTTTATATAAATTCTAGTTTGGAAATTGTTTTCTGATGGACTAATTGTTTGTAAATTGTAATTTCAACGATGTTAAAATTTTTTTTGACTTATATACATTACCGGTTTAGAACATACGCAAAGAAAATCATAGCTTAAAACATCACATCTTTAATGCTAATTTTAATAGAAAAAATCGTTTTTTAAGAAAAAAAAAAGTAGAAACCCCACTCCTCATTTATTTTCTTTTTTTACGTCACTCTCGTTTTCACTCTTTAAAAAAAGATGAAAATGATAGTTGTAAAATTGCAATCCCAATAATTAAGAGTAGACAAAAGTAGAAAAGATACCGCAAAGTGAAATTAACAGTGCAAGTCAAAAAGGAATATAGTCCGCGACCGCGTGTTGTCTAAGAGAGGATAAACAATCCAGATCAAGCATGCTAATGAACAATCAATATTTTAAAAATCATTTAATAAAGATCCCTTTAGATTTGTGCGGATGGCTCATAAAGTCTAGTTTTCAATCATTCCTGAGAACCCTTACATCACTAACTAAACTATTTTAATTTGTCTCTTTATCATATAATGAAAATGAAATAAACAGTACTTTATTATGTACTATCTAATAGTATCTCCTATATTTGTTAATTAATGCCGCCATCATACTCTTATATTTATATACACAATTTAGGAAAATGTGTTATTCACCCTTGCAATGATTAAACATCGTCCATATACGTATTGATTTTTTTTATATCATAGGACAATTAAATCAGGCCCATTTGAATCTCATGTTTAAAGCAAAGGCAGCCAGTTTTTTACATAGAGATAGGTCTAGGCATAACCCATAAGTTTGTAGATAGATGACTATAAGATGACTATAACTATACATAAAGATAGTCTTGATATCATTGTCATATCTCATCCTTTCTAAGATCAAACTTGAATAATTAACAAACTTGCATGCGGGAGTCCAGAAGGTGGTAAGCTAGTGGTATGCGAGCTCAGTGGTGGCTTGGTGATTCTTCCAATCTGATATTTTTCTCTCGCTATTAAACATCCTTTCCAGATACTTGCACGAATATGTGCTTTTGCTTTTGGTCCATTTGCATATCCGGAGAGAGGGATTATCCGTGGGCAGCACCTCCTCCAAAAAATTAGTCTAGACCCTTCTCATAAGGTTTAGGACCTACCTGAGTTAACAAAAAAAAAAAAAACTTGCATGTGATATATACATGAATAATATACTTATATTTTAGGTTGTATAGTACACTATACAAAAACTGATGTGAACTGGTATGTACAGATAGTGGTCATATTGGGAACACCCATAATTTATCTGCATAATCATTATCATTATAATTGAAAGAAACTTAATACTTCGATCATTGATGGTCAAACGTTAAAATTTTAAAAACATGTTAATCGAAACGTCACCACAAAGTATCAAAGGTAAAACAATAGCTACGTCGAAAAACTCGACGATTAGAAAACATGAAAAATATAGTACAAAGGAAACAAAGAGAGAAGACTCCAGCCCACACACACATCCTATGTATACAATACGCCTACAAAATTCAATTCTTCGATAGTAGTATTGTATCAGTTTATCGATTAATTCATAAAGAAAGTATCATCCAAATATATATTCATCAAAAGGTATCATCCAAGCATAAATGACAAAACCATCCACAGAGTTTACGGTACCAATCATGTTTGTTCAACTAACATCCCAAGTGCGAATTCCAAGATTATATATTGTGATAGTAGTCTTGCACTTGTAGATGAACAAAACAATTAAAAAAATAACTTTTTGTTCGTCGTGAATTTTTTTTGGTCTGAAATTCGTTGTGAATAAGTTGATGATGAGAACTATCTCGAAATATATATTCTATAAAAATATCATCACAACATTAGCAGTAGCTCAATGACTAGCAGTAGTGACTTTCTTTTCTAAAGACTAGACTCTAGCCTCAGCTTTGTTTATTTAATCACCTAGCTACGCTTAATTAAGCACTATAAGGAATAAATAGTATTATCTATTGTAGATATTATGAACTACAATAAATATCATAATGATGAATAACAATTATTATGATACATGGTTTGACCGGTTAACTAGCTAAATGCTTGCTTAATGTTGGTTTATTAAAGTAATTAGAGTGAATAACAAATTTTTAGTGAATAAGCATTGTAACAAACATTTTTAGTGAATAACAAATTCGTTTAATTTAGATCTCCGATTTGCTTTCTCCTTCTCATTTCTCCGGTGTATCGGAGGTTAATAACAATGGAAGTTACGGGACCAAAATACGCTAGTGGGTTTATAAATCTGTATATTTGTTCTCGTTTTAATATTTCTTATTATAGTATTTAAGTGGCAGCCATTGTAATCATTGACTACGTAAGATTTTAAGTTTTGTTAGTTCAGTGCAGAATCTTGCATAAATAACTATTTTCATATTTATGCAAGTTTTTTTTTTTTTTTTTACACGATTTATGTAAGCTTTCTATCCTCTTAGATAATCTTGTTTTTTTTGGCAAAAAGAAGAAGATTCTTTTATTTTATTACTTTAACAATATAATCTTTTATAATTAGCATGTTCAGTCCACTATATAGTAACAACATTATTTCTTTATAACATTTCGAAGTTACCATAATTGTCCTTGACTTCAAGGATATTCGAAAATCTTTAATCACTTTTAATTCATTTGTTTTTAATAAATAAAAAAATCCTTTTCTCTAACACATTTAAGTCATAATACGTGATTTAAACATATCGGCTTCGACAATAATAGGATCTAATAATAACTGCGATATGTTTTCAAATCACGTATTCACGTTCAAGAAATTAGTTTTAAATTGATATTAGCTAGAGAGCAAGAAAAAATGAATATAAATCACCATTTTATACTAACCGCTTTATATTCTCTATATCGTTCAAGTGCATACACAGAAACTGATGACCAAAAGCAAAATACAAACATTCGAATCTAAATTACAGCTAAAAGAGTTGAAACCATAAAGTATATATACATTTGTAACTCTAATCTATATTTCATAAAATAAAACAGAAGAAGAAGATATAAAGGGTTTTGAGTTGTGATGTCGATTTAGGAGTGGTCGGAGTAACTATTATGATTATCAGTCCAGCAAATGAGCATAACGACGCATCTCCGCATGATGTAAAAGCGAGCTCTTTGTTCTTTCACCAATCTCCCACACTTTCTCGTGAAACCGTACTTTCCCTGTTTCTGTCTCGACGAGCGCGTGGTTCTTGACTCGCCTTCGTCGTCCCCGAACCTTTCCTTTTTAGATAGCTGAAACTGCTGTGAGCTTCTCGGTCGAGACATTTGCCTGAAAGATTCTGAAGACTTCTGATCTCTGAAGTGATGATTCTTGCTGGAGATTGATGGATTTGAGAGTATTCTCGAATTTGGGAGATTCAGCAAAGTTAAAGAGAGAGAGAGAGTTAAGGAAAAGAGTCTAGGGTACTTCCGCATTTATAATGGTTTACAAAGTACTATTGTTTTGAACACAAAAAACCGGCTTGACGAGAAAGAACAATAAAAAAAACACTAGTAGTTATTATATTGTATAAAATAACCATGTATAAAGTAAAGTTATGGGTTGAACGAAATGTATCTCTACGGTCTACGTTAAAATAGTCTTCTTGGAGGTTAGTGAAACGAACATGGGGATTCTTTAGAGGCACCTATTTCTGAAAATCTCACTAACTCACGTAGTAAATAAACATGCAAAAAAGTAAAAAAAAAAATTATGTGAAAAGTTAAAAACCTAAAGAAAAAAAAAACGACAGATCAGAAACTCATAATAACTTTGAGTCTTTGAAAGCTTATAACATATCAGAATCAAGAAGACTTATATAAATCAATAGTTTTATTACATAACTAATCCGAGTGGCGAGTGTAGCAATAATATTCTTGTAATTTAGCAAAGTCGTTATCGCTTTACAGTCATTGAATATTTTAAAGCAGAGACATATCTAACAAAATCTATATTAGTCAAACACCAAATCTTGTTCTAATCATTGTGATTAGGATTACAATCACAATAACACTAATCCGACTTTCTTACTATATATTTTCTAACTATTACTGATTTTCATACTAGTGTCCAATTAAACCGGGTCACTTGATTACCCTATGATTGGATGCAACTCATACAATTGTCTCTTCGTCTCCAAGCTAGCGATTCCTTTTTCCCTTTTGTTCTGCAGATATTTCTCGTCTTGTTACAAGTATAGGCAAACTAAAAATAGATATCCTGAGTAAATTAATCTGATAAACAAAAAATATTAATTATAGTTTTGAGACTTTGTTTTTGAATTTGGTTGAGAATGATGATTCTTAGCAAATATTATTACTAAAATTGCTGACTCTGGATAATGAAGTTCGAAATGAACTAAAAATCTATTTTTGTACTTTTTTTGGTCAACTAAAAATCTATTTTGATTAGCAAAAGTGTCCATGTTTCTTCGGACCGAGGGTAAAGAAAAATAGTATGTGCATGTACATGCTTTATACACCGACCCATAGTTGGGCCCAAATTTTAGGCCCAAAATTACAAAATGCCTTAATTGTCCAATGTTACGATAAATGGGAGATGCATAAACAAATCTTTTAACTTGAATCGACCAACCATCAAATTAAATCTCGAAAATTCCAAATGTAACAAAAACAAATATTCTCTTGTCAGTTATATCATTGTTTATTTTTAACCCTTCACAAGGAACAGCTTGCGAGATCACAACGGATGAATTTTACAAATCAACACACATTTAAATTACAATATACGGAATCACGTACGATCTAACTTACGCAGAACCTCCAAAAAGCTTGTATCGATAAATGATAGTAATAATCTGCAAATATGGCATACTCTAGTAATCAAGCCTCGTATTTGACGTTCCATTATATCCTTGTTCAGCCATCGGATATAAAAGACGTTTTCAAGCCATCGGTTATAATTTGAGATTATCTGAACTGTATATCTTAGTCCACTTGTTCCAATAATATTTGCAGGTTTACTACTAAACTCTAACTGTTTTTGAATTATTGAAAAAAGTATCCATGACACAAATCTTGCCTTCAAATAACTCATGTATATGTTGTTTGACGAACGAAAGAAAGCTAGCCTTGGTGTTGTTACATTTCAATTTTCAACATGTCACATATCAATGAGACCAACATTTTAGGAAGCAAGTTTGATTTAATTAAGATTTTGATCTATATTATAGAACCCTTAGAAATCAAAACTATCCACTTTAAACTTGTCTGGGCACATTTACTTTGTCTAAATAGCGAGTATTCCATCAAGAAAATTTTTGTCTTTCATACCAAATGATATAAATGTTGTAGTTCCTATATACCAACTTCTGACAAATCTTAAATATTAGATAATATATCAGCGAAATCTTTGCAGCAGAGAACAACTGCATAAGCCTCTTACACAAATCAACCACTTATTGTATAATACTGCTGTTCGCACAAATATTATCCTTTTTCATTTGTAAAATTACAATTTCACACACTTATGGCAAGATCATTGTTCGATTGGCACTACCTTTAGAAATGAGATTCATATTATATTATATCTGTTCTGAGAATCAGTTTCGGAAAGGTTAAAAAATATGTTTAGATCAAAAGTTGATAACTCTTGTAATTATACAACCTTGTCACACACATCACATCATCTACTACATTAGAGATCTAATCACATATTTAAAAAGCATGGACACGCAAAACAAGGAGGGTTGGATTGTACAAGAAGATGAGTCCTTTGATTAACCAACGGACAAACAGATGTAACCGAACATAAAACAACAGACATATGTATGCTTCCACCATACATTCCAAACCCTTTCTTAAGCAAAACCAGTATCATTTTTTTTGCATTTATGAATCAGCTTTGATTCTTAGAGACATATTAGTAATAAATACTTTGTCGGCAGAAAAAACCCTAAAACCGGATGGCAAAAAAAAAAAACCCTAAAACCTTTTCGGACATTTGCACGATCTATAAATTGTGGAACAAAAGGCATAAAAAAGATGGAACAAAAAGCTTATCAGTTAAGGGTTTGCTTCATCAATTGAAAGCACCACATATATGAATATACACATTATTACTTTTATATAATTCATTATCATTAATTTCATCCATGAAATGTTCATACGCACACAAATCTTTAAAAAAATAAAAATATGTTGTGCTTTAATTCAACATATACATACATACCTTGTGCTTTATGATTCAACATACGTCATCATATTAGAGAGATATAAAGACATGTTGATCTGTATTTTCCGATTTGAAGCATATGAAAAAAAACCCTAAATAAAAAGTCATTAAATTGCCGCTGCAGCATCATCAAGATTCTCAAACCAAATAATATAAGCTCAAAGGAGAACCCATAAAAGAATATGATTTCTGAATCTTGAAGATGTTGCAATAGCAAACAATGACTGCCACTATCTTCAGAATCTGAACTCATCATCACCATACTAACCCTAAAAACTAAAGAGATCTGAAGACGAAAGAGAAGGAGGAAGAGAGGAGATTTAGGGTGAAGTGAGTAGGAAAGGGTAAAGAGTTTAAATAGAAGAAAGAGAAAGAGATCAACGGTTGAGATTTTCTTGACATAGTAGAGAGAGAGAGAGGGAGAGATTAGGGAAACAGTTACACATCGTAATCGAAGATACCAAATATACTAAAGCTCATTAACTCTCACTGTGGCCATAATTAATTAAAAAGGCAAATCTGAAGGATAAAAAAAAAAGGAAAGGAATTGAAGAGAGTAGTAAATAAATGGAGCAAAGTGTTAAAACAAAGAGAGAAGAGAGATGCTTTGCGTAGTCCACAAGCGTTAAGTTTTGTGGTTCCATAGAATTGACACATTTGACAGCTCTCTCTCTTAATTTCACTCTCACTCGTCACCATTTAGGGTTTTCTTCAGACGTTTCCTTTGTTTTGGTCCCTCCCCTTACCGTATCTTTATCTCTTTTTTTCTTCGTATTATAAATTCTTGAGACTTTGAAAAACTTTGCGGGGGTTTTCACATTTTTATGTTTGTTGTTCCTTTTTCGTTTTTCTAAAAAGTGATCATCGAGCGGCGCTTTTTACCACCAACTTATCTTAAGCCATTACCCAAAAAATTACACTTAAAGGAGAATTTATATTATCCCATGGCTGATGAAGAAAGACTACTAGTCTCTTGGCTATCCATTAGACGACAAAGTACGCAAATAGTCATCAATTTTAATTTGTGTCATATCATACCTATAAGAAAATTAAAATATCCTAATTACACTTTTGTTTGTCCGTAATAGTTTCTTAAAACGTTTAACAATTACTCATCTGATGTCTAGCTCCTGTTATAAACAGTTAATTGCTTCAAATCACTCACTTTCAAACATAAAATTTTATGTGCATGTTTGACTTCATTAAAAATTAATCGATTTCGTCGGATCGTATAAGATCCCTTGTAGTTAGGCTTACTGTTGTACTAAAGGCTTGCAAGGACCTATTATTACGGCGTCTCATTTATGATCCTTCCTACGCAGTTTAGCGGAACTTCCTGATGTAGGAGAATTGTATTGCAAAAAGTTATAACTTATTTAAAAAGAGTACATGGACACGCAGTGACGCAGATGCAATAAATTTCAGCTTTAAGTATTTACTATTTAGTAATTTATCTAATTACTCAATCGGTTAGAGACATATTGGCTTATTAATTAGGGGACTTGAAACAATATTATGATCGTTTTATTTAATTTTCATGTATAAAAATATGATCTGATGAGATCTATGTAAATTATGGTCATACAAAAAACAGTTACCAATTCGTTTCTACAAAAT
The DNA here is from genome assembly GCA_004349715.1 of Crucihimalaya himalaica. NCBI lineage: Eukaryota > Viridiplantae > Streptophyta > Magnoliopsida > Brassicales > Brassicaceae > Crucihimalaya > Crucihimalaya himalaica. The sequence goes on along the minus strand of SMJT01000008.1, from coordinate 1,477,352 downwards.
GGTGTGGACTTCCCCCTTTATTTATTAACTTATCGTTAATTAGAGCGATAGTTTAAACAACTTCCCAATTGTACGGCATTATGCTTGGTGTTCTCGTATATTTCTCAAATGATGACCAAAAAACAGAAGTAAACCTTAGCAAGTCAGATGTAAAGTTTGTTGAGCCCTATATATAGGCTAATTAATTTTCATGAATATACATAAGAGTGAGATATGGACTCGTCTACTAGCTAGTTCAGCTACACAAAGGAATATATATAGCTATTACAATTTCATAACTCCAGATTATACTATAAATCTTATACTGTCAGAGAAATATGGGTGAGAAACGAGGATTGGTATGGCACAAAACCCTAGTGTTACCCACAAATGAAAACTTTATATTATTGTAGAGATTTAAGTGCGTGCGTATAATAAATTGGGACGTAATGAATAGAAAGAGAGATATAAAAAGGAAAAAAAAAGAAGATACACGAAGATAGAGGAGATGGGACATTGACGTGGCTGCATATGCCGTATAGTACGGATACATGAGAAGTGGAGCCAAAGAGCTTATCCTTCTCCTCGTACGGGACCCTTTTTATTTCTTTTTAATTTTTTATTGTCACATCCATCTCTTCATGTCATAATGTGTACAAAAATGTTTTCGTATTGTTTTCTATAAGACTATAGTCTATACCCTATGGTATAGATACAACGGGTACAATCTCGAAATATTTTGAAAGTTTTTGTAAAAGTATTGTTAAATGTACATTTCATATGTTAAAAGATTTTTATAATTAATTACTGGTATTTTTTCTCAACAAAAAACCATGATCGAATATACCAGTCGCACCTAAACTTAAAAACGGCCATAGTTGTAATATACGAGTAAATCCCACATATCCCTAGTAGCGTATATTTTTTATATTTTAATATGTAAACTGATGGGAGCCTATATATACGACACCAAAAAGAAAAGGCTTAGGATAACACATATAACCCTAACTAATCAAATTTCTTAAGGGTATTGGCTTTGCCCATTGAAAAGTAGAATTTTGGTATATATTGTTGCCAATGAATTTAGATGTTCCTATCATGAGTATTTGGATAGATCATAGATCTCTTAACAAAAATAATTAAAATAAGACAAATATATATAATATGTTTGTATAGTAGTAGAGGGGTTATGAGATTGATATAACTATGTAAGCTCGTCTCTACAAATACGAAGTGAATCAAGTCTCATGACACATTAAGTGCTTTCAAACCATCCGAAAGCACAGAATAAACGATCGAAGTTTAAATTGAAAAAAGGGAAAAGAAATTAATAAATGTAAGAGGGTACTTCGTAGGTGTGTATAGCCCAGAAATTTCGCTGACAATTTACGCAAGCAAAAAAAAAAAACAAAAAACAAAAAAGAGAAAGTGAGAGTTATAATTAGATTTAACTATTACTCTGAATATATATATATATATATATATATATAAAATATTATATACTCTATTCTTATTAGCTTTCTTCATTTGGAAAACCCTTTTGGGCACTCTCAGCCTCTTCCTCTGTCTCCTCGTATACCTCTTTTCCCCTCCTCTCCAACTCCTTCTGCAAACTGCTTTAAAATTTCTTCCCAAAATCAAATAATTGCATCATAAAATGACAAATTATTACGTACATTATAAGTTTTCTTTTTCTTTACAATTACAGTAACACCATCTTCTTTTAACAGCAGAAAAATTAATAAAACTGTGTTTTATTATTTAGGATTTTTTTTTCATTTTGAAAAGTAGTAATATGACATGCTTGCTTAGATCATCGTTAACCAACTCAGTGATGTTTTAATCAATCTTCTCAATTTGATTTCTCAATCTCATTGGGAAGATTTTTATTTGCTAGATCTTTTTACATTGACAGAGACAATAAAATTGAGTTACTGACTTACTGTTGAGTGTTAATTATACGTTTAACCATTTTAGTTCAGTAATTCACTGTTTGATGAATAACAGAATTATAAACACTTATCTTTCAGCAATTCACTATTTCATGAACAACAGAAACATAAACGCTTCTCTTTATTCTTCCACTTATACATGTACCATTAAAATCTTTATATAGACCGACCAAGAAAAACATCTTTTTATACATGAACCAAGGAAAATAAGTACATGTTATTTTAGTAAAATATTGACGTATTGAAATTTATGATTGCGCTAATTTAGTGTCCAAGACTACTACTATTCTTCCAATTGGTGTTTTCTTTTTATTAGATTTTTTGTTGTTGTTGTAAAATCATCAAATTGTATTAGCAAAATATAAAAACAAGATTTATAATATAAGAAATCAATCTTATCTCGTCGTGAGATGGGAAACCCATCGTCAGACTCTACATTGTTTTAATGGAGTTAGTTAAAGCAACTTCGTTGAGAACTCCTAATAAAATAATAATATTTTTTTTATTTAAATGTATAAAGATAAGGGAGTTTCTTAATAAAAAACTTTTAATACACTTGTCAAATTGGTCAATTATTATTAACTAACTAAGTATATATTCTCGCGGTAAAACTTTATTTATTATTTATTTTGTATTTAATAAATTAATATATTTTGTTTAACCAAAAATTTTTTTTTTTTGGTTTTTAAAAATATACATAAACAAATACACTACAAATTATTATTTTTTTAATCAAAAAACTTTCATAATTATTTTTTCTGGTTAAACCTTCTTTGGAATTATTTTTCAATGTTTTTATCTCTCTTGTATCTCATTCTCTCTCTTTTCAATATCTCTGTAAATTTATTCGTTCTGAACTCAACCTCTCTTTTTTTACTTCTCTTGAGCTTAAAAATATTTTTTTTCTTAACCTAAAAATATTTTCATCTGTTTAATCGGAATCATCCGTAAAAAATATTTCCGTAAATACCATAATCATATTCAATGATTCTCTTACAATAACTTCATTAAAAATTTACCAAAATAATATTTTCTTAATATTAACAAACTCTGAATCATTAGTCTTTCTTACAACAACATCGTCATTTCCATCCACTGTCAAATATTATTATTTTTTACTTCTACAATATTTCAAGAAACATTATCTCCAGATTTATCTTGACTCTCTTATCAACCATGCCAACAAAAAAACTTGAATCTTTTTTACAACAAGTTTGGTGAGCAGATTCCAAAAAAATTTCAATGATATAAAATTCTAACAAAGTTTTGATTCACATAATCAACTCACATATTGGATCCAACTGTAACTCGGAGACAATTGCCGATCATTGGATCCGACTCTTACATACAACAATCTAATTGTGTGATCTCTGAATCATTGTATTTTCTATCTTTGCTATACGTTTTTGGTCTTTCCAAACAATATTTTTGATTCGTTCCGAAATAATATCCTATGAAGTTTTGAATTTGTTGAAATATTGCTTCTCACCAACAATCTCACATCGGAGAATTTTCAACTAATATTTGCATGTAAGAGCTTGAGATGCTAATTTCAGCTCAAATTAGTATTTCACCGTGATTTCAATAGATTTATGTCTTGAGATAGATTTTCAAAAGAATGTAAAAATCCGCTCTATATTGCGCATATTTTCTAATAATATTTTTTAATAATTATTTTCAAAGATTGTATTGATTTAATGTTTAAATTGTATATATGATATATATATATATATTAAAATAAATTGTATATTTTGGTCTGGTTTGTAGTAAAAATAACCAGATAGAAATTGAGTAAACTCTATTATTTTTTAAAACATCAAATAAACTTTAACTCTAACTAAATAAAATTAATCACTTATATTGTATGAATTTATATATGACTTAGTTTAAATTGTACTAAAATTAATTGGTTTTTTAAATTAAATACACTATATTATTATTTTTAAAATATTAAACTAACTTCAAATCTAGATATTTCAAATATATGAAATCTTAGTAAAGGTAAAAAACTGATATATCAAATTTGAGTATGATGTGTATTAATTATTATATTTTTATTGGTTACATGTTTTAATTGAGATGTCATTTTCTAGTGTCATTTTTCTAATTATTTTTGTATTTTACAAAATAAGCTTATACTTTAAAATTTGTAGCCTTTCTAATTTTTTTTTTCATTTTACAAAGTAAGCCTATACTTTAAAATTTGTACCCTATCAAAATAAATCTTACCCCATTATAATTTTTTTATTATTTTTGCATTTTACAAAGTAAACCCATACTTTAAAATCTGTAACCTTTCTAATTATTTTTGTATTTTACAAAATAAGCTCATACTTTAAAATATGTAGCTCATTACAATAAATGTAGTTTATCACAATATATCTGGCTTATGTGTATTAATTAAAATTTTCTAATTAGATAATAGTTTTTGTTGATGTGCCAATCTATGAAAAGACATAAAGCTTGTTAGTATATTAATTTAAATTAATAAAATATTTATGTTATATTTCAAAAAATATTATTTTAATGTTAAGACCCATTAACTATTGAGAATGCTCTTTATGTCATTATAATTATTCTCTAATGTGAAAAGTATCTCTACAAGAATAACAAAATGCTCATAATTAAGTTTTTAAATAATATAAGAATCGACGTGACAAGCTTGATGGGCTTAAACTGACAACAGAAGGATACAGAAAACAAAAAACAAGTAGAACAAATAACAAGTCTTTTCTATTAAATTTAGTAATTCGGTCAAATTTTTTATTTTATGGACCGAAATGATAAGCCCAAATTATAAAGGCCCATTAGAATCCGGAACAGTAGCCTAGGGCTCAGACTGAAACCCAAAATATATACAAGAAAACAAAGTTTTGCAACGGTAGTATTAGTCGCTAAAACGTTCGAAAATAATTCATGAAACCCAAAAAATATAAATAAATAAAGACACCAAAAATGGTTTACAAAAACTAAGTAGTTTCAAGGGAATCTGCGTTGATGCACTAACTACAGCATAAACAAAGACAAAAATTCATCAAATGTCTGAGAAAACGAATTAGTGTTTGCTAAATCACATAATACATCAGCTCCCACACTTACCTCACTTCTTCTTTTTCGTCCCAAGAGCTTTGTCTATGATGCTTTGATAGTATTGTGTGTAAGCATTTGTATTTTGCTTTTCAAGCTGCATAAACATGTCTGCAGATTGTTGATCGTTTGGAGAGAATGTAGCGTCATCTCTCTTCCTTTGCACAAACTCAATGTTCGACTCTACCTAAAAAAATATAAAAGCCATTCTCAAATCAAAACAACAATCATCCCAAGCCAAGATTCTCGATATTCCACAAACAGTAGATGGGTTGGTTTGGTTGCTTTAATTGTAAAGAATTACCTGTTCGATAAAGCGTTTCACCACTCGCTTCAACCCTTCCTTATTACTTCTCTCGTAAAAATATTTCAGCCTCATGACGGGAATAGTAGCAAGTTCTGGAAATGATATGTGGAAGCTCCATTGAGCAAAGTGGACAGCAAGCACTTCAATCACAGAAAAGATACACTGTTCTTGGAAATTTTGGGACTTCAACCAATTCTTAGGCAGCTGCAAAACAAAGAATCTATTAGCTTACGCAGGGTTGATATATATTGAAATCTACTATGTAAGAATTTTCTACTCCAGAGCCTTTATAGTGCTAAATTTCGAACCTTTACGGTTGAGACAGCTTCAAGCTTCTGTTCTTGCTTTTCACCATCATTTGTGGTTTTATATTCCAACATATCCAATACCAATGACGCAATGGGAATGAATATACCGCTTCTCCGAGAGAGATGATTGAGCCATTGAATACATTTAACCCTTAGGAGCAGGTACCGTGGTCCAATAATTAGTTGTGCAACTCCATTTATAACCTGAACTATAGTATAAAGCAGAGGCTTGAGATCACAATCCTGAACGTTGGCAGCAATAAAATTTACCCAGAGATCAACACAATTTGTGTACTGCCCACTATGTATCTTTTCAACGGCTTCCTGCTTACAAAAATTGAAAGAGGCTAAGAAGACAAAACTGAGAACCTTATGTAGAAGAAAAAGCATGCAAATACTAAGAAGCACCTTATTCTTTGTAGTGAGAGCCATCTTCAATAACTTGGCAAGTTGTGTTATAGAAACAGAGGCCTTGGTATAAGATTTCTGCACATCTTGAGAGCATAGCTCAACAAGAGAATCTCTGAGGAACAGCAGACGTTGTTCTGAATTTGCCTTTGGAATATCGCAGTCATGTAGAAAGGCTTTGTACATGTTGATTAAGCAGGTATCAAAGCATTCTGAATTGAAAACCATACTGATGTCTTTCAAGATTAGAAAAGCCTGCTGCGACAGAGTCTCTTCACCGGTTAGCCACAGGTGAATAGATATCTGCATCAATTTACACAATTAAACATGACTCTCGAGAAAAAAAATCTACATCATATCTAACATTGGGAAATATGCCAATTAGAGGAAAGTACATAAAGAATTTACTCGAGCCTACTATTAGGATGTAAACCAAGAATTGTCAATGCATCTCTCTATTCTAACGCCGAAAAGGTTAGACAAACTTACCAGCTAATGAGTCTAGTCTAATATATGGAAATTTTCCTATGTAATAACACACTGATATATATAGAGCGTACCTTGATCAATTTTTTCAGAAGATCTGGAAATGCAGCAAAAAACACGATAGAAACTCTAAGTTGGGTAAGAGCAAATAATATTATCTCCAAATCTGCTGCCTGCTTAACAAGATGCATGGTACTTCTTAAGAAAGATTTGACCGGTGGTTTTAAACTATCCCATTTTGGGTTGTTCTTCAACTTCAAAATCTTCTCCTTGTTACTGGAGTCTGATAATCCCAGAATACTCCTGAAAGTATGATCAGCTTTTTGGAGCACAAAAATCACGACCTTGGCAAATGTCTCACTGTCTTCTATGTCATAGCATAAATCAGGCCTAGCAGTCTCGGATGGTTCGTGCCCATAATGACATGCAGCTCGATACCAATTTAACAACCTAATTAATGCTTGAACAGACTGCTCCTCATCAACTAGGTTACAGCAAGTGCTTAAAACAGATCCTGAGAGTACTTTGCGCTTCATTATATCTGAGTTAGCTTCATTTACCAACTGCATGGGATGATAGATAGTTCACCATTACTTTGACGTATAACAAGAAGAGCATGCTAACAAAAACCTGAAAAAGTACAACAAAACCTACCATTTATCAACAGTTTAAAATACAAGTATCTGTTACCTTTTCATTCAATTTCGTAAGCTTTCTCCTCTGTTTTTTAAGTTCTGACAGACTCTCTTTGCTCTGCATCGACATCTCATTATCACTGATTTCACCTGGACATTTTATCTATTGAGTCAAACAGTAAAGGAAGGAATTGAAGGAAATATCATGAAGCCAAATAAAGGAAGGCAAAGAGATTACCTTCTGCTCCCTTTACAACGGCAGAGTCCTGAACATAAGAAAATACTGTGAATACTTGCTACCAATCACCGAGAAAATTCACTAAAAACTAAAGTTTAATACCTCATCCAGATATCCATCACTATCTGAATCACCATCGCGGAGAACTTCATCATCATCCTTTCCAAATACAGCATCTATGGATATATCCTGAGGATCATCTTCAGGGCATCTGAAAACGTATAATCAAAATCACAATCACACGGTACACGCATAACTAATATTTTCACCTATCAGACTTTTAAAGAAAACTGAAGAAACGCAAAGGTATGATTGCAACATAAGCAAGAAACTCGAACAGATAACTGAGCACCTGTTTGAGTAACAGGACTGTACAGCTACCCAAAAATCTTACCTCTTCTTAGGTTGCTGCTCAACCTTCTTCTCCTCTTCATCTCCCACTTCGCGACGCCCATTTCCTGAACCACATAAAGTTAATAACATTGGTTATAAACAATCAGCGATTATTAGATACAAAGTACAATCAAAATCAAAGCTTTCAAGACTATAGCAAAGCCAGCATGATAAACCAACGATAAACACGAAATTAAGAAGACGTAAGCAGACTCTTATGATCATAAAACTGACTACATATGAGAAGTGAAAACGAAGAATAACTTACTCTTTGCAAACTTCTTTTTGAAAAAAGGCTTCAGCTTCCTATTTCGCTTCTCAACAGACTGGAGATTTTTCTTGGCAAATTTCCTAGCTTTCTTCCCCAACTTACCCATTTGACTGCTCCGGTACTGAGACTGCAAAAGGGTTTCTACGTATCAGCTCGATACACCAACGAATTGATAACAGGGTCGATAAATTCAGATTCTCAATCCAAAAATTTGACGACTACATCCCAATCAAACAACTGGGTTTAACAATCTCTTTTGGTTAATTTCCTCCAGATACGAGCTACACTGAAATCGAAACTAACCTAAGAGAAGTCAAAGAAGAAAAATTTACCGTTTAGAACCGAAAACACAGAGGAACTTGAGAAGGAGGAAGTGAGACTGAGAACGCGGCGGTGAACGATTAACAGAAACAAGTCAAGAAGGGTTTAGGGCTTTTTTTTTTTTAATTTAGCTGAAGGGTTTTAGCCAAGTGGGTGGTGGGTTGGGTTCACGGTGTCCACACGGAACCGACTATCCGGGTCAACCCGGGTCTTGTCTGACATGGACTAGGATCAAAAGTCAAAACATTTGGTTGCGAACTAAAAAAATTTGGTTGTATAGTGTTATATTTGTATAAAAAATTGTAAGTAAAACTAACAAAAAAAAATTGTTTTATGAAGCAAAAACAATATATCTATAAAATATATAGTGCAGCATTATTTTACGTAATTTATTATGTTTAGTTAATAAAATAATAATTATCAATTCTAGCTGCAACTGCAAACCATCTCGTGAAATCCGTGTGACTACAGATTTTAATTTTAGTTATGCCAAAAGTTAAGTAGACCACGAAAAATATCACTCTCTATAGTCAAATACTCTATCTTAAACTCGATCTTGTCTTATTAACATCTTCGATTCGATCTTTGATCTAACGTATCTTTGTCTTTCTTTGGAATATACGACATTTTTTTCTACCCATGTCTAAATTTTGTGTATATTAATAGTGTTTGAATATAGTCAGATCAAGCATATGTTAATTTGATCATGGTTAGTTTATATAAATCAATTATTCAATTAGACACAAACATAAGTCATCATATTTAAGCTAAATCAGATGTTTCTTTATATGATTTCACATGTATTGCTTGATTTGGAGTCACAATTAGCAATCCATACTTACTTGTATTTGAAGCCTAAGTAATTACTAATAACCGAGCATGTACATGTTTGCGATAATTGACATTATTTCATGATTTAAACATATTTTTTAATTATTTGGAGTTCACAATTAGCAATCTATACTTGTATTTGAAGCCTAAGTAATTACCGAGCATGTACATGTTTGTGGTAATTGACATTATTTCATGATTTAAACATATTTTTATTATTAAGTAAGCACACGCAACATTTCTTCTCAAAACAATATGAAAGATTCTTACGTACGTTTCTCAAAAGTCCAAACAACATGTATTATGTTTAATGTAAATCAAAGATTCCTTTAAAAAAACATTTTAGAATCATACAACAAACTTTATATAACTTGGAAATTCTAATATCATGTCAAAAGTTTAACTCAAAATCAGTTGGTAACACAAGTGAACTGACTCATGTCTTCTATATAATATTTTAAGTTCACTCTTATTATATATATGAGATTCGATAAGGGGATTTGAATCGGCAATATCATATATATTTGCTCCGTTTGAATGAATTGAAATGAATCGATATTTTCAAAATGTAATATGGCTTCATATATCGAACTATCAGGTTGGATCCTTAGAGTTGTGCAAAGCGCAATGTGTTTTCATTGCGAGATGCTCAAATACTGTATCGTACGCCGTACATGCCCTGGTCCTTTGGATCACAGTGTGTCAGAAATGTTTTCGTAGAATATGTTGTTTTTTCGACATACGTTTTTTCACATTAATGTGCAACTTTCGAGTTCCATACACTGTGACAGCATTTAATACACACGGACTAGCACTGCATTATAATGTTTTAGCTCATCCTAGTAGTTGGAGATGAAAAATTGAGAATTGTCATCTATATTCACAACAAAATAAGTAAGCCAATATATAAATATATAAAAAGAAGTGAAAATTGTTTTGTATTAGAACGAAATAAATATAAAGACGAGAAATCGTTGGGAGAGAGTAGAGGTAGATGATAAATTCACATGCAAGTGGTACGTATACGTTCATGTGCATTTGGAAAAAAAATATACACGTCACTAATTACACGTACACACTATTTTATAGAAAATGGATCCTAGACTCCTACATTTTAAGTTTTAACTAACACAAATACTATGACTTATGAATTACAGTTATTTCACATTATCATATCTACCCAAAAAAGAAACAAAATCTATAACCACGAGAACTTATAAACTTTGACTAATTAACGTAACACGTATGTTTTTTTTTTTTTTTTGCTGCGTAGATGACGTGGTAGATATACAAGATCTGGTTGGTGCATAGATATGCTTTGTCATCACCAAATGTCCTTAATGCTCTTCCACCGTCACCGCCCCTAACTGTTTTCCTCTTTTTTAATATCCATCTCATGCTTCACTCACTTCTATTTTCTCACATATTATTTTGTTTTATTTATTATGAAAACTGATTTGAGTATAAGCATTTTCATAATCATTTTTATAGTTGTTCTACATAGTTTTTTTTCAAATTAAAATATATGGTTCTAGACTTCTAGTGTATATTTTGTGTTTTTATATGCTTCTTTTTAGTTTGATTCACATTTTCTAATGATAAAATATATACTGTAATGGAAAGATATTATATTATATATTTATTACGAAAGTAAAATTTTCATAAAAATAAAACTAACAAATAACTCGATTTATAACATCATGCATGACACAAGTTGGCCATGTAGACGTACTGCGTACGGCGTATGTACCTAAAGTATCAATGTATTAACTTGAAAAGTGTCGGAAATATAAAGTTTTGTTCAATCATCGCAGAGTTTATAGTTATACATATGCACATTCATGCATATTTTTCGTAGAACTTTGAAATTATTTTATGAACGAACATTAAAAAGGGCAAAGTCAACAACATGTTATATGATGTCAACTCAAATGTTTTCTCTATTACGTTGTTTCACTTTCTCATCGGTCCATTGTTCTTTAACATACTAAATCATCATTGTTGCTTCAGAAACGAACTAACTAGTAGTAGATTTATTTTCGTACTTGGTTGGACATTTGACATTTATCTATTTTATTTTGGAGTTTGTCTCGCATTACATTATTAATAGATCCCTGAATTAATCGGATAAAAGACTATGTTATGATCTCATCTCATTGCAATACTATTAATATTATAATAACAAACGGTTATAAACCTATATTTTCACCATCTTTGTCTAGAAAATACTAATCTCAGCCAACTCTATCTCTCTCTAACTTTAGAGTTTCTCTCCGCCAATATAAATAGCGATCTTCACAAGTGTATTTTCCACCATCCTCAAGTCCCTCCCTTAGCCTTCTAGTCCAACAATCTTCTTACTATCTCTCTCCCTTTCAATCACATATATATACTAAAATGGCAATCAATCTATCGACTCTTTTAACCATATTCCCTCTCTTCCTCCTTTTGAGCCTCACCGACGCCGGAATCCCAGGCGTTTACTCCGGCGGCTCTTGGCAAACCGCTCACGCCACTTTCTATGGCGGCAACGACGCTTCGGGAACCATGGGTCAGTCCACTCTCCTTAAACACAAATTTCAAAAACCATTACTTGATCAATCATTATACTAACTCTCTAAAAACAGAGCACTCAGTTTTTTCTTTTAACTCATTTGTTTTTTTGTATTGTTTTAGGTGGCGCGTGCGGATACGGGGATTTATACAGCCAAGGGTACGGAACGAACACTGCAGCGCTAAGCACAGCTTTGTTCAACAGTGGCCAAAGCTGCGGCGCATGCTTTGAAATCAAATGTGTCAATGATCCTAAATGGTGTCACCCGGGTAGTCCTTCCGTCTTCGTTACCGCAACCAACTTTTGCCCTCCAAACTTAGCTCAACCTAGCGACAATGGCGGCTGGTGCAATCCGCCACGTGCTCACTTTGACCTTGCAATGCCCGTTTTTCTCAAGATCGCTGAGTATCGTGCTGGCATTGTCCCCATCTCTTACCGCAGGTATACTTCATATCTACAATTAAACGTAGTAAAGGTTAACTTGGTTTTATAATAAGTTTTTCTTTATTTCGATACCATCGTATGGTTTTTTCGGATTAAACATCCCTAGATATAAAGTACAATTCAAGAAATGGTTCGTATATAAAAGAAGTTGCAAAGAATAAAATTGCTAAGCTTGAGAAATGTGGTTTTGGTATAGGGTGGCATGTAGGAAAAGTGGAGGGATAAGGTTCACGATCAACGGTCACCGTTACTTTAACTTGGTGCTGATCACGAACGTGGCCGGAGCAGGAGACATCGTGAAAGCGAGCGTGAAAGGTTCAAAGACTGGTTGGATGAGTTTGACTAGGAACTGGGGACAAAACTGGCAGTCAAATGCTGTTCTCGTTGGTCAGTCACTTTCCTTCCGTGTTACATCCAGTGACCGTAGAACCTCTACTTCATGGAACATTGTTCCTTCGAACTGGCAGTTTGGACAAACCTTTGTCGGAAAGAATTTCAGGGTCTAAAGTGAATCGAGGAAATCGAAGTGGTAGATACAAAGAGGCTCCACTTTCACTTTTCAGAACTTTGACTTTGACTTTGTATTTTCTGTTATTGTGTTTTCTTATGTGTTTTGGAGTGTGAGAATCAAGAAAGCTGAAGTGGCTGTTGAGTAAGTTGTAAACAGCCCGCAGTTCTTAAGTTATATTGGTTTGCTTCATTGCTTGTAATGTCGAGTTTCACTATATATATCACTTATTTATACTACACTTCTTCTGTTGTCTTTACAATTTCAGATGGGCTTTATAAGCCTCTCTTTCTTTTCCCTTGTAGAGCAGTAGTCTTTTCATGACTCTATATTTTTTTTTCCTGCAGGACGAGGCTTGAAGTTCAGGTTGATGCAGCTTGTGTCGATGCTGTCCATAGTTTTATGAATTCGGATGCAAGTTAGAGTCACTGTGAGTTTCTTTAAGACTCTATCCACTTACCTCCCCCCACATTCTGATGGTATCAATTTGCTGCCTAGTCCTTGAGAAGTATAGCTCTGTTAGCAAGATTTAATTGTGAATGAGGCAGATGAAAACCAGATTATTACATTGGGTGAATTAAAGTAAAACTCTTTGTTGTGGTAATCATACTGGTTTTGGTCTAAGCAAGGTTACAAATAGAACACTTGGAGGCACTGACTAAAGTATACACAGCAGCTCATATATGAAATCGTTATGTTTTGCTTCGTTTAAAGTTCTTATTTTTATTTTTCAACCTGAATAGAATCAGTGTAAGAATATCAAATCCAACACAACAAATAAACGAAACGAAACGAAAGTATAAAGTAAGAGGGCTCATATCAAGTGTAAAGATTGGAAGGACCGTCATTGAGGGAAAGGGATGAATAAAAGAACCCTAAAACCAAAAAAGGGAAAAATTAAACATTCATCAGAATGCATTTCTCCTTCGATTTCGATTCGGGTTTTTTTCTCTCCATCCCATTAGAGTTTTGTTCACACTCCCCTCTCAAGCCTCTCTCTTTTTAATCATCGCCCACAAAAGATTTAAAATTTCGGCCAATTCGTTTAAAAACAAAATCCAGATCCACTTTCCGGGAAAATACAGAATAAAATTAATCAGAACATCGACGAAGAAGAGGAAGACTTAAGTGTATATATATAAGATGGGTGTAGGGTTTTATTATTAGCCCACTCTTGATGGGCTTTATTCGGGTTATTATCAAACACGGTTTAAGATTTGCCTGTAAGATCCGGTTTATCTATACGGGTTTAGTCCAATCCAGATTCGGAACAGGGCTATTCCATCATCCAAACACAAGGCTTCTCTTCTGAAAAGTTCGTTTCATCGTCTCTGTCTCTCTACTTGCTCAAGTTTTGCGGAATTGTGGTTTGATCGGAAACTTCAAATGTTCAATCAGTTTGGTTCGACGGCGGAGACTCTGAGCAAAGCTTCAGCTGTGGTGCTCCGGATCGGCACTGACGCTCATCTGTATGACGATCCTGAGGATGTCAACATTGCTCCACTTCTCGATAGCAAGTTCGAATCGGAGAAATGTGAAGCTCTTAAGCGTCTCCTTGCTCTTATTGCTCAGGGGTTTGATGTCTCCAATTTCTTCCCTCAGGTGTGCATATTTGGTTTGATCCTTTTGTATTCAATATCAGTTGAATTGATCAGGTGAGATCTAAAGGGTCATATGGAGAGAAGGATTTCTCTGCTCCGATTTCAAAACATTTTTGGACGAATTTTAATGGCAGGTGGTGAAGAATGTTGCGTCACAGTCATCGGAAGTGAAGAAGCTAGTTTACTTGTATTTGCTACAATATGCAGAAAAGTATGTAAACCCAAATTAGTGATTTCTACATATATACGTTTCATATATGCTGCGTGTACTTTTGTTTGTGTATCTACTTGTATATGTATTTTACATATTAGCTTTTATTCTTATGCATGTAGGCGTCCAAATGAAGCATTGCTATCGATCAACTATTTTCAGAAGGACTTGGGGGATCCAAACCCATTGGTTAGGGCTTGGGCACTTCGTACAATGGCGGGGATTCGCTTACATGTAATTGCACCTCTTGCTCTTGCAGCTGTGAGTAAATGTGCTAGGGATCCAGCAGTCTATGTCAGAAAATGTGCTGCGAATGCTCTTCCTAAGTTGCATGATTTGCGGCTGGAAGAACATGCTCCTGCAATTGAAGAGGTTTTTCCTGTCAATATCTTTTAGTTTTTGTGTGTCCTATTGGTAGTTCAAATACTTTCTGTTAATCCTGCCATGTCTAGATGGGCACTAGGATTTGAATATCTCGTCTAGTATCTGTTTATGCATAGTCCAGTGTTTGAATATGAGGGTAGGTTCTATGGTTTTGATGTCCTTGGCTTAGGAGTTTTAGTGGCGAATGGGGATTTTTCATTGAAACAATTAACCTTGTTGCAGCTAGTTGGGATATTATTGAATGACCATTCTCCAGGAGTTGTTGGAGCAGCGGCAGCGGCATTCACCTCAATCTGTCCAAATAACTTCAAACTGATTAGAAAGAACTATAAGAAGTTGTGCCAGATTCTTCCTGACGTAGAAGAGTGGGGTCAGATATTACTCATAGGAACTCTTTTGCGATATGTGGTTGCAAGGCATGGACTTGTACGGGAATCTTTGATGTTGTCCCTACATGGTATGGATAGTAATGGCTTCTGTGAGAAGGATGGCCTAGTCAGAGATCTTACATTAAATAAAGAAGATGGTGGTAAAAGTGATTCATTTGATGTTAATCTGGTCAACGTTGTATCTAAATGTTACATTGAAGGTCCAGATGAGTATCTATCTAGATCTACTTGCCCCGATAAAGTTACATCTGCATTCGATAGCAAAGAGACCACATCTGTTGCACATAATGAAGATGTTAAGATCCTGCTTCAGTGTACATCCCCATTGTTATGGAGTAATAACAGCGCGGTTGTACTAGCAGCAGCTGGCGTTCAATGGATAATGGCGCCTCTAGAAGATGTTAAAAAAATTGTTAAACCGCTCTTGTTTTTGCTTAGGTCATCCAGCGCCTCCAAATATGTGGTAACATATATTATTTTCCTCGCCAATGTTTATCTTGTCTGTCCACTCCACACTCCACACACATTTGTGTAGTCTTTTCAAAATCTGCTCTCTGAGCATTGTTTTATTCATATTTGTGGCAGGTCCTATGCAATATCCTCGTTTTCGCCAAAGCAGCCCCTTCTCTCTTTGCTCCACACTTCGAAAATTTCTTTATTTGTTACTCAGATGCATATCAAGTTAAAGCACATAAGCTGGAGATGCTTTCTCTCATTGCTACCGATTCATCTATCTCTTCAATTTTGAGAGAGTTTGAGGTACTACTTTATCCTTATTCGACTATAGAAGTGTTTTGGTTCATTCTGGGAAGTTTGTGTGATCAATTGGTTTTCCAGTATTATAAATAAAGTGTTGTTAACAATGAGCTTTTTCCAGGATTATATTAAAGATCCGGACAGAAGATTTGCAGCTGATACAATTGCAGCAATTGGTTTGTGTGCTAAAAGACTGCCGACAATTCCAACTACATGTCTTGATGGATTGTTAGCACTAGTTCGACGAGGTCAGTAATACTTCATTTCACTTGTATTCATTGGTTGACCTATTTGGCAGTTCGGTTGAAGTAGCTCTCACAATGTTGCAGAATCTTTTGCTGGCGATCTCGAGTCGGTAGATGGAGAAGCTGGAGTGTTGGTGCAAGCCGTGATGTCGATTCAGACTATTATAGAGCGAGATCCCCTTAGTCATGAGAAAGTATACACAGCTCATTTACTGTTTGAGCATCTGTATCTTACCAATTTCAAAAACATGCTTAGAATCCACTGCAATCTCAAATAACTCTTTTGTACATTATTTCGATGATGTATTGATTTTTTTTTTTCATTTTGGTTGTTTGAAGGTGATAATTCAGCTGTTTCGTAGTCTGGATTCAATAAAGGTAGCTGCTGCTCGTGCAACTATTATTTGGATGGTAGGGGTTTACTGCTCTTTGGGTCCTATCATTCCTAGGATGCTGACCACATTAACCAAGTACCTTGCATGGAGCTTTAAATCAGAGGCAGCAGAGACAAAACTACAGATTCTTAATACTACTGCTAAGGTATAGCAAGGGGAGTTGCTTCAAAATTTCTTATTCTGGATATAATTATTTTTTATGAAAACCTTAAGTATAACCATATTATATCTCTTCATCAATCGCGAAGGAAAGGCTATTTGTTTCAATGAGAAAGGGCATCTACATTTTTGCTATTTGAGAAATGCTATCATCTTTTCCCTCTAAAAAATTCAGTTCCATTATACTAATAATAAGATTTCTTCATTAACCATTTCATCCAATGGCTTTTCTGTCCTGTGAAATCTTTTAGGTGTAGAAAATCATTACTGCTTGTGCTAATGTCTCACTACAGTTCTCAGAAGATATTGTAAGTAATTTTCAATTGGCTTTGTAATTGCAGGTTCTAATAAGTGCAGAGGTTGACGACTTTCAGATGTTGAAAAGGATTATGGTTTATATACTTGAATTGGGCGAATGTGACTTAAGCTATGATATTCGTGATCGAACTCGTTTCCTCAAGAAACTGCTGTCATGCAAATTAGCTTCTCATGAGCCCGCAGAAGACAGTATCGCATCACAAGGAAATATTGCTGTGCATGTTGTGGAACATGTATTTGGAAGAAAACTGAAACCTTTTACACCTTTAGCTCTGAACAATCGTTTTTATCTCCCTGGATCTCTGTCACAGATTGTTCTTCATGCAGCCCCTGGATATGAACCTCTTCCAAAGCCCTGTAGTTTTGTGTTTGAAGAACATGACCAGCTGTCAGATTTAGATAGACAAAGGGAGGCCGGAGCTGATCTGGAGGGTTCTCAGGAATCCTCTGAAACAGTGGATGAGGATGGTTCCTCTGATTATGACTCTGGATCTTCTGTTGGTTCAGAGTTCAGCAGTGACGAAAATGAAAGAACGGTATCTAATGATGCCAGCGATCCAGCTGCTCCTTTAATTCAAATTTCAGAGACTTCTGTTTCCGCTGACCAGGAAGAACTAAGGTCCAAAAGGGCCCTGGATTTGTGGTTAGATGATCAGCCTAGTACATCAAATCAAACTCCATCTGCATTAAATAGTAATCAGAGCTCTTATGCGAAGATATCCATTGGTGATATAGGAAGCCGAGTGAAGCCGAAAAGCTATAGTCTCTTAGATCCTGGAAATGGCAGTGGCTTGAAGGTAGACTATGCCTTTTTATCTGAAGTCTCTACTGTATCCCCACTACATGTTTGCGTAGAAGTTGTGTTTGAGAACAGTTCTGGGGAACCTATCCTGGACGTGAATTTGGAAGATGAAGAATCAATGAAGGTAGCAGACTCTTCTGAACAGACTCTGGTTGGTAAAGCAAAGTGAGTTTGATTCCTTATACGCAATCGATTTAGTTAACCTGCTTTTTACCTAATCCATATATCACTTGACCTTACAGGAATGTGCCTAACTTAATGATATATTACACAAGTTCCATCTTTAATCCTGCGAGGATTTCTGGTAGAAATACATTATCTTTAATTCTCAAATGATCTCATTTACCTTTTCGCAAACCCTGCAGTGCATCTTACAACAATGTGCCAACACTAATTCCACTTGAGGAAATCAGCTGCCTTGAACCACGCCAGACCGCAAAGAGGCTTATCCAGGTTCGGTTTCATCACCACCTGCTTCCCATGAGGTTAACCTTACACTACAATGGAAAGAAGGTTCCTGTCAAGTTACGACCTGATCTTGGATACCTTGTGAAACCATTTTCAATGAGCATCGAGGAATTCTTAGCCACTGAATCTCGATTACCTGGAATGTTTGAGTATAGTCGAAGGTTAGCTGCTTTCTCTACTTAAATTTGAGGTTGATTTATAAGAAACTTTGACTTTGACTTTCTGCGAAATTGTTCTTTCTGCACAAAAAAATTTCAGAGAGTTCATTTTCATTCCGCATACTGATTCCCTTACCTGGGTTCTCTTCATCACTTTTGGTAGGTGCACATTTGACGATCATGTTAAAGATTCAAGAATGGAGAATGGGAAAGACAAATTTCTCAGCATCTGCGAATGTATAACACTAAAGGTGCTTAGCAACTCAAATCTACACCTTGTGTCTGTGGATTTACCAGTTGCAAACACACTCGAAGATGCAACCGGTCTGCGATTAAGATTCAGCAGCAAAATCTTGAGTAGTGAGATCCCTCTTTTGATTACCATCACAGTCGAAGGCAAATGCACCGAAGTTCTGAATTTAACAGTCAAGATCAATTGCGAAGAAACGGTTTTTGGTCTAAACCTGTTGAACAGGATAGCTAATTTCTTGGTTGAGCCGTCTTCTTCAACCGGTTGATAAGCAAAATAGAGTATATGTTACTATGTGTATGCTACCAAACCCGGTTTTATAACATTCTTTTTTTTATTGATACATTTCTGTATAATTTAATTATAAATACAATGAGATTCCATACACATGCTCTTACAAAGTTGGAGATTCTCTACAACCATTAAATCATGATACATAATAAAATTAAATATTTTTTCAAACTTATGAATAACTTAAATGATGTTGACACTAAAGACAAAACAACAGTAACATGGAATCAGCAAATATTAAGGAACGAAACTAATCAAACTGGCTATGCTTCCATCCTCCAAACACTTCTCCCTCCATTCCCCTTTCTTGCTGAAAAATTCCCAATAAAAATTACAAAAACAAAGAGTTTCAGTAAGAGGGTTAAACAAGATTTAGTTAGAAAAATCTAAATAGTTAAAAGAAAGAGAAGTGAACCAACCAAAAGAGAGTAAGAAACTCCGATGAGAAGCTCGCCGACAAAGGAGAGATCGGAGTCAACAATGTTGTACTTGGTCGGCCTTAGCTCCGCCGTCCCTTTCTCAACTCCCATTTCCAATAGCTCTTTCACATGCACCCTATTTTATTCATTCATTAATCAAGATTAATCCAAATCCTTTCTACATATATATATATATTTTCAAGAGGCTATCATAATATGATGATATACGTACGTGGCTTCTCCGATGAAATCGTCGGTAGAGAAGGTATCATGGTCCATGACTTTGACGATGAGTTTGTAATCGGCACCAGAGCCAGGGAACTCTGCCCTCCATCTCAATTTATCATTCCATGTCGGATTTCTACCTCCATCTTCTTCATTTTAATAACACATTTATTTCTATCAATTTCTCTGACTAATATACTATTTTCTTTACTAGAATATTACCAATGTCTTGTGTTCTTTATATCATATCATTTTCACATTTCACTCTGCATTTTTTTTCTTACATAGGAAACTAAAATAGTATTTCTTATAGTAATAAACAACCAGTTATTGTGATTTCTGAGTTCTATATAGTTAATTAATTAGTTAAATATGAAGTTTGGTGTATTGATGATTAGTTAAAAATGAGGTTGGCCAGACATTATCACACTAATGAGATGACTACTTTCAGAAGAAAGCTCTATCCATACACAACATTTTTCAAGATTTAAACCATACAAAAAAAAAAGAAACTTGTAAGCTACCACAAAATGTCTCAAATATAAAATAGTGAAATAATAAAGCAGAGGAAAACATTTGAGAGTTGAGATGAACAAAATTTGCCGAATAACATTAATAAACTAGTTTTTGTATTTTATCTATTGTTTTCTTCAAGTTATATATACTTTTTAACACATGCATGTAGCGAATTAATTTTTTGCTTCATCATCACACAAAAACTTGATGAATGTTACGAGTGATGAAAACATGTTTTCAAAGCGCAAATAAATAGTATACCATTATTTCATATCTTATTTCAAAAGAATATTAAATTATAATTTTAAGCTATAAGAAAAAAATAGTGATTACATAAGCTAGCATGTAATGCTATAAGGATAATTGAAAGACCTATGGATGCAAGTTGCAACAATTATTATATGTGTTTACAATCATCAACTGTGACCAGCATGTGGGAGTAAATAGAAAATGAAATTGGAGAGATAGTCGTCTCTCGCATAAAACGAAAGAAAAGTCAAACTATGAAGCCCGAATTAAGCTGACAAAGATTTGGTAATATTAGGGAATTACAAAGTTAAATTACCTTTAGCAACGCTGCTTTTGCGGGTTTGCCCTTTGTATTGGATCTCAACATATGGATCTATCTTACCTATAATCAAAAACAAAACAAAGTTAAGTAAATTTGTTAGAAAAGGGTTTTAAATTTTTTAAAAGGATACCAAATCTGAGAGAAAAGAGGTTAATTATTACCAAGAAAATCAGATCGCTTGAGACCTTTGCCACTGATCAGATTAACCTCAAGGATTCCCACAGCCATCTCTCAAGACTCTTTTCAAGTTTTCGGGTTTGAGTTTCTAAATAAAGAAGAAGAAGAAGAAGAAGAAGAAGAAGAAAGAGAAACGATGAAGTGGTTATGTCAGAGAAAGAGTCTTTAAATACAGAAGCAAGAACACGCAGACCTTCTCCTTCACATGATTTTACTAACACTTCTTTTTTATTTTCTTCAAACATAACCCGCGTCGTGGTTCCAAGACCGGACCAAGCCAAACCAATTTATAACCTAAGTTTTTGTCTGGTCAACTATACTAAATTACCATCTTACCCCTAGTTGGTTTGGCTGCTTGCAATATAATTGTATACGAACCAACCTAAAAAAGTCTTGGACCTTTGTCCAAAATAGACACAAGAAAACATGAAGCATATGGCTTCTAGATGGAATCTTTTATTATCTATCTTCTTCTCAGAAATTCTTAGATATGACTTTTTTATTAGACTTGCAAAGGCTGCTACGAAATAAGTGCTGCAGTTCTCAATCTTGACCATACTAGAGAAGACTTGGGTTGGTTTGACGCACATTGTGGTTTCAAACGTTTCACACATTAAAAGCTTAATCAATCTTCATACAAAATTCAAAATAAGACCCATAAACCGAGGACGATTCAAGTAACATCCATCACATCACAAGACGACTATCTTAAACAAGCCAGAGTAGAAGGTTTTTGGAGACATAGAACACTACTAGCGAAACAAAGACAACCCATAAAGCGTTGCACAAAGCTTTGGTCTTGAGAGTGAGAGAGAGGCTTCTTAACACAAGTCTCATCTTGGAGATACCTCCACAGACCTGGACCTGGATCCCGATGGCGACCTTGAAACCGCTCTTCCACCATGACGCCTTTCCTCTGGTTCATAGCCCGGTTTACTAAAATGACCAATCAATGTCCAGATACAAAACATCAGATAAAATCCTCATGGGCAAAAGAAAATCAGATACAATGTCTCACTTACTCTCTAATCTCATTGTCTCCATTTCTGTCCCTGTCCAGAGCAGCATCACCTTCATAGCCAGGGGAATAGGACCTGCGACTGTATTTTCCATCTTCTTCTCCACGAGGAGGACCTCTTGGTGGTGATCGTGGACGTTCCTCTTGCCTTCTCCTTGGAGATGGTGAATAGTCTGCTCCTCTTCGTCTTGGTGCAGGAGAGTAAGACCTGTAACACCAATATGTATATAATACATACATCTCATTGACTTGATAATGATGTAATTGTATGGCTGACAAAGCAGGTTACCTTGATCGGTATCTGCTTCTAGAGTCTGATGGACGACGGGGAGAGCGTGATCGAGAGATTGAACGTGAACGCGACCGTCCTGAAAACACAATCATAAACATACTCAAGCTATGTATATAAAAAAGTGCGTCACAATCTAGCTGTGCTCATATATGTTGAAATTTTGCTGTTCAAGAACATAAGAAGTGCATATTCAGAGAAAGTCACTAACCATGAGAACGACCTCTGGAGCCTGAAGGTTCCCTGAAAAACAGAAGACAATTTGTTTATTATTTTCTCAATACCTTTAAGAAAATGATAGAGAACTTGCAGATAATTGATGGCGAAGAAAAATTTGATTGATATATTATATGCTTTAGCAATCAGAATATGGAAACTCACCTGCTCCTAGTCCTAGTCTTCACACGCATCTCCTCAGGCCTTTTCCTAGACTCTGAAGCAACAACCACAGTTATCTCTCTCCCAGCAAATATTCTCCTGTTCATGCTTCTTTGAGCCTCCCCAGCATCATATGCATCAACAAACTCCACAAAAGCAAACCCCCGCGGTTCCCTGCATAATTCATAAGAAGCTTATCATTCCAAGTGTTTGATGGTTGAAAGCAAATGGACATAACACCAGGACAATCTAAAATTACCAGCAAAAGCAGCCTACACTCAACCACTAGACTGTATACCTTTCTCAAATACCGTAAATGCCAGCTTCTGAGAACGTCTAAGTAAACGTCAGCTTCTGAGAACGTCTAAAAAAAAGCAGACTTCTACTTACGCAAATATGGCTAGTAGCTGACCTTTTCTTAACAGTTTAAGCACATCAACTCGAAAAGAGGGAAGAGATCTTGTAAAAATAAGAAGCACTTGATCCCAAAAGTAAGTTATCTTCAGAACGCCTTCCCCAACAAACTTCTAAAGTTTGAGTAATTTATTGTAAAGCTTCTTAAGGAACATTCTTCTCTTATTACTGCTAGTGCTTCCATATAGAACAATCTTCACATACTACTTGCTTCCAAACAAAACATTCTTCACTTATTACTTGCTTCCAAACAAAACATTCTTCACTTATTACTTGCTTCCGAACAAAACAATCTTGATTTGAAAGGACTCTTAATATCCTTTTGAACCAATAAGTTAAGCATTTTATCATGAGGCCATCATCAAATGTGGGGCTTGGTCTTGTTTTAACTTCAAGCCAACATACCCCCTGGGAAATCATTCAACGTTTAATGCACAATGGAAAAAGCAAGTTGAAATAGAAAGCTCTGAAATTTCAAGTACTCATCGAAAAAGGTGTCTTCTCACCGCGAGAACTTAGCTCGAACAAAAAGTGGAGAACAAAGAAGAAGTTAAATGCATTCTTTCTCAAAGTGTGCAAACCTTGACGACTTACAAACACCATTTTAATATCATAACAAAAGGTTCGGCATTGAATATGAAGCATCATTTTAATGTAAACAAAGGAAGTGAAAATGGCTCCAATCTTACACAAAACATATTCTACAGAAAAACAAGAATCAAATGGTAATCATCACATAACTAGTCTATCTATAAAGATAAACAGCTCAAAAGACATCTAGGTAAAATGGAAAAGATAAAGACATCGAGAAGGAAAGAGGAGGCTCACCCTGAGTAATAGTCTCTCGGGATATAGACATCTCTCACAGGTCCAAACCTCTCAAAGGGCACACGAAGCTCTTCTGGTCTGCAAAACCAAACCGAAGAAACACAACAAAATCAGCAAAACTAATAGAGTCTTAAGAAGATAACTAAGATATCTCACCTTAAAGCGAGGGAAAGAGAAATTACCTGCAATCAAGAGGAATGTTACGAACCAAGAGACTTCCATGACTAGATCCTTTACGTCCACCACCATATCCACGTCGAGGAGGAGGAGGTGGACTTCTACCTCGACCACCATATCCTCTCCTTGGAGGGCTGTAATAAGGTGGACTGTATCTCCTCATAATTCAGAAAAACCTAACACAGAAGAAACATTTTCAACACCAGATCTTCAAATTCATCAAAGAAAATCTTGTTTCTTGGAAGAACAGTAAAGAAATTAGGGTTTACAATCGGAGGATTCAAGAGAAAGATCAGGAATTTACCTGCAAAGGAGCACTTGGTAACTTGAGAGTAGCAAGAGAAGATGGTCAAGATAAATTGTTCCAGACAGATCTGAAGTGAACCGAACCCTAAGCTTTTTCTTGAGACGAGAGAGAAAGCTGACTATCTTGATTTCTTTCTATTGGATGATCCGTAATCTAGGCCCATCTTTTAAATGGGCTTGGCCTTTTTGCGATTCTTTTATAAATAAAATTTTCTTGGGAAAAAGTTAAAAACAGAGAATGGTCTAGTATAATACTAATACTCTTTGGGTTAGTATTTAATCGTATGGATTGTTAGCGATTAGGGAAACTATGAAAGAAAAAAACAAGAAAAAGCAGTTTTAAGGTAAACCTAAAAATAAATAATTTCCCTAAGGTGATATGCAAATTGGATATTCTTAGGTTCAAATTCTCGTTCTAAAATTGATTTGGGAATTTTGAAATCTAAAATTATGTTACGTGATCGGTGATTCTAAAACGGCCGTGAGGTAGCAACGAGCATCTAATTATGTTGAATGGT
Organism: Crucihimalaya himalaica; assembly: GCA_004349715.1. Lineage (NCBI taxonomy): Eukaryota > Viridiplantae > Streptophyta > Magnoliopsida > Brassicales > Brassicaceae > Crucihimalaya > Crucihimalaya himalaica. The sequence goes on along the minus strand of SMJT01000008.1, from coordinate 1,452,367 downwards.
CGTTGATGACTTGATGTTAATCTAATTTAAATCTATTTTTGGCTTAATCAACTTAAAATTCGATATATTTCTGATTTATGACAATTCTTATGGAATTTGATAAATTTAGATGTTGAATGAAATTTTAATTCTACTTATGGTATCTCGGGGACATAGAATTGATATTTATGTTGCATTTTGTGCTTGCTATATTATCCTGTCTCTTCTTTGTTATTAGATACTAAGTTTAATTATTACCAAAATATCTGATGAACATAAATTAGTAAACTAAGATGTTGCTGTAGAAGAGAGAGGAATTGATCACTACCACATTTTGGTATATATCACCAAAATATATGATCTATCAGAAAAGATTCTCCAAGTATATTTCAGGAGCAAAACTATAACCAGTGTTACAAAATCACTTCACACGACAATATAACAACAGACAACGAGACATGAGACCTAACCAGTAACCACATTTTTCTATACCTAATACAAACCATCAGTTTTTTTGGTTTAAACCGTTTTTCTGGTACTTGTCTTCCATTTTCAATCCCACAAATTTCTTGGTATCCTTAACCGGGTCAACATTGGCCGGTTTAACCACACTGTCTTGCAGCTGTACCAAGGCTCGGACAACTTGGTCCATGGTAGGACGCGATTTGGGTTCGAATGAGAGGCACTGCACAGCAATGCTTGCCAATCTCACGGCCCCTTCGGGTTTGTACTGTGAGTTAAGCCGATTGTCCACAATTAGTAGAACCTTTCGCCTGCTTGTGAGGTACGGTCTAGCCCAATCCACAAGGTTTTGCTCCCTGGCCGGGCGGTTATGGTCCAGTGCTTGCCTTCCACAGAGTAGTTCTAGAAGAACAACCCCGAAACTGTATACGTCGCTTCTAGCATTCAAGTGACCTGAAAGGGATAGAAAGATGAGAGAATGCAACTCTAACCGCCAAAATGTTGTAGTTATTACTCTTCAAATTCACATTAAAACCAGGGTTAGTACTCTCATAAGGTTGGTTAGCCAATCATTGATTGTATCATATCTTAGCAACAGTTTATATCTGAGAACTGATACCTGTTGAGACATATTCTGGAGCTGCGTAGCCAAATGTACCCATGACCCTTGTACTAACATAGCTTGTTTCTCCCATTGGACCGTCTCTCGCTAACCCAAAGTCTGAAAGCTTTGCGTTGAAGTCCTGTTGTTTGAAAGACAAAGTCAGTACGTTCAAGTCGTTGATAAAGACAACATGTAGACTTGAATGTTTTTTCAAAAGAGAAGGGCAGGATACCGAGTCGAGCAAGATGTTAGAAGCCTTGATGTCTCGGTATATGACTTTGACAGGATCGCTATGAAGAAATGCGAGGCCTTTAGCTGCATCAAGTGCAACTTTAATACGTAGAATCCAAGAGAGCGGCTTAAAATCCCGATTTCCTGCTTCAAAACCATTCAAACATAAGAACAAACAACCTCTCAAGTTTCACAAAACATGGATTTTGATCAAGAAAGAGATCAAAGACTCACTTGAGAACAAATGATTCTCAAGACTACCCTTGTGCATAAACTCGTACACAAGAAGCCGTTGTTCATCTTCCAAGCAATAACCAATCAATTTAACTAAATTTGGGTGACTTAATTGCCCCAAGTAGTTGATCTCTGTCTGAAACACAACAATAACAACAAAACACAACAGATCAGAGTCAGAGCCATGAAATCAAAACATTGGTTAAACATAAGAACAAGTGGTTGTACCAGCCATTCTCGGTGACCTTGAAAACCATCAGGGTTAAGACGCTTAACAGCAATTACAAGACCGGAGCTAGATTTGGTGGGGGTGAGAGTGGTCTCATCAAGCCAGCCTCTAAAGACACAACCAAAGCCACCTTCTCCAACAACAGAGTCCGATCTGAAATTCCTGGTTGCGAGTTTAAGTTCATTAAAGCTGAAGCTTTTAACACTTGTTGAGCTGAGAATCTCTCCTTCTGTCTTATGAGCTGCCGCAGATGATGATGATGATTTATAGCTCGAAAGATGAAGATCATCGAGACCACTACTACTCTTATCTGCAGAACACACAAAAACGTTGACCAAAGTCCAAATTGAGAACACAAAAAAAGGGACAACTTTTTTAGACAGATCACGGGAAGATTCTTGCAAATTTCATTCCTTTAATTAAAACCCATTATCAATTAACTGAAAAGATCACGTATTTGAAGAGATAAACATATAAAAATCTCAAATTTTCCCGGGAAAACACACAAAATGGGAGATGAAAGAAGAAGTTTGAAGTTGCAGAGAACGCACTGAGGACACGAGAACTGAGACAAGAACCCATTTAGTAGAGAGATAGATCAAACGAAGAACTAGAATGATGAAGAAGATCGTTTTTGCCCTTTTCTGACAAAATGAATTGGCTTCTTTAGCTGTTTTTTTGTAGAACAGATTTTGTCAGATAAAACCCATTAAAGCTGAAAAATGAAGAAGAGAAAGAGAAAGATGTGAAAAAGAAGAAAGAGAGATAGAGATAGAGAGAGAGAGAGAAAGAACATGTATGTTGATGAGATACTAGAGGCAACCGAAGGAAGAAGAAAGGTCTTTTTTTCTTGTCCAAAAACGAATTCAGACAAAAGTGAATTTTGACCAAAAGAAATTTTTTGGGGGTCTAGTTAATGGAAACGAGTTCAAATAGTAATAATTTATTAATCAGTGGGACTTTTGCTCTTTTATGGTTTGTACTTTCTATAGTTTGATTTGATATTCTATGTAAGCATCTGATTATAGAGCTTAAAGTACAAAAAGATCACTAATGTTAAGTTACATTCAAAATAACGTCTTAATATATTTGAGTCAGATGGTCTATAGATTTTGGAATCTTTGCATGGCCTATGATGGGATTGGATGCACACAAAAAAATTGTCAAATCCATATCATAGATATTTTCGATTTATATGCTTTGGGTGTGGAATGATGAAACAGATTCGGGTTTTAGTGGTATGATAGAAACGCATACAAAAGCAAAACTTAACTTTGTAGAACTCAATTAACTTTTACAAAGTAGGTAAGAATATAAGAGTTGTAGCCTTGTAGGAACTAGGAATCTTATATACCTATGTTTAATATAATTAAACAGGAAATAAATTAAAGTTTTATACAAGTAGGTAAGAAAAATATGATTTGTAAGAAAAGAAAAAAATACCCTTGACTACTTGTGTATAATGTAATTTTAACCAGTAAATAAGTTTAGGATCATGGGAGTTTTATTCTAATAATAAAAAAATGAAAATAAAAAACTGAGCAAAGGATTGACCTATATGTTGTCATTGTATACCAATCTCCAATTTAATTCAATATTTTTTTGTTTAACTATTTTGTTTTCTAAAGCATTAAATAATAATGTGTTTCAGTCATACGGACCCAAAATCACTCCATTGCGGCGAAAAGAATTGAAGACTTCGTCAAACCTCCGATTCTAAGGTCACAATTGTTTGCTCGCTACGCAAATAAGTCTAACGTCAACTAAATAATATAATACTCAGAAATTTTCAATCCCTAATTTCTTAAATATTATTACTTTTTTCCTAAAAGTGAAGCACTCCAAAATAAGTCTAACGTCAAGTAAAGTTTGACTTAGAATTTTGTTGTATAGGTTTTTGGAAGATCTTGCTTTTTGTATAGACCCCTTCCTCTTTGTTCAATCGGGGTTGGGTTTGGGTAGGGTGTCTTAGTTATCAGAGCTGTAGTAGCTTGTAGTTTGAGGGATATACCCGTGTGATCTTGGCACTACTTTAGACTAATATATAACATCAGATGACCAGAAAAAAGAAGCACTCCAGAATTAAATAAATATATGATTTATGAACATCACTAAAAATGTGGGTTGACTTGATAGATAATACGTGATCACATTTGTAGCTGAGTCCCCACGTATGATGTCTTTTTTTATTGACATTAGTTAGTGTTTTCATGGTTGGTCAAAATCCATTTTCATTTTTATTACATTTGAGTCCAATTCTTCGGACTTATCCATCTTCTTTACATCATCACTTTAGCTCCACTGAGCCGTTTTACTAATTACTTATTAATTAAGTATTATTAATCATCATTACCTGATTCGTCAGCATACGCATCTATTTTTCTACGAAACAGAAATTGACATTCCTATTAATGAATTTCTCCATGAAAATTTCTTTTCCTTTTTTACTCCCTATATGATATTTTATAATGTTAGACATTTTTCAAGATGACGACAATAAAGTTGAAAATAATAGCATTACGTTGTCAAAAAAAGAAAAAAAAAACATTCCCAAAGCTAAAATGTCAAAATTGACAACCCAATAGGCAAAAGCGTTAGAAAAAAGGGATAAAGTAATTTTTTTCCCAGTCATATTGTAATCTCTCAGCATTCAATGTCTGCAGTCTTCATTCAGTGGTTGCAGCATTATACAGAGAGCTCAAAATAAATAAAAAAGGTTCAAAATGGAACAATGACATTTCAATATTAATAAAACAAGACGGTAGGGTTTGATCGGTAATTATGAAACACATATTTAAAATCGAAACGCGAGGGGTTGATGATGAACACCGAACACAGCTTCACTTAAAAAAGGAAAAGATTTGCAAGTTGACAGCTAAATAAATGGAGACGAAAATGATTTGTTGCGCTCTCAAAACAATATAGTAAGAGAGAAACTTTTGCCAAATACAACTGAAGCAAAATGTATCATAATACCAACTTATTCATTTTATCAGAGATGAGACTGGAAATGTAAAGGATTTTCAAACTGCTTAATCAACTCCTTAGGCGCTTTTCTTCACCTCTGCAGCCTTAATGATGTCGATAAACTCAGGCTGCAAAAGCAAGAATGAACAAAAAAAATAAAAACATTAGTTATGGTTTTGATTGAAACAAAACGAAGCTGTTATAACAAGGTAAAACATAATATATGCACCTTTAGAGAAGCACCACCGACCAAGAAACCATCAACATCGGCCTGACCACCTAGCTCCTTGCAGTTACCTCCATTGACGGATCCTGATATGATTTTGCACAATCAAGCTGAGTAACATAAAACTCTTAAGGGGGAAATTAATCAAAAAAGTGCTACTGGCACATAAGATATGCTACTCATATCGTCTACCTCCATAAATGATGCGGGTTGTAGCAGCGACATCAGCACTCACGTTCTTGGCAAGCCATTTCCTGAGTTCATCGTGTACCTGTTCATAAATGTAATAAATTTCCGTAAGAGAAAGATAATTGGTTTTCCCATCAAATCATGACCATATGCAACAATGTTAAAGTGCTCATGCGCATTAACAACAACTTACTTCTTGAGCTTGGGCTGGGCTAGCGACCTTTCCGGTTCCAATGGCCCACACTGGTTCATAGGCTATGACAACATTTGACCAGTTTGACACCCGATCTGCCATTACAAACAAAAATGAGTTCTAAGCCAAAAAAACATTGCTGTGAGGTTTGAAGATATAATAAACTAAGGAAGTACAATGAGTAGAAACAGGAATTACTATCATCATAACAGGTCTCAGTGTCAAAAGAGATATAAGTGTTTGATAATATACATACCAGCAATAGCCTTGGTCTGGGCAGCCACAACATCCATGGTCGACCCAGCCTCCCGCTCCTCAAGGGTTTCACCGACACAAGCAATCACTTTCAAACCTTGAGCAAGTGCATAGGCAACCTTATCTCCAACAAACTACAAATGAAGGACAGAGGTCAAAAACCAAAATCATGGATCTAAAAGCTGATTGAGTGGTAGTCCAGAAATTTTTTATCATGAAAGGTCACCAACCTCGCTTGATTCATTAAGGATTGCCCTCCTTTCAGAGTGACCAAGGATTACCCATGGGATATCCAAGTTCACAAGCATCTCCGCACTGCACACACAAATTACACAACACATTAGTGCAGGAAATAATACGCTGGAAGTGAAGACAACCACATAATATATATATTTTCTTCATATGAAAGCATCCAATGGACAGGTGAATCATTTCACAACTGCTTATCTAACCAGGCACTTATCTAGTCATGTCCTTACTCTCAATTGTTAGTTGTTCTCTTAATCACTTGAGTGACTCAATTCTTATAGGAAACAAAATAAAGAAGAGTAACATATGGAGAAGTTGTTTTTTTTTTTATACAATTATATTCATCTTCAAAACCATAAATCTTTACTGAATGAAGCAACTTAAAAGTATACACCAGTGGCGAGAATCTCACCTCACTTCACCAGTGTAAGCACCTCCTTTCTTAACCCAACAATTTTGTGCCGCAACATAAAAGTCAGACCTCAAAGTGCTCTTAACCAGGGGAAGAAAAACATATGGAGGGCTAACCACAACCTCTGCAATGGTCATTATCAAATAATTAATCCAATCATGACCATAGTTCTTAACATAGATAGAATCATAACAAATATGATGGAATACATGTAGATGATAAAGAACATTTGACTAACAACAAATACTTGATCTATTTAATCTTATGCTTGCAGAGGTAACAAATATTTGACCTATCCACAACATATAACATACAGTGAAACAGGTTTGTTTGTATGCCCAAATCCACGTGATACGTTTTTCCACTATTACATCAGTCAGATTTCATATACATGCAAAAACAGAAAATTATATTCTCGTCAAAGCAATGGAGATGCTACACTTACCTACAACATCTGGTGAAGGTACTTGAGCTTCATTAAGAGTGTTCACAATCTTCTTCACCTCTTCAGCAGTTCCATTCTACATTAGATCATAAAAATTAGAACAAACCATAAGCATCTTCCTCCCAATAACAAGAGCGTGATCCAAAATCTTAGACGCGAAAAAAAAAAAAATCAATCCTACCATGTTAGTATAGTCTAGCTAACAAAATTAACACACAGATCCATCACAACTAGAGCACGAGACCAATCAATGAAGAATTCGTAATCAAAATTGACAAAAATATGAGATCCGGCATCGAATGGTGAAATCTCAACCATCAGTACTAGATCAAAAACATCTAATTAAAACATGGATCTGAATTCTACGTCAATCGAAGCAAACCATAAACAAAAACTTAAAACTGAGATTACGATCGATTTTCCGATCTCGTTCACTTGATCGGAGAACAGATCATCGGGTGAAGAACTAAAAAGTATACAAAGATCCAGCAGAGAAGAACACTTACACATTTCCAGTTGCCTCCGACGAAGAACTTTCTCGCCATTATCTAAAGTTTTTGCAGACGATGATCACGAGAGTCACAGAAACAACGATGGGAGGAGCTAAAAAGATTAGATCGAGAGTGTTCAGTGGCAGTTGTCTCTCGCAGGGGTCACTGATATATATAAATAAATAAAATACTCTTCATATTTTATATATGAAATGACGCATATGTCTGGGGTATAGGAGAATATTCCCTAAAAAAATTAGGAAAGATGAGGGTAATAAAGTAAATTATCAGAGAGGAGGAAAATATTGTGGACGTGTTGGCCAAGGTTTGGTCGGGTGGGGTTAATAGAATAGAACAACGGCGTGGATAGTGATGCTATAATAAGGCTTTAGGCCCACTAAAGCACATAAACATAGATGGTGAAAGCCCATTAAATTGTTTTTTCCAAATCCTTATGTATATTTGTGATTATAGATCTGAATTATATAGTGATTGCAATTGAGACCGCAATAATTTCAAATCGAAACCAAGACTAATCAATGCCTCATTGGATATGTAAAAGGACTAGCATATAGTGGCATCAATTAAATATTTCATGAGAAAAATGAATGAAATTTAAAAAATAAGTTACGTGGTTTGTGCAATCAGTGTAACTATGTGCCATTGGACAATGACAATAAACTGTTGACTAATTTATATCCCATATAAAAATAGACATGAATGGGAAATTCGTTTCCAAACAAATCACAACTCGAATTATGATACAGAAATCAACTTTCATAACGATTTTTTTATTGACCACTATGAAATTTTTATTGATCTTTTTTCTTTGACATTGTTCAAACAATTTGGTAATTTCGTGTATTAAACATTTTGGCATTTTCAATCAACATATGTTGTTAGTCTAAAGGACTATATAGTGGCATCAATTAATTTATGTAACATTATGGAAAATAAATAAAAATATTAATTAGTTATTGAAAAACAAAATGTAATAAAAAGAAGTTGCGTGGTTTGTGCAATAAGTGTAACTATATGGAGTATGTGACTGATAATGACAATAAACTGTTAACTAAATAGTGGGATAACAGACATGGACGCGGATCTTTTTTCCCAAAGAAAGCACAACAAATGGCTAAAGAGTGTCGGTAAAAGTTAAGAATCAGCTTCCTCAACATCTTCATACTTCGAATCTATTTGACTTTGGTCCGTAGTGTTCAAACTCCTTCCTACAAACACGTGTCCAATTGTTCTATCCGAAACCGCGTTCATCTCTCCTCTCTCTTTTTTTTTTTGTTTTGTTTATATTTTCATTAGCACCGTTCTTTCAGTTTTACTCTTATCTCTAAAAATACAAACCGATCATACAAAATTAAATATAATACATAATACTATTTTTATTATGTATCCTCTAAAAAAGTTTATTGAATTTAATATTTTAAAAGATTCAATAAAATATAATTATTTTAATTTATTCACATTTATACATATTAGAAGACGTAAAAATTAAAAGTAAATTTGGAAAACTTTAATTTGATATATTATTTATTTAAAATTTACCAACTTAACACTAATAAAAATGAGTTATATTGCGTATTACTTAAATTTTACCTGATTAATTTACAATTTTACAAAAATAGACGATTTGAATTTTTTCTAAAGTCCTTAATACTACTAACTAACAATATCTTGATCTGTTTTAGTAGTAAAATGAAAACACTCAGATCTCCTTTGACCTCACATCTTTAAAAAAAACATATCCAAAGAAAAACAGCACTATTTATCTACTTTTTCTATTTATTTAACGAGTAATCCCATAAACTGATTTTGAGATTAACAAAAAAAAAAAACAAGCTTAAAATTTGGATAAATACAGATAATTTGAGTTAATAGCCAAATAATTACAAAAAACGATAATTTTAAATAAAATAGACCCTATAATTAGCCTAAATTAACTAAAACTTTCACGGTCACAACAAAATCCACTTTTTCAATTATTTACAACAGCCTAATTTAAGCCGACGCACATGAAAAAATAAAAAAGACAACACAAACGTTTCTTCTTTCTAAAAAATCCAGCTGTTCCTCACTAAAAATATACATATACATTAATACACACGTATACGCCTATACAAACGGTCATATCTATTTATTTATTATATATAGTTTTCTCAATAAGAAATAAAAATCTCTCCGTCATAATAAAACACAACTCAACTCAAACGATTCACGGGTTCACTTTGAATCGTTTGATATTTCCCAATCTCTGAAAATAAATAAATAAAGATGGCCAAAGGGCCACCGTCAATCTCTCTCCTCCTCCTCCTCTCCGCCGCCGTGTTCCTCTCTCTCTCCGCCGTGATCTCCGCCATCGGTGTTAACTACGGAACTCTCGGGAACCTCCCACCACCTACTCAGGTGGCAAATTTCATCAAAACACAAACTTCGATCGATAGCGTCAAGATCTTCGATGTGAATCCTGATATCCTCCGTGCCTTCGCCGGAACTGGAATCTCCGTCGTCGTTACCGTTCCTAACGGCGATATTCCGGCGTTAGCTAACGGAATACAAGCTCGTAGGTGGGTTTCGGCTAACATTTTGCCGTTTCATCCTCAGACGAAGATTAAGTATATCTCCGTTGGAAATGAGATTTTGCTCACCGGAGATAACAACATGATTAATAATCTCTTACCGGCGATGAGGAATCTTAACAATGCTTTGGTTCGTGCTGGTGTCAGAGATGTTAAGGTCAGCTTTCTATTCATTTTTTCCTTATTTCCAGAATATTTTTTCTATTTTTTAGGAACCATATTATTAATTGTTTTTTGGTAAAGAAATAAATTCAAATATAGTTTGATGTTATTATTTTACAAAAATTTAGATAAACTTTGGAAATCTCTACTTTGAATTTGCGATATTGCTAGTGACGAAGTTTTCTTTTGTTTACGTAACTTCACCTCTTTTTCTTTTTAACTAAAAGAAAATGTAAATTATTACTATAGTGAAGTAATTGTTTTTTTTTTCCTTCAATAGTGAATTAATTGATTGGCGTGAAAAATGCGCTTTTTTGTTTTTTTCTTTTAAACAGAAACAATGCATTGATTGCGCATATAAAGTTGGAATAACAACGTTGAAAAAATATGCAAAACAAAAGCTGATTATTTTGAAAACTTAGATTCATTTTTTATCTGTTTTCTAAATTTAAATCCAAAATTTCACGCAAATGCAGAAATTTGCGTGTGCTTCTTTCGTTTTCTCCCCTACTTGTTGGTTTCTCAAAAGTAGGAAAAAAAAAAATCCAAAAATTTTGAAAGTTCCAGCGATGATGACTTCAAGATCTGACCATTTAGACTATCCCACGTGCTTATCTCACCGTCCAAGGTTATCCTTTAGAATTAGATTCGTGATGTGTCTGCTATGTCTTACGTTTCCTGTACTACATCATAATATATGTGATCTTATGAAAATGAAAATAATGTACCACCAATTTCTTAGGAAACTTAGACCAACATGATTATCATATGTTACTTGTTAGAAACTGAGAAGTAACAATTGATTCTCTAATGTTACTTGCAATTGGTCTCAGGTCACAACCGCACACTCACTTAACATCATAGCCTATGACCTGACCGGTGCACCAAGCAGCGGTAGATTCAGGCCGGGCTGGGACAAAGGCATATTGGCTCCAATCCTAGCTTACCATCGCCGCACCAAGTCTCCTTTCATGGTTAACCCATACCCTTACTTCGGTTTTGACCCGAAAAACGTCAACTTCGCCATTTTCCGTACACCGTACAAGGCGGTCCGTGATCCGTTCACCCGCCATGTCTACACCAACATGTACGATGCACTCATGGACTCGACTTATTCCGCAATGAAAGCTCTTGGATACGGAGATGTCAACATCGTTGTTGGCGAGACGGGCTGGCCGTCTGCTTGTGACGCACCTTGGTGCTCGCCGGCAAATGCTGCTTGGTTCAACCTCAACATTATCAAACGTGCACAAGGCCAAGGGACACCTCTCATGCCTAAAAGACGTTTCGAGACTTACATTTTCGGTCTCTTTAACGAAGAAAACAAACCCGGTCCAACCGCAGAAAGAAACTGGGGGCTTTTCCGATCTGATTTCTCCCCGGTTTACGATGTTGGTCTTCTCCGAAACGGACAAGGTGGTGGCGGCCGTCCAGCATTGCCTGCACCTAGTACTGCCGGCGGTAAATGGTGTGTGGCGAGGTCGGGAGCAACCGATGCGCAGCTGCAAGACAATATTAATTGGGTGTGTGGTCAGGGAGGCGTTGATTGTAAACCAATCCAAGCTGGCGGTTCGTGCTTTAACCCGAGCAGTGTGAGGACGCACGCGTCTTTTGTGATGAACGCTTATTTCCAGAGCCATGGTCGCACTGATGGTTCTTGTAATTTCAGCGGAACTGGTATGGTAGTAGGGAACAACCCAAGCAATGGGGCGTGTAAGTATTAAGAGATTGTCTATGTAGCATTTGTCTGAAATATCCTAACATAATCGTTATGAGGAACTTTGGATTGGAGAGATCATCCTCAGCTTTGTGTTTAATATTCGGATGTTGTAATTTTAAGGTTTTTTTTTTGTTAATTCTTTTTTCGTTAATCCCTTTAATTTAAAATAAATAAAGTGGAACTTCTCATAAGATTTGCTTCAGAGTTACGCTTAAAAGCATTGATTTCAGGGACTTATGATCTTTATGTTTTAGATGGTCCATCAACCTACAAAAGCAAAATAAACGTTAGAACAGTATCTTATCTACCATATGATTATGTCTTCGGTAACACAAAACACTCAACAAACGGTTAAAATGACATTCAGAAATGAGAATGAGTAACATGTCACTGTACAACTGACATTACATTGTTAACATTGTGTGACATTGACAATGTGAGCACAACATAGTTGACATTTTGTTAGTCAAATATATAAAATAAAATATGAAATGGTGGAGTATAATTTTGATCTCATTCAAACACCATGTAGAAGTAGACAAGTAGTGAAACTTGCTATTGATAACTAAACCACATTGTAATGTGTAGAGACATTACAACTACATAGACCAAATATAGTATCACATAGTGTAACCCCTCACTTCTTCTAGTTTTATTCGGTTGATGCGTCATGTATGTACAATGACGCTGAAACTAAACTCTGAAATCATAACAAACACTAGATGATGGTTTTACAGAATATAAAGAAAAGTTTTATGATGAAAATACATGTGAAATGGAAGAAACTAAATTTACAGAAAGATTGATCAAACAAACTAATTAAATGTAAATACTCCATATGATTTTATATATATAGTTCTCCAATCGACCAATTCTTCAACATTCTTGATCAAGAAATCATAAACAACTTGTTTGATTACTCCCATTTACTTAAGAATTCAAAGTTAGATTCAGCTTCTTTCTGATCACAATCCAATAAAGTGCATAAACTAAAACTAACCCAACTCAACAATTTAATCTTATTCATACCATAATCATCAACCACCCCAAAAAAAACAACAAAATTAATAACAATCCGTCATCACAATTCAATAGGGAACCAAAAATAAATAAATAAACCGAACTTTTATATATATAAAGGAAAAATAGTAACAAAAAAGAAGAAAAATAAAAAGGCACAGTTGGCAATAGTTGAAAGTTTAGTGAGCCATGGCAAAAGGAGGACAAGAGTTGTAATTAATAGTTTTCTGGTGGGGCATTACAAGCATTGCGGTGTGATCCATGAAATCTTTCAAAGCCACCACCGCTTGTAATATTACCTTTAAGTCCTCCGCCGCCGCAAACCCTTCTTTTCCGGCGTTTCTCACGGCGTATACGTAAAACGTTATACAACCTTTCCTAAACTTAAACCTCGCCATCTCCCAATTCTTTGACTTTCTGATCATCTTCTTGTTCACATCTCCAAGTGGAATCTCCGGCGGCCATATTCCTCCCTCCGCCGCAACAACCGATGACTTCATCGCCTCTGTTTCGAACACGAACACTACAACTTTTGATTTCTTTGTTCCAAGACCGAGTGTTAGTGTATGCCAAGCGTGGTGTGCAAGGATTGTGAAGTTTGTCGGAAGATACGCCGCCGTGGAAAGAAGCGGCGGAGATGATGATGAAGAAGGGAGAGAGAGGAGTTTTAGAAGCTCGAGTGTTCTTGCTCGTCGGATTGTGAATGATTTGACGATTATTTGGCCGCCGAATTTGAGACCTTTTACGTCGGAGGAAGGTTTGAAAGATATGTCTGAAGATTGATGCTTCTCTTTCTTCTTCTTCTTCTTTGTTTTCTTCTCTTTCTCTGCCATGGCGGTTTCTCTGTTTCTTCTTCTTCTTCTCTCTCTTTGTGATGTGAAGTTTGGTAACTTTGGTTTGGTGCTTTTGATTGAGTTGAGCCACTCTCTTTCTTTCTTTCTTTTAATTTCTTTTTTTACTTACTTTATTTTTTTTAGTGAATTATGTTGTTTCTTGATTTTGTAATATTATTATTACAACAGTCATGAGACAGGTTTCTGAAGTCTGTTTAATTGCAAAGTTTGTTTAGACATCAACTGTAATAAATGCGACTTCTATAGATTTTTGTAAACTGCACAATAAATAACAATCTAGTTTATAATAGTTATATCTTCAAAAATCTAGTTTATAATAATAGTACTAGTGTTTAGTGTCTACAACCATTCCCACCAAACTCAACATCATAGTTCATTTGAAAAGAAACAAACAGTAACTATTGATGATATAATTTGGTCTGAAGTTTTTGTTTCAATGGTTCTGATTTCCATAACGAAAGTGCCAAATGTTCTATAAATTTTTATAAGTTTGAAAGATGAAATGTTGGGTGAGCTATAAATTCACCAAGACGTAGTGTAAATATAGTGTCGGCAATAGTAGGGGAGGAAACTTCAATCTTATATAATTGATGCTACTATCGATAATGTTATCAAACTGTTTCTACTTTCTAGTATTGTTAATTCAGTTGGAAGGTTTGATCTTATTTCATAGTGTTTGGTAGAATTTTTTTAATCTCAAAAAAGGTTAGTATTATTAGGTTTTCATATTTGTTAGGAATTCGTTAATTTTTTAACTGTCATAATAAAAGTTCTAAAATCAAATCCCACAAGTGGCATACATGATGCATGGGTGTTACCTAGTACAAAACAACCAAGCAGTTTTAGTGGCTTAAATAGGCATATCAAAGAAGTTTTTGTTTGGTAGATTGCTTAAAATACGTAAATGCATGTAGGTGAAGTCTCGACCGGTCCTAGTATTATGATGTCAAAAACCATTAATTTACATGCACGACTAGTCAAGCCCCCTTTTATGTTTTCATCAAAAATTTTGTCTTGCACCGTCAAGGAAAATTTAACTTTCAACGTTGCTTAAAACATGGTTTAGTCGGTAATCAATTATTAGTCAATAGAGTAAGAACAACAGAGCGACAAGTTTGCAACAACTTTTTGTATAATGATTTTGCAACAAATTTTTTAATCTCTGATAACTGAGAAATACTTCAAGATTGGATTTTTGACTAATATATTTTGTAATAAACAAATTACATTTTTCATCTATAAACTTTGAAGTTTCTTTGTAATTTTGTATACTTGTTTTATTTTGTTTTAACAACATATTATATGAGAATATAAATATAGATAGTGACACAACAAAGATAATAACACATATGATCAGGTTACATATTTGGTCTACGTAGTTGTTAAAATTGATGTCTGGGAGAGAGTTAATTAGGTAGTCTATAATTTTTTCGTTTAACATAAATATTTTTTTATAGTAAAAACTAATAATGGAAAAAAAAAAAAAGAGTGGGATAAAGATTTGATGGTGAAGCTGGTAATGATGGTACCAAATGTCTCACACATGACAGGTATGAGTGCATCCATTAAAAGCATATTTTCGTAGCAGCAATTAGAGTGGCTCCACAATATTGCTTTTTTCTAAAGTGATACATTATCAAAAGGTGTCTTCGATTTATTATTTTAGATTATGGATAATATAATATATATGCTATTATAAGTGTTAAGAAAGTATATTAAATTAGTAGTATCACATGTGACATTTACCATCCTATAATATTTGAATGTTCATATATTGAATTTGTATATCTATTATGTGTCTTATAAATGTAAATGGCCACTTTTGCAAAGAGAATAATATATGAGTTTTACTTGTTCTAACTTGATTGTCTTAATGTATAGTAACGACTTCCATTTTCTTAAGTGGGTGGATGAAGTTATGGTGGAGTGGAGGGGGTTGAAGATGTACCTTCGTCTGTTCCTACTTTGAGTTACTAACAACTTTGTTTGTTTCTTCGGATATAATGAGAAAATTGGGACTTCGAGATTTACTTTTGCCATAATTTGGAACTTTTTATATCAAGCTTGATAGAAAACAAAATCTTAACCGTTTCTAACTCTAAAATTGTACGGCACAGATGTATACCGATTTCGGTTTCAAATTGGTTTGGTTAGACTTAGACGTAACAATACTCGAATTATTCTAGAGAACAAGATAAGGGAAAAGACAATGACAACGCAAAAGATGAATCAAAGAAGAGAGCAAGAACAAAACTGTATATCAAAATGAGATTTTTATGTTTTGACCTGCAACACGAGACAGGCTCAAAATCAATGGGACCAAAAAATAACAAAGAAACAGAGGATTTTGTCAGTGTTGTTTAGCACTTTTGCATCACCCAAAGTTCTTATTTCAAAGTTTTCTCCTTTCTCTTTTCAGTCTGAGAATTCATATAAAAGGAAGAGTTTTTTAGTTGATGGGTTCCTTTCCGATGGCTTTCTGGACAAGCTCGGCTTGCTCTTTGACATGGAAAGTGTAGAAACCGGTGGCAGTAGCAGCAGAAGGACCACGACCAACATACTTAATGTCTTCCATATCTCCTCTGTTTAAGCTTCTCATTGCTGTCCATAGCCGTGGAGTTATGTAGCTGAATGCTCCCATGTTCATCGCCTCTTCTTGGCACCAAACGATCTCCGCATCTGTTTCAGACCAATACAAATACAAGTTTTAGGGGTAGACATAAAAGCCAAACCGAACCAATCCAAAGATATTTTAGGTACGTACTTGGATATCTCTTCAGCTCACGCTGAATGAGATCATATGGAAAAGGACAAAGCTGTTCCACTCTACAAATAGCAACATCGGTTGCGCCAACCTTCTTCCGCTCATCGTCGAGCTCATAATAAACCTACAAAGATGCAAAAGCAAGAATTTCTCCTTACAAATCTGGGACTGGCAAGATTCATATTATAAAATGAACGGAGCTTATACCTTTCCGGAGCAAAGTACCAATCTTCTGATGCCTTCTTCAAGATCAGAGTGATCATTCTGGTCCTTGATTAATCGCTTAAATCTAGTTCCTTGCTTGTCAAAACCTGGGTGTCCTTGGACATCATCAAACTCTGAGAGATTTGATTTGCAGTCCTTGTGACGGAGCAAGTTCTTTGGTGCCATTACAATCAGAGGCTTACGGAAGTCTCTGTGTATCTGCAATATGAGTGACATTGAGAAATTGTAAACTGGAAACAACACTTGGTGACAGGTAAAAAAAGATACACCAGAAATAGGTCTTACCTGTCGCCGCAGAACATGGAAATAGTTGGCAGGAGTTGTGGCATTGACAATCTGCCAATTACATTCTTGAATTTGCTTTCGCATTGTTGGTTCCATGTCGGGTATGACATAGGGATTATCATCACTCATCTGTAACATAGGATAGTTGAGTCAGGAAGAGAATCAAACGAGATAATATATTTTCACTAATTCAACACCGTAAGCCATAAGGTGTAATAAAATCAAGGACAGAGTTTACCTGAAGGTAACGTTCCAACCTCGCACTTGAATGTTCAGGGCCCTGACCATCGTAACCATGGGGAAGTAGCACAACAAGTCCGGTTTGACGCAGCCATTTGGCTTCTCCACTGCTGATGAACTGATCAAATATCACCTGAGCTCCATTGGCAAAGTCTCCAAATTGAGCTTCCCATAGTACCAACGAGTTTGGGCTTTCCATGGAGTAACCCAATTCGAACCCAAGGACACCAAATTCTGAAAGAGAACTGTACACAACAAGCAAAACTTCTTAGTAAATCTTTACAAAGAGAATTCTGGTATGCAAGGAACAAATACAATGGATTTCTCTCAATATGTAAGATCGCGTTTGGGTGAGAAAAAAAAGTTGAGCATAGATGGTCAATATCCATTACACACAGAAAGAACAAAAAACTTATGTCAGTTTACTCTGAGCTGTCAAAAACAATATTTCCTAGAGGGAAGGATGGAGGTAAAAGTACCTGTTGCTAACAGTAAACATCTCAGGATCCTGATTCATGATAAGATGATCTAGAGGACAGTACTCTTCTCCAGTTTCCTGGTCATGAAGGACAGAGTGACGATGGCTAAATGTTCCTCGTTCAACATCCTGACCACTCAACCGAACATGATTGCCTTCCACAACTAAGGTAGCAAAAGCAAGAGCTTCTGCAAGAGCCCAGTCAACTCCTTCTCCTGATTCAATCATTTGGGCACGTTGTTCATAAACTTTCTTCACTGCCCTGTGTGGCTTGAAGTTTTCTGGAAGCGATGAAATTGCCTTGCCAACAGTCTTAAGTATCTCTGGTTTGACGCTGCAGAAGAGTGTAAAATTTAACGGACAATAGGACACACAAAAAAAGAAAAAAAAAGGACAAACCTAACTCACCCAGTGTTTCTAACACGTGAGATCTGCTCAGGAGACTTAAATCCAGCCCAATTGGTTGAAAGCCAATCTCGTTTCTTCGGGAGATAGTCTTTACTAGCGACAAATTCTTCATTGAGGATGGTGTTAACCTTTTCCTGTATCCGGTCGATATCCTGTTGTGATACTTCACCGCATTCCAAGAGCTTTTTGTGGTAGATCTGAAGGGTTGAAGGATGGTTTTTGATAACCTGTCAAATTGAAAAGCGATAAGGCAATTCAAAGAATTAGAAAACTGCAATAAGTCATAAATCCATAGCAGATTCTTTTTGGGTAACATATACCAAAAATAATGTCACAAACCTTGTACATTTTTGGCTGAGTGAAGGATGGTTCATCTATCTCATTATGCCCGAACCTACGGTAGCAAACCAAATCAACGACAACATCACAATGAAAAGTCTGACGCCACTCAGCAGCAAGCTCGCAAGCATGAACAACAGCCTCAACATCATCCCCATTAACATGAAAGATGGGAGCACTCAAAGCCTTAGCAACATCAGTACAATACTGGGATGATCTCCCAGCCCTTGGATCTGTCGTGAAAGCCACTTGGTTGTTCACCACAATATGTATGGTTCCTCCGGTGGTGTAGTTTGGAAGAGCACTAAGATGAAGAGTTTCATAAACTACTCCTTGTCCAGCAAAACTACCATCTCCATGAATCAAAATACCTAAATTTTTGGTCCTGTCTAAATCATTGGAGTAGTACTGTTTTGCTCTGGTTTTGCCAACAACAACAGAATCTGCAGCTTCCAAGTGACTTGGATTAGCAACCAAAGAGAGATGGATCTTCTTTCCACCTCTTGTAGGTCGATCATAAGAGGTTCCCAAGTGATATTTGACATCACCAGTTCCAGTGTAGCCAACTTCATCTACAGGCCTAATACCACCACTGAACTCACTAAATATCTGACGGAGTGGCTTCCGAACAACATTACCCAGAACATTTAATCTTCCTCTGTGAGACATTCCAATAACAATACTCTCTACTCCGAGGTCTGCTGCCCTGTCAAACATCTCCTTCATGCCAGGAATTAATGATTCTCCACCCTCAAGTCCAAATCTTTTAGCTGTTGTCCACTTAGTAGCTAAGAAATTCTCAAACTGAGTACTCCATGCAAGACGATCGAGAATCACCTCACGGCGCTCCCTGTTGTACCGCCAAGGAGTTGGTGTCTCAATCTTTTCTCTCAACCAGTTACATTTCTCCCGATCTGCAATGTGCATATACTCGAACCCAATGTTACCGCAGTATGCCTGTTCGAGCCGTGTTAATATGGATCGAAGGGTCTGCACTGGCCGGTTCTCAGACATAAATCCCGACATCTGCCACACTCCCAAGAAAAACTCTCTGTCAAGATCAGCCTCAGTGAATCCATAGAGAGCCAGGTCAAGATCCTCAGGGATCTCTCGTTGCTCCAAACCTAATGGATCCAACTTTGCTTTCATGTGACCATTCACCTGATAAGCCCTTACAAGTAACAACAGCCTCATACTCTCCTGAATTGTCTGCCCAGAGATGCCAGGAGACGTGGCAGCCTGACCAACAAAGTTTCTAAAGAAATTATCCCAAGACTCATCTACACTATTAGGATCAGCTTCCCAAGCTCTTTGTAGCTCCTCAAGGTAGACACTGCTCGTCCCATCTAAGAAACTATCAGTTAGCTTAGAAAGAGGTACAGCTCTAGGAACTGGAGCACTCTGAGCCTTTGGTCTGTAAACAGTGGAGTGAAAGCAACGATTTTGAGAAGGAAGGGTCCGTGTCCTTGTTGCATAAGAACCACCCTGATTCAAAATCCTTCTAACAGCTAGCTTTGTAACACTCGAACCAGCTCGAAACCACACCATTTCACCAGATTAAAAACAATGCTTTAACTTCAATACTTAACAATGACAATAGCGCATTCAACAATCGTCGTTCTCCGCTGAAAAAGTAACAAACACACACACGTTAATGGCCGCTACTGAAATGAAGAATCAGAGAGATCTTTTTCCCCAACAATTTCTCGAGTCATGTACTCAGAAATAAAACGAAGAACAAAGTACGACCTAAGATTCGACTCCATAACCTAGACAACAAAATAGAAAAGTCTCAAACATAATCTGGATCAAAAACAGGACGAAATCTACGAATCTGATGATGACAATCAGATTCGAGAAGCAAAAGGATAGATCCGTTCTTGGATTGGATTAAGAAAGCTTCATTTTTTTTCCGATTGCGAAGGAACTGAGTTACCTACCAGGACCGGAGGCGAAGAAGAGAAGAACGGAGGAAGGAGGAGAGGAAGAGGGTTACTTTTAAAGCTTTGCCCTTTTTTTTATTGGTCTACAATGAAAACGCCATTATTGTTATGGAATATGGTTCTATTTAAGTAAATATTGTATTTAGGGTTTATGTGTTAAAAGGAAATTAATACATACTTATGAACTGTGAATATTTTTCTATGGAAGATTTGTCAAACAGATACCATAGTTTTGGAAACTTGTAGAATGAAAAAAGAATGTTGTAATGATTTACTGACTTTTTCTCAGGATTTTGTAATCCTTATTATAATTATGGATTAACAACAACAAGTCAACAATGTGAATAAGCTTTTACTCTTTCCTCTATTTTTGCCCTTACCTGCGTGAAACGCCGTTCCAAAACAAAAACTGTCTTTTTGTCCAAGTCCTGTTTTCTCAGCGGTCAAAGTTGCGTTCTTCGTAAGCGACGAAAAATGTATGCAGACGTGTTCGTATATCATCGGACAAATGTTTTTTTTCCATGTATATCTTGTGCTATGATAACATTTTTTTATTTTTGATAGTTAAATATAATATTTAATATCTTTATTTCTAACTATTCATCTGTAATTAATAAAATATTAAAAATTTTAATTATTTACTGATTTAAATTTTTTCACGTTATATTTGGTTCCAATATTACAACTGATGTTCTCCGTTCTTTATATTTGTAAGAATATCTTCGATAAATACATGCATATTTCTTTTTTATAAGATATTCGTTTAAACGTTACAAACATTTTTTCTTCACAGATGGTAAGGATTTTGTCGAGTAATAAAAATTCATTAGCATATTTCCTTTTTGTTACTCTACAAAAGTCCTACGACGACGTGATCTTGCTTGAAACTAAGATATTAACATACTATAGAAAGATAAATATTTAGTTTATGTAAATTTTTTAATCCTTATAAAAATATCTTACAATAAAGTCAAAATATGTACAAAATCTATGTATATATATACATACATATATTTAATCTATGATATAATAAAATTTATTTGAACTAAAAAATTAGGAAATATTATTTTTTATTTTCTAAATTTCATAATCTTTTTTTTTTCTTCTTATGTCTTATCTTGATATTTTATAATCTTTTATAAATGAAAAATAATGACAACTATACATTATAATTATCTCCACACAATTATAATAAATTATCTAAATTAGATTTTTCATTATTTCTATTTTTTTTTTGTAATTTAGCTTTTATTTTATTTTTAATAATTTTTAATCAAATCTTTTAATAATCAAGAAATCAAGTTTACATTTTCTTGATGGAAGTTAAGCCAAGCGGTTGAGGAGCTGCTTGGTAAGCTGGCTGAATCTCGATCCCTCGAATATGTCAGTAGAGCCACATATCCCATAAATAGGTGTTACGGGTGTAACTGTTGACTTCATCAAAAACAGTTTCTGAAGCTGGAGGTGGAGATGTGCATGGTGGAGATGTGCGTGGGCGCAAAGATGTTACTATCATGTATTCTATGTAGGTTTTTTTATCAAGTTATAACTTCTATGGTGTTTTTTCTTTTCAAGTGTTCCTTAGACTTGTTTGATTACTATACAATGTTGAACCAAATGTTCTGTTTTGATTTTGCTATAACTTGGATACTAAAAATATTATATCTGTCTAAAAAAAAGTGAATTATGGTTTTCTTTTGTCTAAAATCCTATCTCAAACATAAAACATATAATAAAGTAAATTATTTTGATATGTGCGATTGTTGGCCGAACAAATTCAAATCCCAACGACTCCCAGCCACCGAGCATCTAACCATTGATTAAGCGGCCGCATTTTTAAACAAGACTACTTTCTATTTTTCATTCCACTTAATATATTTCTATATTTTATATTCTATGTTTTATAATAAGTATCATTTTAGCATTTTCACATAAATTAAGAAAACATATTAATTTTTTTTTTATCTTTTTTTAATTCAAATTGGTTTTTGGTATTTTTCTACGTACTTGAGATTAAATTAAATATTTTACACCAAATTTTACATTGAAAATTTAAAACGACATTTATTTTAAAATAAAAGAAAAAGTACTACTTATATCTATGTCGGTTCTAATCTAGTTATTGTATAAGTTTTAAATATGTATAACTTTTGAAATGAAGATAATCATACACGAAATTAACTAAATTAAATTCCCGGTTTTTCATTTCTTACAACTACTAATATTGACATATTAATTAATTTATCAAAAATTGTCTTCGGTTTAAAACATATTCAGATTTATTATAAGAACATTGGAGATCAATGAAGATTAAGAACTGAAGAGGAAGAAACGAGGAAAGCGATACTACATTCTACAGTATTAGAATGCATACTTATGTTTCATTCCCTCCATCACAAGTCCAACATAAGTAGCTAGAAAAATCTCGACATTTTAAGTAATATAATGCCTTTACTATCAACTCAGCTGACACTATAAACTTGTGAAATTTTTCATACCCGAGACCCTTGGATTTGCATCTTCAACTGAGCTGTGATGTCAAATGCACAAGTTGCATTTTGTCTTATAAAGACTAATCTTCAATCCTTTGAAAATTAGCTTAACAACTCAAGATTAATCTCTAAGATCAGATATGTTTTCAGACCTTCCACTGAACACAAGTAGACTATGAGAACTGTACTACATATTATTCACAAGTTAATAAATTACTTGCTAGACAATTTTTTCAATATGAAAACAAAACCTTTTATTGTCTACAATTATACTGCAAAATTGGAGTAAGGACTCGATTTTGGATGCGATATTCAATCCGGTTATGTCTTATTTCAATATTATATTATAGATTCGGTTTGCCTAGTATACAAAATTCACTCTGAAATTTATTTTAAACCGGACTATGGTTTAGTTCCTCGTCCTCGATAAAAAACCGAACCATGACCTAAATTGCGCTCCAAATTTTGTCAGTCTCTCCTTCCTCTGCTTCTTCTCCGGTGAAGGTCATCATCAATGGCGGCGAGGTTAAACACTTCGCTTCATAACGCCCTCTCTTTGTTAAACCCTTTTAACACTCCCCTCAACACAAAACCATTCTCTTGTAGAAACAGCTTCAGATTTTCCAAAAAGCTTTCTTCTTATTCTCAATCTTCCTCCGGGAAGAGAGCTCTCTACTGCACTTCCAGTTCCCAGGAAAATAGCGTTGATGGTGCCGAGACTTTTGTCCTCACCACTCCTCTTTATTACGTAAATGCTCCTCCCCACATGGGTAGTGCTTACACCACTATCGCCGCCGATTCAATTGCTCGTTTCCAGGTGTGTTTCTCATTCAGTCTCTGGCATAAAGTTTCAATTTTTTTTTCTAGAAATCAAAGGGTTAATTTTATGGTTGTTAATTATGTAGAGGCTGCTTGGCAAGAAGGTTATCTTTATCACAGGTACAGATGAACATGGTGAGAAGATAGCTACATCAGCAGCTGCTAATGGACGTAACCCTGCTGAGCACTGTGATCTCATTTCTCAATCTTATAGAACTCTTTGGAAAGAACTCGATATAGCTTATGACAAGTTCATCAGAACTACTGATCCTAAGCATGAAGCAATTGTGAAAGAGTTCTACGCTCGAGTTTTCGCAAACGGTGATATATATAGAGCTGATTATGAAGGACTTTACTGTGTTAACTGCGAGGAATATAAGGTTAGATTTGGAATGAGAAAAGATGTATACTTTCTTGTCTGTGGCACAAGTTTTATGGTCTGCTTTGTTTTTTACTTCTGTAGGATGAGAAAGAGTTGCTTGAAAACAATTGTTGCCCTGTCCACCAAATGCCATGTGTTGCGAGGAAAGAAGATAACTACTTCTTTGCTCTATCGAAATATCAGAAACCGCTTGAAGACATTTTGTCCCAGAATCCTCGTTTTGTGCAGCCTTCGTATCGTCTAAATGAGGTGAGACACAATCTGCAAAATCTCTTCTTTGTAGCATTCAAGTAGTGCTTGTGGACCTTTGGTGATACAGATTATTCAGAAGAAAACAGAGCTTTTTTCTTTTAGTATAGCTCATTCTATCTTATCCTTTTTCTAATAGGCTCTTTTATAGGTGCAAAGTTGGATAAAGAGTGGCTTAAGGGATTTTTCCATTTCTCGAGCATTAGTAGATTGGGGAATTCCTGTTCCTGATGATAATAAGCAAACTATATATGTTTGGTTTGATGCTCTACTGGGGTATATGTCTTTTTCCTTTTCTAGTGGTTACTGCTTAATTCTTCGTTGTCTCCACAGATTTGATGTAATGTAATAACTTATATCTGTTCATATAAAGAAAGGTTGTTTCCCTTAGTTGCGAGATTAAACTTTGATGTCAATTTTTTCCGCCTTTCATTACAGTTACATATCAGCTCTAACAGAGGACAACAAACAACAAAATCTAGAAACTGCTGTTTCATTGGGCTGGCCTGCTTCATTGCATTTGATCGGAAAGGTATAGCTTAGACTCATTATCGACTCTTGTGATATTAATCTGATTCCCCTTCAATATGTGTTTCTAATTGGAATTTACTGGAAACAATAACAATTTCATGATCATTAGTTTTAACGTAATTGCTGATTCTTCGTTGTTTTGGGTCAATAAAATGAAATGAAATAGAGTGTAGTTAAATGATTAGGAGAGAACTGTTTGTTTCTAGCTTATATCTTTTCTGGATGGCGGGAAGAAGTACAACTTTCTTCACGCATGTGATTCCAAATTCATGACTTCATATTTGTCTATTTGATAATGGCATTTTTCTGCAGGATATTCTACGATTTCATGCCGTCTACTGGCCTGCCATGCTAATGTCTGCTGGTCTGAACCTTCCCAAGATGGTGTTTGGCCATGGGTTTCTGACAAAGGTATATAACCAAAAAACTCTTGATGCTGCATATTCCCTGTTCAGTGTTGAGTTCTTTGTTCTTGCCAACTTCCTCCATTCATGCTTTTATGTGAGAAGAATATTGGATTTTTCTTTTCTGATATCCCCATGGTTATCAAATTATAGGATGGGATGAAGATGGGAAAATCTTTGGGGAATACTTTAGAGCCTTTTGAGTTGGTTCAGAAATTTGGGCCAGACGCCGTGAGGTATTTCTTCCTTCGGGAGGTGGAATTTGGAAATGATGGGGACTATTCAGAAGACCGCTTTATAAAAATTGTCAATGCACATCTCGCCAACACAATAGGTTTCTTAACCTACTAAAACTAAGTCTTTAAGTAGTTTTCCAGTCTTTTGGTTATTTAGCACGGAATTAATTTTTGAAAAATGTTCAATGATGCATTTCTCTCCAGGAAATCTCCTTAACCGTACTCTTGGCCTTCTTAAGAAGAACTGTGAGTCCACTCTAGTAGTAGATTCGAGTATTGCAGCCGAAGGAGTTCCTCTGAAAGACACAGTGGAGAAGCTGGTAAAGTTCCAATGACATCTTTGACTTCTTGATGCATAATTTCGTCTCTCTAATGGCTTCGTTAGGCCAATCCTAAATCCTAAATTGTACCATTCTCTCTTAAAAAGGTTGAAAAGGCTCGGACAAACTATGAAAATCTGTCATTATCATCGGCGTGTGAGGCTGTGTTAGAGATTGGAAATGCGGGAAATACGTACATGGATCAACGGGCACCTTGGTTTCTGTTCAAACAAGGTGGTGTCTCAGCAGAAGAGGCAGCCAAGGTCTTATCTTGTTTCTCTAATTGCCATTCTTCGTAGAAAACAAAGGATTTGTTACCAGTTTGACGATTCGAGGATATCTCAGGTTAGTAACGGGTTTTCTGGCTAAAATTATAGGATTTGGTGATAATACTGGAAGTAATGAGAATTATAGCGGTTGCGCTATCCCCGATTGCACCTTGCTTAAGCCTGAGGATATATTCACAGCTTGGCTATTCAGTTGATCAATTCAATAGCATAACCTGGGTAAGAAATGATTTCCATCACCTGTTTTGTGTTACAGTTGAACAACTTAATGAAATAAGCTTTGATTTAACGGTTGTGTTTCTTTAGAATGACACCAAATGGGGAGGGCTAAAGGGCGGACAAGTAATGGAGCAAGCGAGTCCCGTTTTTGCAAGGATCGAGCTGAATCCAGAGAACGAAGAAGAGGAGAAGGAGCCAAAGGTTGGTAAGAAAACTGGAAAAGCTAAGGTCAAGGTAGTAGTAGAGCAAACTCCAACTGTAGCAGAAGCTTGAGCCAATTCAACAAAATCTTGATAAACTGATTACAGCATTCCTCTGATCTCTTGAATTCTTTTGATGGTTTTGTTATGTAAACTTCAGATTCAGTAATTGATCTTCTTTATGGTAGTAAAGATGTTAACACATATGAATCAACTACATAAAAGAAATGTAACAAAGAGACTCTTGTTATTCCATTAAAGAATCAGTAAAGGTGAAAACGAGAGCCTGTAATAAGGAAACATGCAACTCGAAAACCAGAGAAGAAAGAAGAGAGAGCTAGGAAGAGAAAAGCTGCAAAGCCTAACCCAATGGCTACGTCTGACTGCAGACAGAAGGCTTTGTTAGCCGTACACGTGTCACCTCCCCTCATCGTTCTAGCCAATGCTGCTGCTGCCGATCCTGCCGATAGCAATAGGTACGAGAACACCTGCAAATACCAATTTTCAACTTCAACATTACTATTTTAATTGAGGATTAAATTAAGATCAACAACTTAACAATATAATAATTAATTCAATTAGAAGCAATCATTGAGAAACATGTTTCCTTTAATGACGACTATGCAATTTAATTAAGCTTTAAAATATAGAGTAGAGTTGATACCTGGTCATGGCCAAAATCGAACCAGACCTGGAAAGCTTCAGGCCATAAGGTGGTTTCTCTTGAAAATTCCCAAACGCAAGTTCCCATTTCAAACACCGAATATAACGCCACGATCGCGTTTGCCACAAACACGAATCTGCAACCCAAAAAAAAAAAAACCGATTCTGAGCTCAATTCCAAAAAAAAAAAAAAACCAGATTCGCTTTGATTTTGAAATTGAGAGAGAAGAAAGGAGAGAATCGAACCTGAAAGCGTCGAAATCGTACCAGTGAGGAGAACCGGAGCCGCGAGAATTGGTGAGCATAAAGACGGCGGAGGCGATGGAGAAAGAGAAAGAAGCGAGGCGGAGGAGGAGAATTAAAGAGTTGAATCGGCGGAGTTTCTGAGCTGTGACGGTTGAGTGGAAGTGAGTTCGGTCCCGCCAAGTCGGAGATTCACCGTTACGGAAAGCATGCGGCGAGCGCATGGCGGAGATGAAAGATCGGAGGAGATAGATTCTACAGTTACCGGTGAAGAAGAAGAAGAAGAAGATTCATGAGAAGTGCGGCGGTTTTAATGTGCTTTGGTTGCAGTCACGAGGCATTAGAGAGATAGAGAGAGACAGAGATAAGAAAGAAGAATGAGAGGGAAAGTGATGCAAAAAAAGAGAAAGCTGAGAGAGTGATAGTTTCATAACCGGGCTGGTTCAATGCCGCTTTTCTGAATTGTTTTGGTTTAGGCTCGTGGTTTAGTTGGTTTACCAATGGTCATTACGGTGATGTGTGCGGAAATAATGAAAGTACGTAATTGTGTAATAAATTTAGAATGGTGGGCAAACGAAAATAACTTCTTATTTTTTCTTTAAACATTTGACAAAAATAAATTAAAATCTATTTTTAATCTACGTAGAATTTTCAAAATGACAAATCGCAATTTTACGCTATTTGATACTATTCAATTAAAAAATATAATAAAAATAAAACGGTCGAAACATTAATGCAAAGGAGCTTTTTTACGTAGTAGTCAGAAAGATTCGACCAAACGGGTGAGAGCTAGTGAAAGTGCACTCTCGAAACGAAAGATTTGGTTTTCATATTACACTGGACATTTCTGACTTATCATTAAGAAAGCAATATTTTGTATTATAATTTTCATTTTCAAACATGGATTAGGTACACAAAAGGCAACAAATCCAAACCTTTTTTTTTTTTGTGTCTCTTTAAATATTTGTAGCAGACAGAAGTGTGTTGGGTAATTAAGGCTAAAGAAAGTTTGAAAATGACGTGCGGAGCCATTCACGAGAATAAACGATCAAGGTGGTGTTCGACTCCGACCAGCGATCGCGACTGTGCGTTGTTCGTTTGGCAGTCGCGGGATCCCGCGACTGGTCGCAGCGACCAGCGACTGCTAAATTTGAGTCGCTGAAAAAAACAGCGACTGGTCGCGATCGGTCGCTGGATCCTGCGACTGCCAAACGAACAACACAGCGACTGCTAAAATAATTTTATAAAAATAAATATTAATAAAAATATTTTATAAAAATTATAAAAACTGCCAAAATAATTTTATAAAAATTACATTCATAAATTTTTTTATAAAAATTTGTTATAAAAATTATTTTGGCAATAATTTTTAAACATTTCTTTTAAAAGAAGAAATTTGATTTATAATTAGTTTTTAATATTTTTTTATCATTTACTACTACTACATATATAAAAAATAAATATTAAAATTTTTATAACAAATTTTTAAGCCAAATATGATAAATAAAGTCCTAAATTTATCAATAAAAATATAACAAAAACATAAATTAAATTTATTTTTGTAGTAATTTTTAACATTTCTTTTAAATGAAGAAATTTGATTTATAATTAGTTTTTAATATTTTTTTTATCATTTACTACTACTACATATATAAAAAATAAATATTAAAATTTTTATAACAAATTTTAAAGCATTTTCACATATAAATGCATCCTAAATTTATCAATAAAAATATAACAAAAACATAAATTAAAATTATTTTGGCAGTCGCTGTGTTGTTCGTTTGGCAGTCGCAGGATCCAGCGACCGGTCGCAGCGACCAGTCGCGCGATTGATAAACGAACAACGACTTGCGATTTCTAAGTCGCAGTCGCAGCAGAACACGCCCTAACAAAATCGTTTACATATGAAAAGAGTAATTTAACACTACAAATTGTTCACATATTTTGGATCTTTTATTGTTTTTGTTTACTTACCAAGTTACCGTGTAAAACTCACGATAATATAATTGGCCTTTGTATCAATTTTCTAGGGTTTTAGCTTTCGAGATCCTCGAGTTTGCGGATTAAAAGTGTGATAAATCTCCAAGAAAAAATAAACACAATAGAGTAATATATATTAAGGAAGAAACCTAGCATTTAACAAGTGAATTGCAAAGAATTTGGGCTGTAATAATCAGTCATGTAACTGAAAATATGAATAAGTGATGATTGATAATTGATGAGATAAAATAACCATAGTTATTAAATTATATGGTCAGAATACTTAAGAATATAATATTTTCGATGCTCTTATCTTATGTATGTGCTCGTGGGCTGGACCGCAATCTTTAAGGACATCGAGTGGTTCGAGTTAGGGTTTTGTTTCTTATGATACCGCGGCTACATCAGTGGAAACTATTAACTACAAGTCTACAGATTTGGTTCAACACTCACTTTTGAAACAATACAACAACAAAAGTGAGTGTTGTTAACATCTACATTTTCTAGGTACCTAAACCCTAAGATGAAAACTTGTGTTCGATTTTGGTTAAATTGGGTTAACCATTATATGATGCATTTATCAGTGGATGTGAGGATTGCAAAACATATTCAAGAGAATATATATAAGTATATCAACTAAATAACAACATTGAAATATTCTTTCCCAATTTTAACTTCTGACTTTTTGAAGTTAAACAGAATTACCCTCGGTTAAATCTGAGATAATATCATGTTGACGTGATAAGTACTCTGCAACCCAAAACCAGAATAAAGTTAAAAGCCAGATCAAATGAAAATCAAAAGGGAATATCAAAACGAATCCATTAACGAGTGTAATGATATAATCCTAAAATATGGAGTGGATTTTATTCCACCATAATATTCCAAACCTTAAAGACAACCCAAAACCCCAAAAAAAAAAAAAAGAAAGAAGAAAGAGCAGGCTTTTGACAGTCAGATTCATCTGCTGCTTGCTTGAAGATGGTTCTGCTTACGCTCTCTCATAAGATTAGAAATGATATTTCTACAACACGAAAATAGCAGGAGAGATGTTCATAGCATCTCTTGCGATCTTCTGACACAGCGACTCACTTTCTTCCTAAACTCTGCTCTGTTGTCTCTCCATTCCTTTGCAGCTTCAACATTTGCCGGTGACTCGTCGTTGGGACCCGAGAGCATCGATATGATACTCAACACGATGCTTTCTACCTGCATCATACAGACCCAACATTAGCTTCAATGTATCTCTGTTTTCTTTTCTTATGATCTGATAAGAGAAGGCTATTGATTAAGAGGTACAGAACACAATCCACTCAAGCACCCTTACGAAAGAGGTTCAATCTAAGCTACACTATCCTCCAGAGTATTCCTAATTCCTGACTTATAAATTCCAAGAACATTTGAAATGCAAGTGACACAAATGCAGTGTCTAAGCTCAATATCAAACAAAACCAGTCTCTTTCTCCAACCGTTCTACACAAGGGAAAGCTAGCTGTATTCCAAGAATGTTAGGTTATAAAGCAGACCCCCAAGAAACTTAAACATCGTAGATAACTCAAACCCTGCAAACAAATTACCAGCGTGCTGAAGCTAAACGGTGAAAGAAAAAGATGAATGAAACACATACCGTATGGACAGGGGTCCAACGTTCTGAGGCAAGCTCGTATCCATTAGGATCGTCACCAGGAGGATGAAGAATAGAAATGCAAACTCTTCCATCAGAATAAACTACAGTCAAAAGAGTATAAATCATCAGAAGACTAAATCTAAAAGCTCGAGAAAAATGGAGAGAGTTATTACCAGAACCAGAATAATCACTAACCATTAGGATGCCACATCTCTGAGGTGAACGTCACAGTTGGTGGACTAACTGGATAATTCTCTGGAAACGTCATAATTGCATTAAAAAACCCACCTTCACTGCAATCAGAGAAATAAAGTTTTAATGCCTTGTAATCTGGTACCATAACAATTCATCAACAGAAAACATAATATCTAAGCTCACATCTATAAGAACAGACGAGGCAAAGAAGTCATTTATGTTATCCTCTATCAAACATAACATAAGTGGAGCAAATTGGCTCAACAGAACCCAATCAAATGAATCAGCTTAGCCAATGCAAAACAAATAAAGATGTCATCAAACTACAATTTGATCTAAAACGAAACAACCAACTCAATGCACAATTTGAAACATAGGGATTTCCGAAAGAATCAAAAAGAAACACACGAATTCACAAACTTACATTGAGAGACTATGCTATATAACAGAGGAAAACAGAGGAATAGTGCTAATTCAACAAGCAAGAAAATTTCAACAGAAACAAGGAGAGATTAGAAAAACTTACTACAAAGTATCAGGCGGACCCATAATTGAGACGCTCCATTGGAAAATGTTTTTCTCATCAACGAGCCCAGCTGAGAAACCATCAACCGGCTTCTTGCACAGATCTAAAAGAAAACAACAAAATTAGCTAAACCCAGAAACGAAATTCACCTCAATACTCGAAATCAAACCAATCGAGAGCAAAATCAAATCGAAAAGGTGAAATAAAACCCTAAACGGATCGAACAAGAAAGAGAAAAAGAGAAACCTTTAAGTTGTTTCTGAAGAAGAAGGCTTGCTTGATTCGTTGCCATCGTCGCAAGCCACTGGGCGAGAGAGAACGAGAGAGAGAGTAGGAACTAGATTCGGGGGAAGAGGAAGATGAGGGGAGCCAAGGATTTTGTAGATATAGAGATGGTAGAGATACAAACCGTCTCAATATTTACTTCTTTTAGGGTTGTTTATAAAAAAAGGGCCGTGTATACTTTTTTTTTATTCTTTTAGAAAATTATCTTGTTTTTTTTTTTGTGATTTAAAGTTAAAATGGAATATGTTGTTCATGAATGGGAAAAACTTACCAATTAGAGAGAGAGAGAGAGAGAGAGAGATATGTACACTTTTGATTTTAGATTTTGGTTAAATATATATATTACTTTAACTAATAAAAGAAGCCAAGACTTAGCCGATCTCGAGAAGCTAGGATTAGCCGTTCAGCCGCGACTAAAGATCAAGACGGAGATCGACCGAGTAAAGGACGTAGGAGGCTCAGCCATATTGAAGTTCAAAGGAGCTAATGATACCAAGACTAGCATAGGTCTTCAAAAAAGATCCGAACCATAACAATTTTCAACCAAAAAAAAATTAAAAATCAACCCGATTAGACATGCATTGCGACCAAAGAATAATCTAGAAGAGTTCCAACCACTAGAGCGTGAGGCCGGCCTTGCCACATCTTGGAAGGAGTCCAAAAAAACCAAGACCACTTACGATCATATGGAAACAAGCCCAAACCAAGCCTAATACAAAGTCCATATGCTTTAATTTGGCCAGACGAAGATATATATATATATATATATATATATATATATTTCTTAATTTGTTTTTTAATCGCCAAACTTTCACCAAAAAAGACATTTGCACTCCACTTAATTTCTTTTTTTCGGCAATTCAAATATATTATATTATAAAGAGTTTACAAAATATATAAATATTTCATTATAACCATTGACGCAAATAAAAGAAATTGAGACAATTTTAATGAAAAAATGAAAAATAATCAAACATTTTTTAAACTTATAGACTAATAGATAAAATATGTTATGTCCCCATTTGCCTCTAATATTCCGTTGCCATTGAATCAGTTTCATTGAAAGTATTATATGTCTTGTACTATCCTCAAACTTACATCGAGATGATAGACTAACATCTTGTCTCAATTTTACTTTCTAATGTAACTAACTTAACACTTAACATCCCACAATAATACTCCTAACACATTATCACACTAACACATTATCACACACTTGATCTCAACCATTGATCTTTCTGCACCTCAATCAGTCCTCCACAATAGGAGATTGCCACTCATTAAGCTACCCCTCATAATCAAATTCCGTTTATTTTCATCGCTTACAACTCAGTTTTCAAAAACAATCAATAACTTCTTTTTCTTTCTTCTTTGGGTTAATAAAAACTTATTTCTCTATTTTCATAAATTGTGTATTGATCTCGTACCCTCAATGTCGCGGGAGACATTGGTCGAAAACGTTTGTATCTTTATAAATAACGTTTTTATTGAATAATGAATTTAATACTAAATAAAATAGAATAAAAATGAAAAATATGATTGCTTCTCTATCTCTCTCTCATTGTGAATGTGTTGTATAAGACCATGTTTATTGCAGTTTCTTAAGTGAGGTTCTTAGGATTAAATTATATTAATTTAATCAAACAGTCAAATTAAACATAAGAAACTGTTCCTAATTAGGAGCTTTAGGAATCGATCCTTAAAATACACGTGTCACTCTCCAATTTTTTTTAATTCTTCACGCTCTATTCTTCTTCTTCTTCTTTTTTTTTTTTTTTTTCTTCTTCTTCTTATTCAAATCCTCTTCGATTCTTCTTTGTTTCTTAAACTCAGATTCTGATTATCACGGGGGAGCCGACGTATCGACGGTTATGAACAAAAAGAAGAAGAACGCACTGAGCCTCATTTCCGTCAAGCGGATTCTTCGAATCCCGAATGTGTAATAATCAGGTAAAGTTTCACCATTTCTCTTCTTGTTCATCTCTCTTAGTTTACCGATTCACCTTGTTTCGTTGTCTTTTTTCCGAGCTGTGATTGAATTTGAGGTCGGCTACTATTTTGGGTACATGGTTTGCGGATTTGTGACTGAAATTGAACTAGATTAGCTTGACTAACTTGTTGACATCTCGATTATACATATAAACATTAACTAAATTACTTGATATTTTTGTTCAATGATAGATATACTTGATTCACGTTTGAATTTTTGATTGATGTTTCTGCATCTATGTCCGTGTACGAGACTAAATGTTTTTTAGGTGATTCATTCAGTTTCTTCACTCTATGTAACATGAAGTCTGCTTGTTTTTCAGGTTGGTATCACACCCAACAAATTTTCAAGGCAATCACGGTTCATCATGGCATAGGAAGAATGGATTTGCAAGTCATTTAGTCAGGTAAGTTGTTTGTCCTGGCCTATGAAGATCTTAATTCACGGTTCATCATGGCATAGAAAGAAAGGATTTGCAAGTTGTTTGCCTGAGCTAAACCTATTTGTGTTTGAAAATGCATTAGTGTTAGATTATATGTGTGCAAGCTATTAGATGGTAATAAATGCATTAGTGTTAGATTATAGTTGTGTTTAGTAGTAAATGGTATCTGATTAGATAGAAGTCATAGTTGTGATGAATGCTTGTCAAGTCGAAATGGTTGTGAACTTGTGATGAATGGTTGTCAAGTCGATGCGGTTGTGAACTTGTGATGAATGCTTTCTCTTTCAAGTCTTCTTCTCTTCATTTGTTCTCCTCTATTAAACGCTTCTGCTTGGCTTCTATTTCTTTTTATCTTTGTTCACAGTCCTTCTCCTCTTTGTTTTTATCTCTTAACACTTTCTTCTTATCATGCTCTCTTCTTTGTCATTTGTGGATATGTCTTCTATGTATCCATATGGTCAGACATCAAATTTTCTTGAACTGTTAAACAGTCAACAAGAGAGTGTCCCAACACTTCATGAACCATTTCCTTCTGTCCCACTTGGATCATCACAAGCCCCTGTCTTTAGTACTGAAACTTGTACAGAAGATGCAGGCTACTTTGAAGACACGCCTGCAGTGAGAAGAGAAAGAAGGAAATGGACCTCGACTGATGATGTATTGCTCATCAGCTCCTGGCTCAACACGAGCAAAGATCCTTTTGTAGGCAACGAGCATAAGTTAGGGGTGTTCTGGAAACGCATTGCAGCCTATTATTCTTCAAGTCCAAAGGCTGCAGGACGTGAAATCCGAGAGCCTACGCAATGTAAGCAGAGGTGGCAGAAGATCAATGACCTTGTTTGCAAGTTCTCTGGATCTTATGAGGCTGCAACAAGACAGAAATCTAGTGGTCAAAATGAGAATGATATCCTCAAGCTAGCTCACGAGATCTTCTATAATGATCACAAGAAGAAGTTCACCCTTGAGCATGCTTGGAAGGAGCTGCGCAATGATCCCAAATGGTGTGATCTGCCTACTTCTAAAATTGATGGAAACTGTAAAAAGAGAAGAATTGATGATGTTGCACAATCAGCAAGCACTCACTCAGAGGGAAGAAAGACTGGTGAAGAAGTTCAAACCACCAATCGTCCTCCTGGTGTTAAAGCAGCAAAAGGCAAAGGGAAGAAGAGTATGGTAGAGGGCAATGCTCTGTTGGAGTTTCAGAGCATTTGGGCCATAAAAGAGAAGGATTTGGATAGGAAAGACAATCTGAGAAAGATGAGTTTACTTTTTGTATTATATTGTATCTTTTTGTAGTAGGATGTATCTTTTGTATCATGAATCTGTCGTGAATGAAATGATATGGTCTCTGTAATGGTTTCTGAATCTGACTTCTTGGCACACTAAACTCACATGTTCTGTATAAATGTTTTCTGATTCTGCTGAAAAAATGTTCCACAACATTTGTTAACGTTCAATGCATTGAGATTGGTGGTATGGTTTTGAGTCATGGATTTGCTTTAATGTTTCAGGAAGTGGAAGGGCAGCCCTGTCTGTAAAAATGGTTCCAGATCTGATAATGTTTTCTTAATCAGGTTTGTTTTCCATGACATTCCTTAATTGCTTAATCAGGTTCCACATCTGAGAATGTATTTTGTTTGTCTTTCAGCACAAAATCACAAGATTAAAAGAGGACAAGAGAAGTCACAAGATTACAAGATAACATCACAAGTCAGAAGAGAATTCACAAGATTACAAGAGGGGAAGAGAAGTCACCAGTCTCATTGTTGAATTTGTAAGAGTCAAAGACTCACTTGAATGTATCTTGTCTCATTGTTGAATTTGTAAGAGTCACATACTTGTCTTTGTAAGAGTCAGGGACTCAGCTTTTAATTTGTAAGAGTCAAAGACTCACTTTAATGTATCTTGTCATGTTTGTTGAATTTTGTAAGAGTCACGGACCACTATACTTTATACAAGTATTTCATTCTCCTTCTCATTTGTAATTGGAAATCATCTCTCATTTCTCTCGTGCTCTTTCTATCATTCTCTTTCTCTCATTCTCCTTCTCATTTTTAATTCCACAGCATCTCTCATATCTCCTGTGCTCTTCCTATCATTCTCTTTCTCTCATTCTCCTTCTCCTATTTAACAATCATCTTCTTTTTTTCTAATTTTTATAGATTTTTAAAAAGTTATGGCGTCTTCTTCCTACAATGATTTTGATGATATACTTTATGAAAAATTTGATCAATACTTTGATGACATATTCGATCAAACATTCGAGAATCTATCCAATGCTATTTATGGTGATCATGAAGAGTCGAGCAAGTCAAGGAAAAAACGAGTTTTTATCGAAAGATATCGCGAACAAGGTCACAAACGTTTATGGAACGATTATTTCACTGAAGATGCAACATATCCGCCTAATATATTCCGGAGGCGGTTTAGAATGAACAAGTCATTGTTCTTGCATATTGTTGCTCGGCTTTCCAATGAAATTCCTTATTTTCAACAGAAAAAGATGCTCTCGGAAGACATGGTCTCTCTCCACTTCAAAAGTGTACAGCCGCAATTCGTCTTTTGGCGTATGGCTCTGCACTTGATACGGTTGATGAATACCTCCGGCTTGGTGCAACTACTGCTCGTTTATGTTTGGAAAATTTTGTTGAAGGAATAATTATTCTCTTTGGCGATGAGTACCTACGAAGACCCACACCGCATGATCTTCAAAGATTACTAGATATTGGAGAGCAACGAGGATTTCCCGGGATGGTAGGAAGCATCGATTGTATGCATTGGGAGTGGAAGAATTGTCCGACCGCTTGGAAAGGGCAATATTCACGGGGTTCTGGAAAACCAACTATTGTTTTAGAAGCGGTAGCTTCATATGATCTCTGGATATGGCATGCGTTTTTTGGACCTCCAGGTACCTTAAACGATATTAATGTTCTTGATCGCTCACCCGTTTTTGATGATATAATAGAAGGTAAAGCTCCGCAAGTGGATTTCTTTGTCAATGGACGGGAGTATCATTTGGCTTACTATCTCACAGATGGTATTTATCCAAAATGGGCTACGTTTATCCAATCTATTCAACTTCCACAAGGCCCAAAAGCATCATTATTTGCTCTACATCAAGAAGCTGCTCGAAAAGATGTCGAGCGTGCTTTCGGAGTCTTGCAAGCGCGATTTGCTATTGTTAAAAACCCGGCTCTTTCTTGGGATAAAGAAAAAATAGGGAAGATTATGAGAGCATGTATCATACTCCACAACATGATAGTAGAAGACGAACGAGATGGATACACTCAATTCGATGTTTCAGATTTCCAACAAGAAGGTATCCGAAGTTCACAGGTGGATCTCACGTATTCTAAGGAAATACCTACAAATCTCGCCAATATGTTGGGGGTTCGAACTAGAATTCGGGATAGACAACAACATCAACAATTGAAAGCTGATTTGGTTGAGCATATATGGCAAAAATTTGGACATGACCAAGATAACAATTAAAAAATTTGTATGTTAAATCAAATATATGTTTCAAATTATTATTTTCAATTTTTTTTTTGTTAAGAACACTATTAGGAGAATGGGGTTCTCCCAATAATCTTGTTTTTTCTATAGTTTCCTAAGTAAATTTCTTTAACTTCATTATATTAATTAAATAATACTTAAGAACCCTTAATGAGTTCTCCCAATAATCTTGTTTTTTCTATAGTTTCCTAAGTAAGTTTCTTAACTTCGTTATATTAATTAAATACTACCTCCGTTTCTAAAAAATTGATTTTTTGGATATTTCACATAGATTAAGAAGCATTAAAAACTCATTTAAACTTTTTATTTTTTATTTTTTATTTAGTTATTATAATAATAACTTCTATTTACTAATTTTTGGATTTTTCTTTTTCCAATGTTTATATTTAATAAATTTTGCAATTAATGAATTTAGAAATTAATTTTTTAGAAACAACAAAAAAATCTAAAAAAATCAATCTTTTAAAAACAGGAGTAATATTTAAGAACCCTTAATGGGTTTCTCTCAATAAACATGCTCTAAGTGTGTAAATGGATATATATTTCCGTGCTTTTGAATCATAGATCTGCGTGCTGCTCTTACGTTTGTTAGTTTTGTTACTTACGACAAAAAAATCCCAGAATTCTTTATAACTGAATTTTCCATTGTTCTTTAGCTTGTTTTAGTGTCTTTACTCCTTTTTTTTTTTTTTTTTTTTTTTTTTTTGTTCTTTTGAAATACCATACATCGTTTTCTTCTTCTAGCTTCTTATTTGTGTCCTTTTTTTTCTTCATAAATAAATGCAAACGAAAAAATACAACCCCAATCCTCTTTTTTGTTTCAATTTTTTTTTGGTCTCTGAAAAGAAAAAAGGAAAAAGACAACAATCTTTAAGAAAAAAAAAAAGAATCAGAATTTTAGTTGGACCAAAGAAGTGTAAATCATATCCTCATAATAAAATAGATGCTATACTGGCAAAATAGTTTGAACACTTACCATATATATTCGACACAATTTATTTACTTTGGTTATAGTTAAAATTCGACTTATTGACGTTTAATTAACATACATTACATGCTCTATAGATGTCTCATATATATATAGATCTCCAAGAAATGGAGAATTTGATTGATTATTCAATGAACACAAAAAAAAAGTTTCCTTCATCAACTCTTGAATTCATACATCACCCACACCTCTATATATAGCCAATAACATCAAATTCTGATAAAACATATATATCACCAGAAGCTTAACCAATTAACATACTCACACTTTAAAGATCTTTTAAAATATCAAAAAGATAGTTTTATAACCATACCTTTCCCCTGAGCCCCAAAAATAGCTGCATGGTTTGATCTCTCCTCGGTAATAACTCCCATAACAAGCGATCAATATTATACAACCCAACCAACAAAAGAATCATCAAGAATAGGTAGTCCCGAGTACTTAGAATGAGAGATGGCCTGTTGAGTTGTT
Source organism: Crucihimalaya himalaica (assembly GCA_004349715.1). Lineage (NCBI taxonomy): Eukaryota > Viridiplantae > Streptophyta > Magnoliopsida > Brassicales > Brassicaceae > Crucihimalaya > Crucihimalaya himalaica. The sequence continues at coordinate 1,413,104 of SMJT01000008.1, read as the reverse complement.
GGAGGTGAAACCGGTCCAAGAACTATTACCACCCCATGATGTGTATTCATCGTTCCCGGATGAGTAGTTTATGTTAATATTCCCCAAAAAGTTTCTCGAAATGTTATTCAGCCCGTCCCCATCCCTACCCTGATCCTGATCATTCTCTTCTGCCTTCACATTTCTCGTTTGCGCGGCGCCATCCCCGCCTGAAGCCAAATCCATCAAGGGTTTAGACATTAGCTGATTGGAATAATCACTACTCTTTTGTTGTGGATCGGCTCCTTCATTACCTTCTAGTAATGGATATAACGCATTTGAAGATTGTATCAACCCGTTATTGTTGATCCAGAAAGGGATTTGTTGATGTGCTTGTTGCGATGAAGGTATTCTCCATGGATCCAAGATCCGACCACTAGAACTCATCCCACTCATCACGTTGCTTATTTGAATTCCGCCAAAATCTAACCCATTGTTGCTTGAATTGTAGTCTCCAAGGCTTTGGAGAGGAGGCAAGATGGGTAAGTTGGAAGTAAACCCTGAGCTTTGGCCATAGCTAAGAAACTTGCTAGGGTTTGAGTAACTTGGGTGAGAAGTAAGCGATGACGTAGTAGTACTGTTATCAGCCGAGACCAAGACAGTAGATTTCGATCTCCCACCACCACTTCCGCTGTTGGATTTGCTTCTCTTGTTCCTCCTAAAGCCTCCTCCAACAGGAACATTCCTCAGGGAACCGCCACGTGTCCAATAGCGGCGACATGCTTTGCAGAAATGGCGAGGCTGAGTAAGGCTATAGTTATTGAAGTAACAGAACTTTGTATTGGTTGAGTCACATCTAGGGCAATTTAGAGCTGCCTCAGGCAATGGGACTTTAGCGATCCGAGCACGTTCCACCATTGAATTCACTCTACTTTGGCTCGAGCCAGCCTGAGAAGCCGGTGGTGATGAGAGCTGCCGTAAATAACTACTAGGGTTCTGGTCAGTTGTGACACAGTCTAGCTGATGTTGGCTCCCTTGCTGCATATTAAGATAATTAGTACTTAGTTTTCAGGATTGCAATAAAGCAAACATAAATTGTAAAGAAAGGATTCGAGTTAAAAACATTGGTCGGAGACAAAAGTAAAGAGATAATTGTTCTACTTTGACAAGAATTGCAGATTTTTACTATAGTGTTGCAACAAAGCTGCATAAAGGATATGGATGAATAACGCAGATTAAAGCCATAGTAACTTTTTGTTTAATTCAATGGCGGTGTTATTAAAAGCTACACTAAACAAAGAGAAAAATACATTCTATAAGGAAAACAATATGCATATAACTTAACAAACACAAAAACAAAGTCTTGAAATAAAAAACTAAAGACCAAAATTAAAATCATCGATCTTTATATAAATTACTGGTATATTCGAGAAGACACGGAAAAAAGGTTTTTATCGGCTAAAGAATATGTATAAGTATATACGCACGTCCACAATCGCTGCGTAGTCTTTTTTATTCCGCAGAGAATTGAAGAACAAGAAAAAGAAGCTAACTAGCAATTTTGTCGAACAAAATCTCAATCTTCATATATATTGATCGAACATGAATGAATCAAGAACATATAATTAATATCATAAAATGAATTACCTGCTGCCAGTTGTGTGAATCAAACTGATTCACTGGAAGAGATGAGAAAACCATCTTTAAATGTTTCTTTTAGGTAAGATGAGGTCGCAGATATGGTGGAAAATCACATCATAGAAGAAAGAATTGATCTAGAGAGAGAGAGAGAGAGAGAAGATAGAAGAGAGGAGCTGATGAATGAGATAAAAAGAAGAAAGAAATGAAGTTTCCTTGTTTAATTTATTGTGTTTGTTAATTCTCTTTACTCTTTTTTTTTTTGTTTCTATAACAAAGCTCTTTTTTTCTCTTTGATTTCAATTTTTCATCATTCTCTTACGCTCTTTATTTCTTTTTGTTTTCATCAAACCTTCTTATTTAAAACTAACCTTTTTGGAATTAAGTGTCGATTTGAACAAAGTTTTTTGTTTGCTTATTTTTGCAAGTCAATCATCTACGTCCTTATTTCTTGGTTGTATCACTGTATATATATTTATCTCGTATGAATTCAGTTTCATATGTTATGCTAATATTAATTTCGTACGCTGCTTAAGATAGTAAAATATTGATTCACGTCATGTTTTAATCTTTTATTGTGTGAACATGATATTTGTGATATAAAAGTTTCTGTGCGTATAAATATATATATAACTTTATAAATTTTCAAATATATTATTTTCTTTTTCTTTAACTGTACATTTAAACAGATATCTTGCTATATATTAACTATATAGCAATTTGTTTGATAAAAAATTCTAATATTTATTTTAAAATATTTATGCTGACATTTTCACTAAAAGTATACGATTTACATTTATTTCAGAAAATATCAACATATCCAATTAAATTAGATATACTAATTCACCTTTAAAAAAAAAAGATATACTAATTTAACTAAACAAGTATAGTATTTTGAAACCTGTTATTAGATGAATGAATACAGTGATTAAGAACTTGTCTATCCATAACAGATAGCTGTCCGTATGAAAGTGATCAAATCACTTCACTACAACATTTGATTGAAGGAAAATAATTATATCATATGTGTTTTGTGTATGTTACTTGTCAATCAATAAGCAAAATACGATTGAAATCTAAGTTGGTAGATAATTCACTCCTTGCCGATCCGATCCCACTTCCTAAATATATTGTATTTCATTAGCAACGATAAATTTAATTTTAAATATAATTCTTTTATGAGAGAAACGACAAGGGAAGAGAGTTTTCTTAGCATGTAAGCATTTTTTTACAGTGGTGCCCAAAAAGGGATGTGAAGAGCGAGAGTGGCCATGCAGAGAGAAAAACCCTAGGCACCTCCCTTCTTATTTTATTAAAAAGGTAAAAAAAAAAACAACGAGAGAGAGGCGAATAATTGGATTAATTAAAAAAACAAAAAGATTTTGAATTAATAAAGAAACAAATAAAGGTGAATTGGTAGTGGGGTGGTCTTTGGTGGAGTTGTCACAATCGAGTGTACCTTTGTTTTCCTCGGGCATGACCCAAGTTTCGTTTTTCATAGTATTATAGTTATTATTCTATTCGTCATTGTGGTTTTTGTCTTATAAAAATAAATTACCTTTGCATGGATAGATTTTATAGATTCCGAAAGTTCAGTCTTAATTAGAATGATGTAGGATTCTGTAAGAGCTAAGAACTCTTATGATTCTGTATATATAGTTTCCTTCAAATATCTAATACTATTAGATTTTGTGATCCAATAAATTAAAGTGTAGTTTTTTTCTTCTTTCCGAAATTGGTATTTTGAAACAAAAAAAGAATTGAATCATGTCGAAGAAGAAAATATAAATGTGCTAATTTGGATAATTTGCAACACAAGATAAACACTAGAAAGTATAAGCTACCAAATCAAATCATGATGATTCGACACGGTTGTTTCTTTTTTCTTTCGTGATTCTTGATGTGACCCTAATATATATAACTTAATGTTACTGAATTATTGAAAAATTATTTCGAACTATGATCACCAGTCTATATATTGATGATTTATGATTACAAATGTGAGGGGTACGTAAGATTAGTAAAGACGGACATGTTTGTAAGATGATGTCCCAGTCCGCGCGCGATTTCTAAAAGAAAGATTTGTGGTCCAAATGTAAATTTAATCAGACCTTCTTTTTAATGGACCTTACTATGTCGACACATAACAGCAAACATCGCTAACTATATAATTTACAATTAATATGATATTTACCAAAAATATAAATATCCACCTGTCTCTCTCTCTCTCTCTCTCTATAAATTATTAAGTAATAATTAATATGATAATTCTTAACTAGTATTATCTTTATAATTTTCAAAATATGATAATATGATAATTCTTAGTATTATCATATTTATATTATTAAGTAAGAATTAATATGATAATTCTTAAGTAGTATTATCTTTATAATTTTTCGTATCAACTAAGAATTTATCAAACTAAGACAAAACGATAAGAAAACTTCCAATAAATTTGAATTACTTGAAAAGTTGGATGAAGTTGAATTACAAAGAAAGAATTGAATGCTCTAAAGGGGAAAATATGATTGGAATTTTGCTGTAATATACATTGTGGTTATGTGTGGGGACTGGAGTGCGTAATATATGTATCTGCCTTTGATGTAGAAAATAACATATCTATGATACAAGAACATAATTAGTTATATATGTATGTTTTGAGTAACTAAAATAGAAACATCACGAAAATATCGAGCTTTCATAAGGAAGTATGATGACAGATAAGACGCCAAGCTTGTTTAGCTAAAAGACCATCATTAAAATTAGTCTAATCCCGAAATTATAATCTTCTCTCCCGTTTGGACAATTTTGAAGATTTCCAAGCAATACAAGAAATACCAAGACTTGTCGAACTTTTCTTCCACCAAAAACACATAAAAAAAGTAACAATGTCCGAGATAAGGCCTAAGGAAAGTTTAAAAGACATAGAGGATAGAGTTACGATTTTTTAGTCGACATGTAACATGTTGAGCTTCGAAGTAGCTGAACCAGAGGGATAATGGGGTGTCTTCATCTATTGGAAAGCTACTGGACGAGTAGGGAAGAAGCTTTGCTCGAATCAGACCTCTAATTTATCGATAAGGAACTGCTACTCGCCAGAATGCAAACACATAAAGTGTTGTGTTTCACTTCTTCCAGGGTGAGTAGAAGGACTTGAAACAGTTTGTGAATTAATCTTTCAAATTCAGAAAATATGATAGATATTCTTTAGTATGTTTTTTAAAGGAGCAGTAATCTTTCTTTTTTCTTATAGAAATTTATTAATTAAAAGAAGTTCGTCTTTATAGAAATGTGCATGTGTTTTTTTATTGGTAACACATTTTCATGCAACTAAAAAGAATCTTCTCTTATCTGTAGTGTACATCTCACGAGCCCATATTCATGGTTGTAAAGCTACACCTTCTCTGCAGCTTTTTCTTTTTCTTTTTTTTTTTGCATCCATATCTCACATCTACAAAGACAATATATTATGAACTATCTATGACACAATATGTACCCATATATATAGTTTGATGCTTATTTTCAAGTAGAAAAAATCGATATAGCTACTAGCATCATATGGAGATCGTTATCACGTGCCATTCTTTAGTAGAAGATTCCTAGATTCCAATGCAAGAACATGTTTATATTTTCATTTATAAGAGAAAGGCTGCAAAGTTTAACATATAATGGTCTATTTAATTGACTAGCTTACCATTTTCTAATTACTGCTTATAAATGCTTTATGCTAGGATATGGTGTTGCCACTTGTACTCCTACTTTTGAAGTCAAACTTGTAGAGTAAACTAGATTAAATACTCAAACTGTGGTAGATTTGGATAATTTGTACACTGGAAAAATAAAAAGTTTCTTCAGAAGATGTTGTACTTGTTGGCTTGTTGCTCACTTGAGAAAAATCTAGCTTTGTAAAGTGAGGATATTATCATTAGGTAAGTGATATTTGTTTGTACATTATGGTGTTTGGTTGCATGTTATCGCCTTGGTGTATTTATAAAATGAGATAGTTTCCTGCAATTAGCAATGGTCAATTATAATCTCATTAATTATCAACAGATTGAAACCGTTCAAGGCTATTAGCAAAGATTTTATGTTTAGCATTACAAAACCGAAACTAAAACTGTACCATATTATCTAATACAGTAGATACATAAACAAAAAAACCGAAACTGAATGGTTACATACAATTTGGAGGAATTTTATGGGATTTTCCCTAAATAAAAAGAAAATGTTAGAGTTTCTTTGTTTGTTGAAGCTGATGTAGCCATATTGACCTACGCAAACTACTATAAATTAACAAATGTCAAAATTACGATATTTTGTTAATTTAGAGAGTATTTCTTTTAAAAATATTTTTGTTTACATATAAAATATTTTTGTGCTATAATCCATATTCTTATAAAACAAATTGTATGCAAGGAGGCAATCATCACGTTTAGAATATTTTTTAATTTTTTTTAATAAAACTCAATGATAACATCCAAAGTTTTGATGCAATAAAAAATTAGATATGAACTTTAACTAAAATCTCAATTCAAGGAAATAAAACGAAAAAACATAAGAATTATTTTCACAAAAGTTTCTTGCATATATATATATATATATTGATAAATTTATACAATTATTAAATTAGATGACATCATATATTTATATAGGATTTTGAAATATATATATATATATATATATATATATTATCTTATCGAACTAGGTTAATTTTTACACTATCACATCTCAAGACCGGATAAATTTATTAAGGTCATTATAAAAACTATCCTATTTTTGAGTTACCCTTTCGAAAATTCACATTTTCTATATTTCATAAAAAAAAATTTAGTTTTTTATTTGTAAAATGACAATTTTCCAGATTTAAATTAAAAGCTATATTTATAGTAAATCAAAAATAAAGAGAATCGTTAAGTCATGAATTTACGATGTTAAGTCATGAACTTATTTACCATGCAACTTATGTACACATATCACCAAAGCCTTAGTATCGATGAATATGATTTTAAATATTTTGCAGTTAACTATCTAGAGGTTGGCATGTTATGTAAATTGCATAACCAAAAGAGAATTTCATACAATATGTCCATGAGTATAACATTGAAGTTAAGTGCAATACTGAAGTATAAAGTAATAAAACATAAATTTTCTTATTAGATAGTATATTATTATATATATATATATAATTATAAAACTTGGAGTTTTATCATTTTAACAACAACAATGAAAAGCACATTAGAAACGAATGAAAAAATAAGTTTCGCGGACGCTCTCCAGTAGATAAAATAAGTATTAAATTCATGGGATAATTGCTGAATTCTTATGGTTTTTATCATTTCATATTAAAAACGAATCATTTGTTCATTCATCTACCTAGGAGGACAAAAGGAAAGAGCTATGGAATGATAAAAACCATCAGAATTCAACAATTATCCTATGAATTTAATACTTATTTTATCCGGTTAGACTTGTGGTTTAGTTGTGCTTTTGTAGCAAATGGGTGGTAACAAAAGAAGATGGCACTGTCAGACCGGGGACGAATCTGGAAATCCTCACCTGAGGGAATACGCTGCTGAATCGTCGATGTGTGGTAAAAGACACCACAGTGAAAAACCTGGAAGTCCTCCCTTGAGGAAACTGATACGACCTCCGAGAGTCAGTGCCGCGAAGACCCCAATGCTGGTAATTTTTTGGTTTCCTATAATTATTCAATCATTCAAATTTTGGATTGACTTCAGATTTTTTTCTTATAGACACTGTAGGATCGTGAAAATATTCACATCCCTACGGAAATAAGCCTTAAAAAAGGTCTCGACAATATGAAGATGACGCTTTTCCAGCGTGGGTATACAATAAACGAAATTGAGGCTTATGGTCGCCCAAATATACTCACATATTAAAAACGAATTATTCTATATTAAAAACGAATCATTTGTTCATTCATCTACTTAGAAGGACAAAAGGAAGGAGTTATGGAATGATAAAAACCATCAGAATTCAGCAATTATCCCATGAATTTAATACTTATTTTCTCAGGTGGACAGCGTCCGCGAAACATATTTTTCCATTCGTTTCTAATGTGCTTTTCATTGTTGTTGTTAAAATGATAAAACTCCAGGTTTTATAATTATCTATATATAATAATATACTATCCAATAAGAAAAATTATGTTTTATTACTTTATACTTCAGTATTGTACTTAACTTCAATGTTATACTCATGGACATATTATATGAAATTTTCTTTTGGTTATGCAATTTACATAACATGCCAACCTCTCGATAGTTAACTGCAAAATATTTAAACTCCTATTCATCGATACTAAGTCTTTACGTTTTTTGGTGATACTAAGTTAGCTATGGATGCAAACTTATTTTAAAGAAAATCATTAGCTTTGGTGATATGTGTAAATAAGTTGCACGGAAAATAAATTCATGACTTAATGATTCTCTTTATTTTTGATTTACTATAAATATAGCTTTTGATTTAAATCTGAAAAAATTGTCATTTTACAAATAAAAAACTAATTGTATTTTTCATAAAATATAGAAAATGTGAATTTTCGAAAGGGTAACTCAAAAATAGGATAGTTTTTTTTTTTTTTGCATCCATATCTCATATCTACAAAGACAATATATTATGAACTATCGATGACACAATATGTACCCATATAGTTTGATGCTTATTTTCAAGTAGGAAAAATCGATATAGCTAGCATCAAATGGAAATCGTTATCACGTGCCATTCTTTAGTAGAAGATTCCTAGATTCCAATGCAAGAACATGTTTATATTTTCATTTATAAGAGAAAGGCTGCAAAGTTTAATATATAATGGTCGAAAAGAGAGCCATGATCTATTTAATTGACAAGCTTACCGTTTTCTAATTACTGCTATAAATGTTTTATCCTAGGATCCGGTGTTGCCACTTGTACTCCTACTTTTGAAGTCAAACTTGTAGAGTAAACTAGATTAAATACTCAAACTGTGGTAGATTTGGATAATTTGTACACTGGAAAAATAAAAAGTTTCTTCAGAAGATGTTGGCTTGTTGCTCACTTGAGAAAAATCTAGCTTTGTAAAGTGAGGACATTATCATTAGGTAAGTGATATTTGTTTGTACATTATGGTGTTTGGTTGCATGTTATCGCCTTGGTGCATTTGTAAAATGAGATAGTTTCCTGCAATTAGCAATGGTCAATTATAATCTCATTAATTATCAACAGATAGAAACCGTTCATGGCTATTAGCAAAGATTTTATGTTTAGCATTACAAAACCGAAACTAAAACTGTACGTACCATATTATCTAATAGATACATGAACCAAAAAACCGAAACTGAATGGTTACTAATGGATCCTTAAAACAAAGCCATTATTTGCAACAAATGGTTTTTTTTGGGACTAAATGAAACCAAAAATGATGGGAGCAAATGAAGGATAGCAAATAAATGGTCCCAATCGTATAAGTTGGGAAGATAGTTAGTTCTCCTACTCCCAACTACAACCTCTTCAATGCTCAATCTCGTCTTCTTCTTCTTCTCTATTTAATTTCGTTTCTCTCTCTTTCAATTTCCTCATCTGGGTCTTCCTCGTTTTCTCCGCTTAAGCCATGAAGGTCACCCTCGTCTCCCGCAGCGGCAGAGAAGTTCTCAAGGCTCCCCTCGACCTCCCTGATTCGGTACTTTCTCGTTTCTTATGTGGATACTCTTCTTCGATCTGCTTCATGTTCCGATTAGTGGCTCTGTTTCTAAAATGTGATTATTGAGGGTTGCTTTCTCGATTTCGCCTTGGAGAAATGTTGGGAAAGTTGCATTCTTTCTGATTTTAGGGGTTGTTGATTCGATCTGTTTGTGTTTGTTTGTAGGCCACTGTTGCTGATCTGCAAGAAGCGTTTCATAAGAGAGGTAAAGATTTAAAAGTTTTCATTTTTACTAGAAATTTGACTTGTCGAATGTTGAACTAGATCTAATCTGAGTGTATAAGCTAGTGTTAAATGTCTTGTACATTGCAGTTTTTATGTGTTTGACTTCTCCTTTTAGAATTTGATGCGTATGGGGTTATATTGTGGAAGCTTAAAGGAGCTATATCGTGAGAAGGATCACTTAAGCTTCTCAACACAGTTTTGGTTTTGTATCAATCATCACTACTTTTTGTCATTAATGGATCAGTCCGTTTTTAGCCAAAACATGTTCACTTTAGATTGTCCATTAATGACAATAGGTTGTAATGACAATTTCTGAAATCTTCTTACTACAATGTATAATCAGTGTGTCCCTATTATGATTTGACCGTATATTTATCTCTTTCCTTCAAATCTTATTCTGGTATCTCTACAGTAATTGTGTTAAGCAGAGATCTTGAAGTTCGTTTTCTTCACATCTTGTATAGTTTTACTAATGTATTATGGTATATTTCCTTCTATTGAGAAAGGTAGTTTTTTTCTACTTTCTCAATTGGTATTAAACTCTGTGATTTGGGTTTTGTTGTTTCAACAGCTAAGAAGTTTTACCCGTCGAGGCAAAGACTGACTCTTCCTGTAGCTCCTGGATCGAAGGAGAAGCCTGTTGTCCTCAATAGCAAGAAATTACTCAAGGAGTACTCTGATGGAAACAACAACTCCTTAACTGTAGTCTTCAAAGACTTGGGGGCACAAGTTTCCTACCGCACGCTCTTCTTCTTCGAGTATCTTGGCCCTCTTCTTATCTACCCGGTCTTTTACTACTTCCCTGTTTACAAATTCCTTGGCTATGGAGAGGACCGTGTGATTCATCCGGTCCAGACGTACGCTATGTACTACTGGTGCTTTCACTACTTCAAACGGATCTTAGAAACGTTCTTCGTTCATCGGTTCAGCCACGCAACCTCCCCAATCGCGAATGTGTTTAGGAACTGTGCTTACTACTGGAGCTTTGGTGCTTACATTGCGTATTACGTCAACCATCCCTTGTACACACCAGTCAGTGACCTTCAGATGAAGATTGGTTTCGGGTTTGGTTTGGTCTGCCAAGCCGCAAACTTTTACTGCCACATTTTGCTGAAGAATCTTAGGGACCCCAATGGATCTGGAGGCTACCAGATTCCACGCGGTTTCCTCTTCAACATTGTTACATGTGCCAATTACACGACCGAGATTTACCAATGGCTAGGATTCAACATCGCCACTCAGACCGTTGCAGGATATGTTTTCCTCGCTGTTGCTGCTCTAATCATGACCAATTGGGCTCTTGGAAAGCACAGGCGTCTGAGAAAGGTAAACAAAGCTTTCATTTTACGATTTTGCCAGAACTAAAAAAAAGTGAAAAACCTTTAGTTTTTCTATTTGTGGTTCTTATTATGAGGTTTTGATATTGGTACTGCAGATATTTGATGGGAAAGATGGGAAACCAAAGTATCCAAGACGATGGGTGATACTTCCTCCATTCCTTTAGAAGCCATTGTCGCTTATCAGTTGAAGCTCTTAATAAAGTTGGAAAAACATATTTTCTTTGCTTTCTCTGTATTGTTTTTGTTTTGGTCAATCTGTATTGGTTATAACTTGTTAATTCCTTTTGTTTCAAAATGTTTATAAGTTAGAGTTTTAGAATGTACTTCTTTAGTTGTTTCTCACGCAAAACCAAATCCTCCTATGTATCGCATACTTAAAGCCAACAAGAAAAATAATCACAATATCATAAACCAATGTACATTGTTAGTTTTCATCATAGAAGACATAACAAGTCGCAAAGCATGTATGAAACAAAACAAAAATATCAAAAATAATAATATATTTGTTTGTTTTAAGTTAAACTTTAATTTCTCTTGTTAGTGTTCAAGAAATCAGTCTATGTGACCTTCTATGGTGACAATTGCAATGACTTTAGACGGCGATGCAAAATTAACAGTCTGGACGAAATATAAGTTGTAAAAATTAAACATAACATTTATAAATTACACATTTTTAGTTGTCTCAAAAGAATACGCGAATATTTTAATAGATTAAACGAAAATTGTTATGCTAAACAAAATTACCAGAAGGAAACAGAAGCAAATGAAACTTTTACAGAAAGACCAGAAGAACCGGGAGAGAGACACAGAGTAATCAAGCTGAAGAATTTTTCCGCCACAAAGGATCAGAGAGCCACAAATAATCAGCGAGTTCATCTCTCAAGACCGATGAAGCCTCATCGGCAAGCTTGCAGCTTCGTTGCCTGTAATTCATGTCATGTTGGTGAGACAAAGTTTGATCATCCAAAGTTTGGTCACCCATATCGATAAGAATGTTGTGCAGCAAGCAACAGACAAAGATTATTCGTGGTAACCGGTTCCTATCAGGCATCCACATTACCCCGTTTATTATCCTCCACCTGTCTTTAAGCCTCGACAATGCCATCTGCGCGACTTTTCTTGTCTCGGAGTGTCTTTTGTTGAACACGGTTTGAGGAAGCGACATGGATTTGCCTTGGTATGGAGTGAGAAGCCATGGAAGAAGAGGAAAACCAGAATCCCCTACTATGTATTCTCTTAGCTCGGTCCTTTCTGAGAGCTGAAACTGTTCTGAGAGCTCAAACTTTTCTGAGAGCTGAAACTTTTCCCCGTTCAGTCTCTTCCCTTTCTCAACTAGTTTGTAGAATCCCGAATTCTTGAGGACAACATCATCGCTTAAACTTCCAGGCCAACCAGCAATTACATCGAGAAATCTCATGTCCGGGTCCACTACGGCCTGCAATATCATGCTGAAGTTCTTTTCTCCATCCAACCAAACTTTGTTTGACGGTTCCACCGCAGGAAGGTTCATAACAATATGTGTAATGTCGATTGCGCCACAGCAATTAGGAAGAGCTGAGATTTTCTCAAACTTTGATTTTATTTCATCGAGTTTCGAAGGCCATGAGAGATGGTGCATTGCTCTCTCTTCCATTGATTCGACAAAGCGCCAAGTGATTTGGGAGACTGTTGACTGGTTCATCCCAAAGGTCTCTCCAATGACTGAGAGAGATTCGCCAGAGCCAAGCCTCCTAAGTGCCACGGCTACGCGGTCATTGAGAGATAAAGGTTTCCCATTTGAGTCACTGAAATTTGCAGGCTTTGCTGTGAAATCGTCTTTCACAAGAGAGCAGATGTAGTCAAATGTCTTCCTTGATATTTTGAAAACTGACTCAAATGTCTTAGGATCCGATGACCCTGCAGACAAAGGAGATAAATAAAAGACATGACATTCTCATAGTAACTACAAAAAATCAACAATGTATGCAAAATCAAGCTTATTGCCCTTTAAAACAAAGACATATTGTCACTGTAATGAAGTCAGAGTAAAGAATCATGCAGATCCATAACTGTTCAAATCACTATATAGCTCATAAAACACTGAACCAACTTAAATCCAACATTGTAAAAACTAAAAGAAGAATGCAAAAGCAGAAGAGCTAATCTGCACCTATCAATTGTTATCATTGACCTACAAAGAGGACTTACATGAGGAGAAGGAAAAGGACAAATGCAACAAACTAGTTGGACAATTTCAATCACATAATCACTGACAGAGACATCTAAATGTCTAGATGGTTACAGAAACACAATGTAGTCAGAGTCTGCTAAACCCAAAATCTTAAAGATTCATATCACTAAATCAAAACACTAAAGCAGGGCACTACAAGCTCAAAGTTGCTTAATTTAAAAGAATCAATTATAATTTAACTTGTCATCTATTAGCCTTCCATCAGCCGCCCCTTACAGCCTTAAAGAACAACTTCATCTCCACTTAATTAAAAACCCTTCCATGTATCATAGAGCTCACTTAAGTTAGCCACCACAATCGAATAAGAACTCACAAACCCAGAAACTACCAAATCAATAGATCGAAACAATACTCGAATGTACCAAGTAAGATTTAAGAACATCTGAGAATTACTAATGTCAATCTGAATCTTACGATTATACTCCAAACCTAAAAACCCCCACACAAACAAATTGCTCTTCTCAAGCATCAAACTGCAAGTCAGAATCCACAATCAAAAACGATGCCAATGCAAAAAAAACAACAAGACAGCAACGAGATACCAGAAATACGGCGAGAGAATCCTTCCCACCAATCCAAGGACTGAGATGATGAGTCGTCGTCCTCGCTATTAAGAGCAGAGGCGGAGGCGGAGGCGGCAGCAGCTAGCAAAACGTTCCGATCAACCTTCTTCTCCGCTCTCTTCTTCTTCTTTATCGTTTTGATAGGTCCCATCAAAACAAAACTCTCTCAAGGCAAATTAGATTGAATCAACAGCCAAAAAAAAAACTAACTGTAATAGGAGATTTGTGTTTCTGGGTTTCGAGATTTAAGCATGCACGATAGAGAGAGAGAGAGAGAGAGAACTACTAACTACAGTACTAAGAGCAGTGATTTGGGGTAATGTGAAGTTGGATTTGGAGTTTCAAAACAAAACAAATAAACGTGGCCATTCTTTTTTTTTCTTTAATTTTTGGGTTGCCACTTGTCTTGTTGATTAATTGCAAAACAAAAAACAAAAGGTTTTAGAAATTAAAGAGCCTTTTGGACCACACTTTGGGTTATTATTAGGTCTCGCTCTTTAAGGGTCTTAGCTAATCCTGAGCATTTGGATATCCGAACCCAAATAGGTACATATTTTTTGGGTTTCTAATAATTTGGATAGAGGGTCTAAACCTAATCATATATTTATAAAATTCTATTTCGATTCGGTTCGGGTAATGTATGGGTTCGGGTTGGTTCCTATTGTTTTTCTCAGACCTGAAAAAAACCGAAACATTTCAGGTTCGGTTTGTTTCGGATATTTGTACCCATTTTTTTTTTTTTTGCAAAAGGGTATTTATACTTATATGTAAACAAATTACTCTAAAATACCTATTATAAATTATGGTATCGGGTAATTCAGGTATATTTAGTAACTATTCGGATAATTTGGTTGTAATAGAGTATAAAAAATTATGTATATTTAGTAACTATTCGGGTAATTCAGATATATTTGGTTATTCAAATATCGGGTAATACTCGACCGAACCGATACTCGAATTCAAAATATTGTTAGACCCATTCGGGTATTTAGTTAGAACCAAACCCAAAAATTTCGGTTCAGTTCCGGTAGGGTATTCGGTTCCGATTATTATGCCCAAGGCTAGTCTTAGGCTCTTAGCTTAAGTGATATATTTAAGAATGAAAGAAGATCCCATCAACAACAAAAAAAAACATGATGAGAATAAGCTAATTTTTTTAACCAATTTATAAACATGATTTTTTGTTTTTCATCAACACGATTTTGCGCTGATGTTTAATTATTTAATGTGAAAAATATGATATATTTCCAAGTTTTGTCCTGTTACTAGTGATTAGTGTAAATTGGAGTTGCATGCTCTCAAGTCTCAACCAGACAGATGCACTTCCCACATGTATGCTTCTGTGAATAGTCATTATCTTCTAGCTTGAGGTTTCAAATTGTTAACATATTGTCGCTCATTTCTAAGAGCCGGCCCTGACTTATACAGGGCCACAATGAACATTCTACGTTAGCTGCTTCCAATAGAGCTAGTGAAGTTCTTTGCCAAACTGGGCTGCTAAAATTTATAACTACTTTGAGGGCCACAAGTACGTGCTTCCCTTGCTTCCATACAAGGCCGGCTCAGAGTCTCTTAAACTACATTCCTATTCCAAGTTTCCTTTGCATATTTACCGTCGTTGATTGCTTAAGGGAAATCTTTTACATGTTATAGAATGCAGTAGGCATAGATTGTGGTCTACTCTTTGAATTTATTGGATTTTCAGTCTTTTTTCTATGTTAAGACCCTTCCTCGTCTGTGTCTTGTGACCTTTATCACTTTGTTTGTACCGACATTACAAGATCCTGGTGCTTGATCTATGTAATGTAGTAATTTATAGAGAACAACATCTGAAGAGAAGAGAGAATTGGAGCGCCTGGAAAAAACCAATATATTAATTGATGACTGATATGGTATATGCGACTCTGGAGGATACTTTTAGTTTAAACTTTAGACCATTCTATAAGATCATAAAGCAACACAGAATAAATTTATGATTTCTACCATAGGACCAAAACTCCACTCTTCTACCAAGTGGTCCACGTCCTTCAATATTCCTCAAAAATGTAAAATTGAAATGTAAATTTTCAAACATTTTGTCACGATGTTTAAGCTGTCTTTGTAGAGCTTGTCGGATCAGCCTTGTTTTTGCAGCTTTTTAGGACATGCTGAAGAAAGATGACCTTTTTCTCCACACTCGTAACAGGATCTCCTTTTGATCTTACCAATGCTAACCACGGATGTTAAGTTTCCATCATTACCTCCATTTGTCACAGCAACGGATATCGGATCAGTAGCATATGTCTCATCCATGAAAGAACCACCATTGCTCTCACTATCTCTTGATTTCTTTTGAAGACTATAGCTTGTTAACTGAATCGGGCGTGCCTCAACAGTCTGGTGCTCCAACTTTGAGTTTGTGTGAGCAGTGCTTTGAAGCTTCTTGGGACAAGCAGTAGAAAGATGACCCTTTTCTCCACACTCGTAACAGCTTCTCCTTTTGATCTTACCAACGCTGACCGCAGTTGCTACGCTTCCATTATTAGCTTCATTTGTAGAAGCATGTGTCTCATTCATGTAGTAAGAATCACCACTATTCTTTCGAAGAGCATAGCTTTGCATAGCCGGTGCAGCATCGCCAGTCTCCTGACCCAGCTTTGAGTTTGCCTGATCATCAGCACTTTGAAGTTTTTTGGGACAGGCTGTAGAAAGATGACCCTTTTCTCCACACTCATAACAGGCCCTCCTTTTGATCTTACCACTGCTAACCGTGGTTGTAAAGTAGTTTCCGTTATTAACTTCGTTAGGCACAGCCGGTATTGGATCAGCATTAGCATAAGTCTCTTCCATGTAGTACGAACCAACATTGTTCATTTCACCAGGTGTAGGATCTGTACTATTATTCGCTGCTGGTCTCTCTTTAAGGGCATAGCATATCTTGACAGGTCTTCCACAAATAACCTGCTGATCCAACTTTAGTGCAATCGCCACAGACATGCTATCCTTGAAATCCACATGCGCGTACCCTTTAAACTCCCCTGTTTCTTTGTTTTTTCCCAGTCGCACTGAGGTTATTACGCAGTCAGAGAATAGTTTCTGTATGTCACGCTCTGTTGTGTCCCAGGCTAAATTTCCAATGTATACCCTGTTATAGCCATCCACCATTTCTGGAGCGAAGCCAGAAGATGTTTTCCTTCTGGGAATGGAAGGGGTGGTGGTTTTCACGTATTGCTGGATTGTCAAAAATCGATCACCCCTGGTAGTA
This sequence comes from Crucihimalaya himalaica, assembly GCA_004349715.1. Lineage (NCBI taxonomy): Eukaryota > Viridiplantae > Streptophyta > Magnoliopsida > Brassicales > Brassicaceae > Crucihimalaya > Crucihimalaya himalaica. The sequence continues at coordinate 1,396,207 of SMJT01000008.1, read as the reverse complement.
AAGTAAAGAAGGATTACTCAACCATATTAAATGTGAACAAGGAAGTCTTAAATATTTCAGTCACGGCTATACATTACTTACATTGCAGCTCTATCAAAAGCCAAAGCACGTTTTGCGCCATCTTCAGTCTGTATATGAAACGAAAAAAATATGTCAGTACAGTCTAAGACACAGTCCACTTAACCAATGTATTATCTCCAGCCACAAGGAAAAAAACTAAGTTCATCTGCCCATATGCAGTATTCTAAAGAAACCTTGATTATATCTCTGAAACTAAACTAACTATAAACCCAAAGCAAGGAAGACCTATGTTCTTACAAAAACAAAAGCTGCATCATATCAATGTCCTACACAACTAAAAATAATACTAAGCACATATTCAAAAAGGAGAAACAGTAATGTTACTTCGAAAGTGATGAAGGCAATCCCACTGAATGCCCCATCCTCAGGACGCATCTTGCAGTCAACTTTAGTGATGACTCCACAGCTTCTGAAGTAGCTACGAATCTCATCTTCTGTACTCTGATAAGGAATACCCCCAACATATAACTTTTTAGGAACAACCCCATCTTCATCTTTACTGAAAAACAAACATGAAGCCGATTGACACAAAATCAATATACATAAAATTGAAACATAATTACAACAACAGAGCTTAAATGAAGTCGATTGAACAAACTTACTTCTCTGTATTAACTTGAATCTCTTCTACCTTAACCTTCTCTTCGACATCGTCTTCCTCAGCCTTCTTTGGCGTTTTGTTTACCTTTCTCTTCTTCTTCTTCTTCTTCCTTTTCTGCTTATTCTTCTTCATTTGGGGTTTTTCCCCTTCCTTAGTGCCTTCATCTCCTTCTAATTCGCCTTCCACAGTATCGTCTCTCTTTCTCTTCTTAATAATCTTTGTATCAGTTTTCTCGCTTAACCCACCATTCTCAACGTCATCCTTCACTTCATTCTCTCTGATTCCGTCATTGGTTTCGTCTCCTCTAGCGCAAGTTTCGCTATTTCTTCGTTTCTCTCTCTTTGACAATCTGGGTTTGTGGCTAGCTGAATCAAGGAGCACTTTCAGAGACTGAGATTGTGGATTGGTTTCGACTACAGAGACAGATAGTGAATTAACCAAATCTTGTCGAATCCTCTGCTTCAGCTTCTTGTTCGACAGCACCATCTTCACTGATTCATCAAAGTGAGTTCAGACCGCCAAAAAAATAAACCCTAATGGATGATTTTGATACGACCTCGAAATGGGCCGGGCTTCAGATTTATTGTGGGCTTTTTGAAAGAGTCTTCAGGTGTGTTAATATCCTCGTTGCGAGTCTAAGGTACTGCATAAGTTCTCTATGGCAATTTTAAAAGGTCAGGAAGTTTCAAAGTGGATAAACTGAGAAAAAACCGAATCCATAAGAGACAACAAAAGATCTATCTCTCTACCACATATACACTTTTTCTCCAATGGCTTCTCTGAAGCTTTCACCTTCTTCTCCAATCTCCATCCCTAAGGTTGGTGTTCCTTGTTCTCGGAAAGGAGTTTCATTTCTTGTAAGAGCTGAGCATTCTTCGTCTTCCACTTCTGATCTTCAAGGTTTGTGTTTTTTATTCGATTCATCAAATTGCTCTCTATATTCTGCTGCTCTGAGAATGTAACTGAAGAAACCATTTACAAAGTTTTTGTTTTTAAAGATAAATGTCAGAGACGTCTGGTTGTAACATTTGGTGTTGTTGCTCCTTGGATCTCATTGCTAAGTAGAGCTCCAGTATCATGTAAGTCTTTTTTTTTAATGTTGTTCAAACACTTGATTTAACTTGTTTCTCTAATCCTATCACAGTTTCAGATTTGCCTTTTGACACTAATTTTGCAATTTGTGTAATTTGAAATGTTATCCTAAGAGGATTGATATGGCTCAGTTGCTGCAGAAAGCAAAAAGGGATTCCTTGCTGTCTCCGACAATAAGGATGCGTATTCGTTTCTCTATCCATTTGGGTGGCAGGTATCATTGTGATCTTCTTCTTCACTTTATGATCGGCTTTAATGAACACCAACCATTACAAAACACTTCAATGTCTGTCTCCTTGTTTTGAATGGTTTAGGAAGTTGTGATTGAGGGTCAAGACAAGGTATACAAAGATGTGATTGAGCCGTTAGAAAGCGTTAGTGTGAATTTGGTCCCAACTAGCAAACAGACTATTCAAGATTTTGGCCCTCCCAAGCAGGTATGTTCGTTCGATTGCAATGTAATATTCTTCTCTTTTTTTTTTTTTTTGTTGTTGTTGTTTTTCTCTTAAATGATTGAACCTGGTCTGGTCACAGATCGCTGAAACACTGATAAAGAAAGTTTTGGCCCCTCCAAATCAGAAAACAACCCTTGTTGATGCATCAGAGGTTTGCTCCTTTGATAACTTTTCAACTATACATCGAGTTGAGGCGCTTAAGTGTAATAGAGGGAGTGGTTTTTATAGTTTGGGTTGTTTCAATTGCTGCAGCATGATGTTGATGGGAAGACTTATTATCAGTTTGAGTTCACTGCTCAGGCTAGAAACTACACCCGCCATGCCCTTGGTGTAATCACGGTGTTTAATGGTATCATCATCTCCATGAATTCACAATGATATCTAATATCTCGAGTTTAAAACATATAATCGAGTATACACCGCAGTATCCAATGCTCATCAAACCAATGAGTGGATACCATGTTTATCCACGAGCTCGATTTTTTTCCGAGTTTCGAAAGATTCATCGGTAAATTGTGTTTTGCTGTGCAGGAAAATTCTACACATTGACGACTGGGGCAAATGAGAGGAGGTGGGAGAAGATGAAAGATAGGCTTCACACTGTGGTAGATTCCTTCAAGATCACTGTTTGAAAATATCAAGTTTGGTTATCTCTTGTTTTGAAAAGGCCCATTTCTTGTATTTTTGTCCATTCTTCTTCTCTTTCCCTTAACAATATTCTTCTCCAGTATGAGAGATTCAATACTCTTGACTTGCCTCTTACCTCCTCTCTCTCTCTCTCTCTCTCTCTCTGCCTCTCTCTCTCTCTGCCTCTCTCTCTCTCTCTCTCTCTGCCTCTCTCTCTCTCTCTTTCTGCTTTATAACCTAACTTCAATTTCACAACATATAGTTTGGTTATCACAATCCGAAGTCTAGTCGCAGTTTTGAAGCTTTAGCTACTAACCAAAAAAGGCTTATAAATTGTGATGTTACAGCTGTCAGAAAACGAAACAGATCAAATGCTCTGTCAAGAACAAGTCGAGAAAAGGCTTTCTACATTGTTTCCAACTATGGTATATGATATTTTTCTTCAGTTGAGTCTCAATTTTTTAAGAGGATAAAGAAATGACATTGTTTACCCAATCAATAAGGCACTCGAAGTCCTCACATGGCTTGAAGCTTGTGTTACTCTTTCCACTGTAATTTCAGGAGCAACCACATTGAAACTATAGACATCATCTTTTTCAGTCAAATGACCACGCCTTGCGTGTTCGTGTTCGGGAGCGATTATATCCTCTACAATGCAAATACATAAGAGTGCCTCTGCCAAAAAAGGTTGTTTCCATTTAGAACTCTACTTGGAACTGATGCGCAAGAAAGAGACACCGTTCTTGCAGACAGATGCTCATCATCACTCAGCTTTGCCAAACTAGAGTCGGAAGTTTCTGTCTCTGTGTTGAGATCCATATCAAGCAACATGTTTCTCTAAAGCTCCTATATATGCGCAATCATATAAACAACAATCATTTCTATTTTATTTGTTATTTTTGCATATATTCTTATGTTTTGCAATATATTTTTTCATATTGTATGCTTTTCCACATTGTCTCCAATAATATTGTTCGTTCATCCCAAAGAAATTGATAGTCTCACTAAAGTGGTAGCACCATTATACCCGTCACCCGCACCCTCCTCACATTTTGCACCACTATACGTTATAACGATGACAAAAGAGAAGTGTCGATTACAAGTCTATTACATAACCATACATGCATCATACGGCACCAAAAGAAAACCAATACCATCTTTTTCCTCGACAAAGAAATTTATAATGAATTTCGTATACAATGACCGTTTGTTTTTCTCTTCCAAAAAAGAAATTTATAATGACTCTTCTTTTGTTGGCAAAGTCAAAATTTCGTTAGAAACTATGATAATTTCATTATCAATAGAAATTTCCAATGACATTTCGTTTTCTACTTGAATATTTGTTGGGTTTTGTTCTCCAAACCAAGAGATTTCGGGCTATAAGTCCATCATATCCTCGGACTAAAGATCAAAAACATGTTTATTTGTTGTGTCTTGTGTTATGTGTCTAACAAATCTTTCCTAACATCTTATTTATATACAAAGAGAAAACATACAAAGTAAAAAAAAAGAAAAAAAGATCATCCGCTTATATTTTTTGTGCTCTCATATTCTCATAAAATTTGCAGAAATTAATTTGACTGGTCATATAATAATAAAAAAATTAGCATTTTAGTTTCCATTAATAGCTGTTGACAATCTATATATTATTAAATTAAAAGAAGTTGATAATTAGGTCACCAGTAAAATATCTAAATACGGTACGCAAACTCCAAGTCGCCGTGACCGTTAGCAGAACCAGCTCTTGTGTTACGGTAGGTGATGGCATAGTTACTTCTTTTGTCTAATACCGGAAAAAAAAAAAAAACACTGCAACGGCAACATAAAGATCAAAAATCTCACCAAAATTATTGGAAAGAAATAAACAAAATTATATTATAGAAAAAATAAAGCCGGAAGAAAATTATTTTCATCTTCTTCGCTTCTGCTACGATTCTTCTTCTTCCTGTCTACAAACTTAGCAGCACAGATCCAGCTAATTTTAGAAAAAAATCAAAATCCTTAGAAAGCTCTAAATCTAGGGTTTTATACACAGAAGGTGTGTGGTGCTCCTTCTGAAGACTTCAAAGATGATGATCTCTAGAGGTTTATTCGGATGGTCTCCACCTCATATGCAACCATTAACTCCAGTCTCTGAAGTCTCCGAGCCTCCTGAGTCTCCTTCTCCTTATCTCGACCCAGGTGCTGAGTCTGGTGGTGGCACGGGTGCGGCAGCGGCGCAAGCGGAGGCTGATGAAGAGATGGATGAGCAAGATGAGGTTGAACCTCCTCCTGCAGCTGTTCCTTTCTCTCAGCTCTTCGCTTGCGCTGACCGGTTTGATTGGGTGCTTATGATTCTTGGTTCTGTAGCTGCTGCTGCTCATGGTACTGCGCTTATTATTTACTTGCATTACTTCGCGAAGATTGTTGAGGTTCTTGCTTTCTCTAATGATTCGAGTCAGCAGAGATCTGAGCATCAGTTTGACCGACTCGTCGAGGTTAGTTTAGCTTTTGACAATTCATTATTTAGCTCCGAATGGGCTTGGTTTATGTGTTTCTCATTGCTGGATTAGAAGGTTGAGTTAGTTTTGAGAGAGTGTTTTGAACTGTTAAACTTCAATTTCTTGATTGAAAGCATTGATACGAACAAGCCATTCCTTTACTTAAGTGTTTCTATGTTAAGTATTTGCTTTTCTTCAATAATCAAATCCGAATTATGTGTTCGCTTAAGTTACCTATGCTAATTTGTGCAGCTTTCGTTGACTATCGTGTACATCGCCGGGGGTGTTTTCATTTCTGGTTGGATTGGTAAGTTGATTTTTGCGTAAGATACATATAAATGTTTCTTATAATAGAGGTTTTAACAGTCACTATTACTATATATGTTTCTTATAATAGAGGTTTCTTGCTGGATACTGACTGGAGAGAGGCAGACCGCTGTGATCAGGTCCAAGTATGTTCAAGTGCTATTGAATCAGGATATGAGTTTCTTTGATACATATGGTAATAATGGGGATATTGTGAGCCAAGTGCTGAGCGATGTCTTACTCATTCAGTCAGCTTTAAGCGAAAAAGTATGTCTGTCCAGCTCCATTTATATTGACTCTGATTTCTAGTTTTTTCGTTCATATCTTTCTTTTTCACAGTGAGGCTTATTTGCTATTTCTCTAATCTTCTTCCTGATCCTGGACATTGCAGGTTGGAAATTATATTCATAACATGGCTACGTTTATCAGTGGACTTGTTATTGCATTTGTCAACTGCTGGGAAATTGCATTGATTACACTAGCCACAGGTCCTTTCATTGTTGCTGCAGGAGGCATATCAAATATATTTCTCCACAGACTTGCTGAGAACATACAAGATGCATATGCTGAAGCAGCCGGCATTGCTGAACAGGTATTACGATTTATAGGTTTATTGGGAGATTATGGAATTAGCATCAAGATTTTCTCTTCGCCGCAATTCAAAACTTCCAATTTGATCGCTTAATACTTGAACTATGAAACCTGGAAGCTAAAAACTAAACTGTAAAAATTTGCATGACTCTATTTTCTCTTTTAAATATGTGCCTTGTTGGCATCGAACTTTCTTTTTCTGCATATTTTAACCTAGAGTTATGCTTACAAAGTTCAGCATCTTTTCTTTTTTGTTCTTATTTAATCAATCTTTTTTTGTTAAGTTCAGAAAATGGTAGGCAAAATCCAAGAGGTTTAAGATTGTACTTAGGCACGAATTTCTAGGTTACTTCACTAGATACAATGTCGATTACCGCGATCAAGAATCAGTTTAACTTTTGCCAGTTCATCTCAAAATGTAGACCAAGGGATAGCCTTGTTTTTGTTTTGCTAGGATGCATGATTAATTCTGAACTTGTATGAATTGGCTATTTAATCACTGAGAATGCCTAGTAACCACACTCGATAGTCTATGCATGATTACAAATGGTTTTGTAATGTATACCCTACAGTTCCCTTTTACTAGTGCTCCCTTCGGAGATTATTTTACTGCCTCAGTTCGAGTCTGGTATGAATATTCTAATTCATAGAATGATTTATCTTAAACGTGCAGGCAATCTCTTACATTAGGACTTTATATGCCTTTACTAATGAAACTCTTGCAAAATATTCATATGCAACCTCCCTTCAAGCAACCCTGAGATATGGCATATTAATTAGTCTTGTGCAAGGCCTTGGACTTGGATTTACTTATGGGCTTGCTATATGCTCGTGTTCCCTGCAACTTTGGATTGGACGATTCTTTGTTAACAATGAAAGGGCAAATGGTGGAGAAATTATAGCTGCTCTTTTTGCTGTTATTTTAAGTGGCCTGTAAGCTTTTCTACTGATGTTTTCTATACCTATCTTCCCAGTCTCTATTACATTATATAAAATACATATTCTGTTGATGTTATTATTACATATGCATATACATATACATATATACACATAATTACATACAAAATTGTCTTGATTATGCATATTCTGTTGGGCAGGGGTTTGAATCAAGCTGCTACGAACTTCTATTCTTTTGATCAAGGAAGGATTGCTGCGTATAGACTTTTTGAGATGATAACTCGTTCATCTTCTGTGGCTAACCAAGAAGGAGCTGTGCTGGCTTCTGTTCAAGGAAATATTGAGTTCCGGAATGTGTATTTCAGTTATTTGTCACGACCTGAAATTCCAATCTTGAGTGGATTTTACCTCACGGTTCCTGCTAAAAAAGCAGTTGCACTTGTTGGTAGAAATGGTTCTGGAAAAAGCAGCATCATTCCTTTAATGGAACGGTTTTATGATCCAACATTAGGTACTTTGACTTGTAATTTTAGATGCACACTCACCTGTCCATGGAGACAATTATGAGCTGACCACATCTGTTGTTTTCTCTTATGCAGGAGAAGTTCTTCTTGATGGAGAAAATATAAAAAATCTAAAACTGGAGTGGCTGAGAAGCCAAATAGGCCTGGTTACCCAGGAGCCTGCTCTGCTAAGCTTGAGCATAAGAGAAAATATTGCATATGGTCGTGATGCTACTCTTGATCAGATAGAGGAGGCAGCTAAAATTGCGCATGCACACACATTTATCAGCTCACTTGAAAAAGGATATGAAACTCAGGTAGACATCATTTTATAAAGACTGTTATGAATCTTGTTTTCTCAGTTGGTATTCAGCATTGACGTGGGAAATGCCTTGTTTGTCTTCTAGGTCGGGAGAGCCGGTTTAGCAATGACAGAGGAGCAGAAAATAAAACTTTCGATTGCTAGAGCTGTGCTTTTGAATCCCACAATTCTTCTGCTAGACGAAGTAACTGGAGGACTCGACTTCGAAGCTGAAAGAATTGTTCAGGAAGCTCTTGATCTTCTGATGTTGGGACGGTCAACTATAATAATAGCCCGACGGTTAAGTTTGATAAGAAATGCTGACTATATTGCCGTGATGGAGGAGGGTCAGCTAGTTGAAATGGGGACACATGATGAATTGATAAATCTTGGTGGGCTGTATGCCGAGCTTCTGAAGTGTGAAGAAGCAACAAAGCTTCCAAGAAGGTATGATAGCTTAGAACATAATTTTTCGCGTAGAAGTCATGTTACAGAATATATGTTTGGGCAGATGTTTTCTGTTGTTTTGATCTCTAGGAGTGTGGTGGTGATTACTTGTTTATGGAATTTTATGTTGGTCCAGGATGCCAGTTAGGAACTACAAGGAGTCTGCGGTGTTTCAGGTTGAGAGAGACTCGTCAGCTGGCTGTGGCATCCAAGAACCATCATCACCCAAAATGATCAAGTCTCCATCTCTTCAAAGAGGTAATGGTGTGTTCTGTCCCCAGGAAATGTGTTTTAATACTGAAGAATCACCTAATGATCATAGCCCTGCACCTGAGAAGATGGGGGAAAATGGCTTGCCTCTGGACGATGCTGATAAAGAGCCAACTATCAAAAGGCAAGATAGTTTCGAGATGAGGTTACCAGAACTCCCGAAAATTGACGTTCAGTGTCCCCGACAAAAATCAAACGGCTCAGATCCAGAGTCCCCTGTTTCTCCCCTTTTGACATCCGATCCTAAAAACGAGCGTTCCCATTCACAGACGTTTAGTCGTCCTCTTAGTTCTTCTGGTGACACTACAGCAAATGGTAAGGCGGCTAAGGATGCTCAACACAGGAAGTCACCTTCATTTTGGAGGTTGGCACAGCTTAGTTTCCCAGAGTGGCTTTATGCTGTATTAGGGAGTCTTGGTGCTGCCATCTTTGGTTCTTTCAATCCTCTTCTGGCTTATGTCATTGCGTTGGTAGTGACGGCATATTATAAAAACAAAGGAGGCCACCTGCGCGAGGAGGTTGACAAATGGTGTTTGATCATTGCCTGCATGGGGATTGTGACAGTTGTTGCCAATTTCTTGCAGCACTTCTATTTTGGTATAATGGGGGAGAAAATGACAGAGAGAGTTCGGAGGATGATGTTCTCAGGTATTGGAAAAATTTTATTCAGTATAATTTACTTCACCTCATTTTAACTATTTTTAATTGCCTCAGTTCATTAACATTCCTGATGTTACAGCAATGCTGCGAAACGAAGTTGGATGGTTCGATGATGAAGAGAACAGTCCAGATACGTTATCCATGCGTTTAGCAAATGATGCTACTTTTGTCCGAGCTGCCTTCAGCAACAGGCTTTCGATATTTATTCAAGATAGTTTTGCTGTTATTGTTGCTCTTCTTATTGGGTTGCTGCTTGGTTGGCGTTTGGCCCTTGTTGCATTGGCAACTTTGCCAATTCTCACACTTTCTGCCATTGCTCAGGTTTGCATCGTTTCTTTTAGAAAATTGTTTAGAATTTTATATTTTGGTCAATTTGTGTTCATTATCCCCTCTGTCACATGTGTTTCTGATTTTGCATACCTTCCAGTTCAAAAAACGATTTAGCATGTACTTCATTTTTTTTCCTCAATACTCAATGCATGTAGCTCAGAAATGTTTGTTTATTCAGCCGACACAACATTCTAATCATCCTCAAAACAAATTTACAGAAACTGTGGCTTGCCGGATTCTCAAAAGGCATACAGGAGATGCATAGAAAGGCATCTTTAGTTCTCGAGGATGCTGTTAGAAACATCTACACTGTTGTTGCTTTCTGTGCTGGTAACAAAGTGATGGAACTGTACAGGATGCAACTCCAGCGGATACTCAGACAGAGTTTTCTGCATGGGATGGTAATTGGTTTTGCCTTTGGTTTCTCACAGTTTCTTCTTTTCGCCTGCAATGCGCTCCTCCTATGGTGCACTGCGTTATCTGTTAACCGCGGATATATGAAATTATCCACAGCTATAACAGAGTACATGGTTTTCTCATTTGCGACATTTGCCCTTGTCGAGCCATTTGGATTAGCACCGTACATCCTCAAGCGACGTAAGTCTCTCATTTCAGTTTTTGAGATCATAGATCGAGTCCCTACAATTGAACCAGATGATAACTCTGCTCTCAAACCACCTAATGTCTACGGAAGCATTGAACTGAAGAACATCGACTTCTGCTACCCAACTCGACCCGAGGTACTCGTGCTGAGCAACTTCAGTCTGAAAGTCAGTGGCGGACAGACCGTAGCTGTGGTTGGCGTTTCGGGTTCTGGAAAGAGCACAATAATCTCACTGGTAGAGAGATACTACGACCCAGTTGCTGGTCAAGTCCTACTAGATGGGAGAGACTTAAAGTTATATAATTTGAGATGGTTGAGAAGCCACATGGGTTTGGTTCAGCAAGAACCCATAATCTTTTCCACAACTATCAGAGAGAATATCATATATGCAAGGCATAATGCGAGTGAAGCTGAGATGAAGGAAGCAGCAAGAATTGCAAACGCTCACCATTTCATCAGCAGCTTACCTCACGGTTACGACACACACATTGGGATGAGAGGCGTGGAACTTACCGCAGGACAGAAACAGAGAATAGCAATAGCGCGGGTAGTGCTGAAGAATGCTCCCATCATCTTAATAGATGAAGCAAGCTCGTCTATCGAATCTGAATCGAGTCGGGTTGTGCAGGAGGCTCTTGACACATTGATAATGGGGAACAAAACAACGATTCTGATAGCACATAGAGCGGCTATGATGAGACATGTGGATAACATTGTGGTTCTCAATGGAGGGAGGATAGTAGAGGAAGGTACACATGATTCTTTAGCAGCAAAGAACGGATTGTATGTCCGTTTGATGCAACCACATTTCGGTAAAGGTTTACGCCAACATAGACTGATATAGAGTTTGAGGCTCCATCAATGATAGACATGATTTTGGCATCTCTAATCAATGAGTCTCGGGAGGGACACTGAATGCTAAAAGTAAAAAAAATTACACAACCACGGTTAATTCTGTAGCAGATAGGGCCTGTAAATGTAGATTTCCATGGTTTTCGACCTGCTTATTCTTTTTTGGAGACGAAGCATCAGAAGTAGGTCATGGTCATTGCTTCGTTCTCCAAGGTATATCGATTTTGTTTGTTGAATCCGAAGATTTTAGGAGGGTGGTAAATCATTTCGGAGGCTGTTTATTTGTCTTTACCTTTATTTTTGTGCTGGTTTGTTCTTGTTAAAACATTGAAGGATGCATGTAAAGTATAAAAAGTAGTAGAGAATGTGTAAATGTATTCACTTATTATTGCACAAGATATGGGGTTCAAATTCAGAGAGATGAAAAAATGGGCACACCGGGCAATGTATTTCCGGAATCAACAATGTATGTATTCCCTGACACATATTGAGAAGAGTCATGAATGAGATAGCGAACAAGAGAGGTAAGCCCGGGATCCACCGTTTGTTGCACCTTTAACGGTACAATCCGCTCGGTCACATTCTTCATCCACTCTTTCTGCAGAAGGCTTTCTGTAATCTCTGACTTGAAAAGGCCCGGTGCGATCGAGTTTACTCTGATCTTATGAACACCTAACTCAATTGCCATCATCCTCGACATGGTGTCAACTCCGCCTTTGGAACAAGCATATGCGAGTCCACCTGGCAGCAACCCGCGGTGAAGCCCGGCGATCGATGAGATATTTATCACCGAGCCACCGCGTTTAGCGTCGCGCATCAAAATGCACACGTATTTGGAGACTAACCAAGGTCCAGTTAAGTTGGTCCTGAAGACTTTGTCCCATTCATCCTCTGACAAATCCAAACTCGACTTGACATCGCCTCTGATTCCGGCGTTGTTGATCAACACATCGACCTTTCCAAAGATTTCCCAAGCTACCTTAACCGCTTTTTGAATGGTCGCTGCATCTGATGAAACGTCTAGCTCAAGAGCTGCAGCTTGGATTCCAGTTGAATTATAGCTGTTGATTTCAGAGCAGAGAGAGTTGAGTCGATCGACACGACGAGCTGCAGCGATAATCTTACAGCCAGCTTTGGCCAGATCAAGACAGATCTCTCTACCTATACCAGAAGAAGCTCCTGTCACAAGAACCACTTTGTCTTTAAGTTCACACCATGGCTCCAGTTGCCTCAACACCTGCTTCTCTCCAAAACACACATAAAGAAATATCAAAGTAAATTCAGATTAGAGAGACAGAAACACATGATTGACAATTTCCATGGAATCATATGATGAAAAAGATAACACAAATCAAAATGCTTATCTAATAGTCTTGAAGATAAAATAAAAAAGACAGATGGGATATGAGAGAAAAAAAATATCTCACAGTTTGATGATTGCTCATATTTGTTTCTCTGTGTGTCTTTAATGGAGAAGCCCATAACATAACTTACATATATATAAGGAGTGTCAGACTCAAAATTTAATATGTTCCACAATGGGATAAGACATTTTTGCGAATTGTAGCCCAACCCATATGCCAATTACCGCGGTTCTAGTCCTAGAGAAGACACCAACTCGAACACGTCCCATAACTAGACGGTGTATGCCCAATCCGTAGTATTTAATTAATACCCTACATATAAAAAGCTTCTTCATCATCACCAAATCGACAATTTAACGTGGCGATCTAAGTGTTTAACTAATTCGTGTAACCCAGCCAAACTTAAAATTTGATGATTTTATTTCTCAATTATCAGTGTCGACATTTTCAAGACGCAATAATTCATTTATTATTAGTTTTATAACCACGTGTTTCTCGCGGACCGATTGGTTTATTGTGTTTGGGCTCCACAATGAACTGCTCTGTATTGTATTTGTTAAGTATCTGGCCACACGGAACTGAACAAGTGGCAATCCTACAACATCAAAAAGGATATAAAGACTCCAAGCCCAATGTTCCAATTGAGTTTTGAGTTGGTATAATACACGATTACAATTTAGCCAAATTTAACCGGGGTCTTGGAGGTCGCGTAGAGAATTGGAATATAAAAAGAAGATATGACTCATCAACAAATACCAAACCATATAAATCTTTGAATCCAACGATAAAGCATAACAAAGAGATATGATGATAATATCTAGCAAAACTGAGACTATGGAAGAGAAAAACCCGAAGTCTGTATCAACCCCAAAAGTGATATCACAGTGACGATGATAAAATTAGATAATCCCGATTTTGTTAGCCACATCCAAAGCATCATAATCAGGAGTCAACCGCACATACGCCTTCTTCGTTCCATCGGGCCTGTAACAAAATTAAACATTCATCATCCATGTTTATATTACAAAACCCATCTGTCCAGTGAAGTTTTTAGTTTTTCAAGTGTTTACCTAATGAGGGTGTTGACTTTCTTGGTCTGAATGTCATACATCTTCTTGACAGCATCTTTAATCTTCTTCTTGTCAGCACGGATGTCAACAATGAAGACTAAGGTGTTGTTGTCTTCGATCTTCTTCATGGCAGATTCAGTAGTAAGAGGGTACTTGAGGATCTGGTAATGATCCAATTTGTTCCTCGGCGTTGCACTGATACGATCGTACTTAGGTTTCCTAATCGTGGTCAATGTCTTTGGCCTGTGGAAAGTCACCTTTGTCCTGATCTTCTTTGCAGCCTTCTTAAAGGTTTGGCCAGATTTCACTGCTTTTGCAGCTTTCAAGGCCTTGGCCTTAGGGTCGGCTTTCTTGGTGACATCAACTGCAAAAACAATGGACCGTTGAACCAATTTAGAAAGATTTGAAAAACTGAATTTGGGATACAAGAGGAAACTTCTCATTCAAGTGAGAGAAAACAAACAAATCAATAACCCGTATATGAGCCATTACAATGTTTATAACAAAAATATGCACGAAAGCATTACATTTTAGCATTCATCATATCCCCAAAATTTTATGTTCAATACCATATCAAGCTCAGACTCGTTCTTATACTAAGAAGCTAAAAAAACATACAAGCACATGATCAGATGAAACCATAACAGAGAAAAGACACAAAAGCACGAGTAAGAGAAAATGTGATGAACAAAATACGATATTAACAGAGCCAGGCAAGAATCATACATTTCAGAAATCTGTTCAGTCACAGTATTGGATATTGATAAACAAAGTAATTACACGCGCAAAAGAGAATAGAATTCTAGAAGACGATGTGGAAACAAATTGTCAATCAAAGTAACAAGAATCAAATCAGATAACAATGGAAAAAAAACCACACCTTTAGCTGGAGCCATTACTCAAGATAGATCCTTTTTACGAAACCTGCTAAACCCAGAAATGTAAATCAGTAAAGAACGTGATAGCAATTGAAGCTGAGAAGCTGAGAAGAAGGTAGAACGGGAGATCGAGAGAGACATACGAACCTGAGCGGCGAAACAGAAACCCTAAATCAGAAGCTTCAAGTTGCTCTGATGATTTTATTTATTTGTAAGGTGAAGTGAAAATGAAATAAAAGAGTAAACCCTAGATCGATTCCATTTTGGGCTTTTGATACAGTAGTGGGCTTCCTCTATCAAATAAAAGAGCCCATTCGAAACTAGGTTAATAAATTACATCACTTTGATAAACACGTAACGCGCAAGATTTTGTGAACGTGTTCATTGAACATAGTACTAGTAATAATTTCGTTTTTTTTTTTTTTGGTCAGACAAAAAAAAAAAGTAGTAATTTCGTTAAATATTAGTGAATATTCAAATACAAACTGAACTAAGAAACAAGATGGGGACATCAAATGGTTGATGCGTATGTTAGGCCTACAAGGTTCTCTAACCAAACTCGAAATGGTTATTTGAATTTTGGTTATGAATTTGAGTTAATAAAATACGTCACATCGATCATTGTGAATTTGCTTAATTGTACCAAATAAATCCCTGAAATGATAAAAATCTACATGAAGAGTACTGTCATCATTTGAGGCCTTGAGGAGAAACAGAAATGACATTTTGTTTGTTTTAGAGAGAAAAAGAGAACTTTGTGCAAAAACCAATTATTGGATAAGGAAAAGAGTAAATCAAGTGTTTAAGAAGACATGTAATTAACTAATTATTCGATTAGACTTCAAAACCTACTTAGTACATTGAATAACGTAAAGGAAGTTTAACAAAAAAACTATTGTGCTGAGTGTATTTGTAAACATTGTAACAAGTCCATTATCTAAAATCTTCATAAAGCCCTACCTTACAATTTTATATCTGATAATGCTAACAATGGCCCTTGAGGATTTAATGTGATAGAAGAAGTTTTTTCACCACTGTACAAGAGAGTTGTTATCCCCCCAACATCAACTTCCATAAGCGCAGAGAGATCTCTGCATCAGAGGTAAAACAAAAGAACAATAAGCTTTACAAGAATTTTGTAAACCGGTCATCCAACCATCCTCAGTTTTTTGTTCCAACCATCCTCAACTCAAATCAATGATAAAGATAGCAAATAATATGTAATCCAGAAGTGACGATTGTAATGGGTTTTATTGGGATGCAGTTGTAAAGAACAAGTATTACGGACTGTGTTCAGAGAATTCTCACCTAAGCTGAATGAATACTCTGTCTGAAAATGGAAAAGTGTTGCGGTTGAAGGAATCTGTGAAAGTAAAAAAAAAACAGAGAGTAAATGTGTAGAACTTGCGGGCGGGTGCTATAGCACACTCAGCAGTGCAAGAAACTCTGTCTGATCCTCAGCTTCCCTAACTATCTGTGAACAAAAAGAGAAGCAACTTATCAGTTACACACAGCAAAAGGATCATAACAAGTTGTTACCATGCAAACAATACAGAATAAATCAGTACATACAACTGCAGAAATCATACGGATTCTATCTAACTATCCTCGGTAATGAAAGTGCTTAGATTGTAATTTTCATCTTCGAATTTAGTTTGGTTGGATAAGACAAGACAAAGATGACCAAGCAGACTTTAAAACTAGTAAAAAGTATCAGAGCATCTCAAGTTTTGGCTATTACCTTTATAGGGGTATCTTTTGCCAAGTCCATCTGAGACAAAATGGATTCACCAATCTGTATCCAATCAACATTCTCCACAGTGTCCGCCGCTTTATTGCTATCTATTAGAGAACAGTTGTTATCAAAAGAGAATGACTTTCCTATCCAAATGTACAAAATCCTACTACTCGTTTCTCCTACAGCATCACTTGGCAACGGGATTGCTATAACAGATTCTGAATCTAAGCAAGCTCTGCTCACTTCTGTGATCATCTCCATACTTGGCCACCGACATGCTAAAGGCTGGCCCGAGTTATCACCTCCTGATTTGTGTTTATCAGATTTACTGCAATTGATTAAGGTTATCATTTCCTTCTGTGGCAAATCTGAATCTACAGTTCTCCCTTTGCAGTCACTTGGTGGATTTAGATCGCCATTTCTAATACCATCCAAGTTGAAGACTATGTCATTACTATCATCCGGATGTAAAGTAAAAGCAGGTGTGCCTCTGTTGGAATCAGCCAATCCTGGTAACTTCAGAGATCCTTTCAGAGTGCCTCTACGCTCTGCAAGAGAGGGTGAAGCCTTTCTATTTGGTGACGGTTCAATGTAAGCCTGTGGAAAATTATTGACACCACGAGATTCTTTAGGAGAAGTTTGGGAAGGGATGAGAGATAGGCTGGAAAACTTGGGTAATGTCAACGATGGTGGAATAGAAGAAGGTCTCAAGGACGAGCGCCCAGATGATTGTGAGAAACTCTTTAAGCTATTGCTTGAATTTGTTGAACATACAGAATCAGGAGAAAGGAAAGGAGGCGACGCAGAGGATGATGAAGAAGTTGTTGAGGAAGGTGAGGCTGATGAATGCACGATCATCATCGAATCAGAATAGACCCTAGATAGTGGCGTTTTGGAGACATACCGAAAACCCTTCTCAAACCTTGATGCAAACTTACATTTCAGTGAGCTCCAACTGTTTTCCCTAGCAGGAAGATGAGTCTCATGTTCGTTGTTGGATGATGCTAAAGTTGGCACAAAACCTCCCTCGATGGCTTTCTGGAAAATCTCAAAATCCAGATTATATGCGTCGACCTTCCTGTCACCTGGTTGAATTTTAACCACCGAGCCCCCAATCATAGGCAAAATGCTTGCAAAAGCGTCCCAGTAATAAGCAGGCTCATCACCTTCTCTCACCACCATAATAGGTGCTTCGACTTTCTCATATCGAGCAATCTGACAAACAGCAGCTTTTGCATCTCTTTCCATGATGGTTTCACACTGCCTGCCAACCCAAATGTAAATTGCAGAAGGTAACTGAATGATAAATGCACCTCTTGAATCCAGAGAAGACGGGCATGGATCATTCAACAGTTTTGGAACAAGATGCAAAGGATCATAAGGAGAGTGTGGAGACATTCTGTACATCCTAAGTAAGGAAGTAGGGCTAAGCGGGAACGCATGAACCCTCTTTTGGCATTGTAACAATTGGCAAGCAAAGCCCATGTTAGGATCAGCAATACCTCTAGCAGACTTCACATACTGAAATGCATCGTCAAAACTTTGCCCTTCTCTCCACATCAGATATGCTATTACCAACGAGGTAGATCGTGAAACTCCTTGACAACAATGAACAAAGATCCTTCCACTTTGCTCCCTCACATCTTCAAAGTAGTCAAACACATCGTACAAAATACTAGTTATATCCTCTGACGGACTATCCTGTAACCACAAGGATCTGTAACAAAAATCAGACTTGAAGTATTCCGGACAGATAAAACCAACGCAGTTCAGGATATGCGTGATTCCATTGTTTTTCAATATATTCTTGTCTTTTGCCACAGCATCTCCGCCCACGTATATATGATCAGCAACCTTTGAACATTCTTTATCAAAGTAAGCAATCTTCTCCCTCTTAGCTAGACCAGAGCTCTTATCTGAGACCCGCTGCTGTGTTGATGATAAATCGAGCTTCAATCTCTCCCCGGTTTTGTTCCCACTAGGTGTCGGTGGATGAGGCCACTCACCAACATCATCCGAGCCCGCCTTAGGCCACTCATCTAAGCTCCTCCTAGAAATGGAAAGAGGTTGCAATGGTGGTAAACAAGCTCTAGCCTTGCTGTTGTGATGGGACCGAGGTGTTAAAGGAGCAGCTGGGCATCTTCGACTCGGCCCAGAACTATTTGCACACGGAATGTTCAGACTTTGCTCCTCACCCTCAGGAACTTGTGATGCAGTCCGTGAAGCAGACCAAGAGGCAGACCGCCAAAACATTTTCTTAGAACCAGGAGGAGCCTCATCATTCCCCATTGCATCCTCTCTTCCCACCATCCAATCTTATCTCAGATTACAAACTCAAAGACTTCACTTTTATCCCCAAAAATCGAACAAAACTGCAACTTGTTCCTCACAACATCTACTCTAAACCAAGGATCTTTGCTTCTCCCATAAACTTTTTATTAGTTCAGTGAAGGCTTAAATCCGCATCTGATCTAACAATAACCATCAAGCTCTCACGAATCCATCAGTCTATCCTGACGTTAAACCCTAAAACATATCAAAATAGGAAATATGAAGCAGGAAGCGAGAAGAACCCAGTATCAGATCAAACACGACATACCCAAACTGCAAAAGAAGATAACGCATAAGAAGAAACACTATGACAATACGATTTCAAAAGAACGTAACAATTCCGGAAAATAAGAGAATAACCAAATTCATTAAGACCAGAAATACCTCGAGAAAGGACAATACAGAACCTAAGAAACGGAAACAGAAACTGAGAATCTGAAAAGATGACAAAAACCAAAAAGGGATGAAGCAATTCTCCTGGGTTATCTCCGGAAGATATAGATATGAGAGTAAAAGAGAGAGATTTGGAACTTACGGAGTGAGGAGGATTGAGAGAGCCGTCAAAGTTAGATCTTTTATTTTTCTTTAGAGAGAGAGAGAGAGATATTGGGGCAACGCAAAGAGAAGAAGAAGAAGAAGAACACAAAAGGAAAGATGGGAAGTGGGAGGAAGCAGTAATTTTTAATTATAAAACTAAAAAATTCGTTTTTTATTTTTATTTTTTATTTTTTATGAGAGTATATTATTATATTATAAAGTAAAGATTAAATTAACTTTGATAATTATCTCCTGATTAGCTGCACGAAATTGAATTCTTATAGAAACGCGTTGAAACTTTGAAACCAATTTGTCAGCATTTCATTTATTGCTTGTCAAAGATAATAAATTTATTACTAGTTTTCTCACATTTTACGGTTTTAAATCTACATTTAATTTTCACATAAAAATTAATTAGTTATTTACCTTGGGAATTTTTTTGGGTCAACTATACCTTTGGAGTTTAGAAATTTTTCTAACATACAAATGAATGTTGCTTTTAATATATTGCTTCTATGTATTCAGTCTTAGTTTTGGATAAAACTGATGGTAATAAATCAATGCTAATCAAAGAATTAATTATTCTTTTGAACCAAAATTAATTACCATAAAATACAAAAACAATGCTAAATTTTTTTGTTTATGTACGTTTAAATATTTTCTTCTGGTACTATAGAAAAATACTATTAATTATTTTTTGTATTATGCTACTTAACTAATTAATTAGTCTATTGTCATTGATTCAGCGTATAAATCGTATATATCCGAATTTTTATCGTTATAATGTAGAAATAAAAAACAGCAAACTGTTTATTTTCAATTTTACTTCAAAGTTTATTAGCAAGACTAAATCTTGATGAATTAAAAGAACTTAAAAGCATGATGATACTCATTGAGTATACATTTCTTATAAAAACTTTTCCCCGTGATAATTGACAGTAATGATTGTTGTTTTATTTATTCTTTATTTTTGTCTTGTTTGTAATATTAATATTTTTTGTCTTTTCACTTGGATAGGAAAAATAGACTTTTCCTCATCAAAACACTTGAAACATATACTATTTCTTTTTTTTTTTTGTTTATTTTTAACTACTACTTAGCGTTAAAATTAAAATAGTAACCACATAAACATTTACTAAATATTAACACGACCAACGGCAATGAATAATACGATTGTGTTATCAATCATGTTTTGGAACAAGACTATTTTGATATGACTGCAATAAGACAAAAAAAAATTTGTGGTTGTATGTGGCATTGACCTTTTTCGATCTGCATTATTACATTTTTTCTGACGTTTAAAGTGTGGTATGAACAAATTGTAATACAAAACTAAAAAAACAATTCAAGTATTCGGGCTTAATCGCTTTAACGTTAACTGCTAAAGCCAACCATTTTAAGTTATTATCTTAGTAGTCTCTATCGCTTTTTATTTATCATTGCTATTTGGTTATGCCGCTTTATGAAAAATGTTTATACCGCATCATTCACATAACGTCTTCTACCAATATCACCACTCGAAATTTCGACTGATAATGTTATTGGTTTGAATAACATAATAATTAGTATTAAAAAATAGACGTCAAAAGTTTTGTAGTATTAAGTAGTTTTGAAAGCAAGGGCAAGTTCTTGTGTTGACCAGGCCGTATGCAGTAATTTATTTTGTTTCCAAAATATGCTTACTGGTCAATGTATGATCACATATTTTATGCATTAATTTACCTATTACCTTAAATGTTCTACGATTTTTAGGCATGAAATATGTATCCTATTGATTTTTCAGTATTACCTTAAATATGTATCCTATTACCTTAAATGTTCTACAAATTTAGCGTTACTTTTTTCAGTTAACGACTAACATGTACTATTGATTTTCTTTAGTCAAATGAACCAGGATTATGCCAAAAGTGAGCCAGACCTTCAACCAGATTGCAATAATATCGTTCGTTGGAAAAAAAAAAAAGGGTAAGAACTCAGATTGATGAAAGAGCCAGTTCTCTGAAGTTTACATTTGCATGTCTTTGACTCTTTGAATAGTGTACTTTATTATCAAGCAACACATATATAATCTTACTCGAATAAAGAAGTAATACTATTGTTCTTTGAGATATAAGAAATAAGAAATAAATACAAAAGACTGATGAAAGTGATATTAATCTTTTGAATTTTGTTATATATAATATACCTATGAATCTATGATGAATAAAATAGCTTTTTTCATGTTTTTACGTTTATTTTTTATTCTACTATATTTTTTTATACTCACATCATTATTTAGTAATTTTTGATGTTTCCACATTTTTGAAATTTATTTTGATGGTGTATAACATATACATGTTAAAGATATAAGTAAAACTCTATCACACAAAACTTTCTTGGGTTATAACATACACAAAAACAAAATTTCTAGAATTTACATGATTCTTTTGCAAAAATATGTATTTCTGATGTTCTACATATCATCACTATTTATATATCATATACCAATCATCATCACCAGCTTCTTTGTTATACAGAAAATACATTATTAAAAAAAATCTCCATTAATGAACCACGCACAACCCTACGATATCAACGACTTTTGATTGAAATATTGGAAAACGAATGAGTAAATAAAATACTCATGAAACTGTTTGTTAGAAAAGATAAGAGTAGAACTAGTCAAAACCATATAATTTATAATGTGATATAATCCAACGTTGGATTTTCTTGAGAATTTAAGGACGCAGTCGCTGTAGATGATGTTCTTCTTTGGTCAATATTTGTAACCTACACGTCGTCCTCAATGCAATTACATATCTTTATTTTAGTTTTTCCACAATGATATAGATGTCTCTACGAAAATTATTTAATACTACTAAGAAAATGCCGGAACTATATAGCTTGCTCAACTATCATTTTTTAACCAAAAACGTCATAGTTAGCTAAATATGGACTTGACTGAGCTTATAGTTTACGTTGATATAGTAATATAAAATGTCTTCTTTTCATATGAAACTTGTATAGAGTTTTAAACTTTAATCAGTTTCTTGAATTAGAAACGTAATATATTAGAACACGATACACACGAAAGCATACGTGAAAACACCAAAACAATTCAAAGTGATCTACCTATATTTATAACCACTATTAACAATTACATATTCTGATGAGATTAAAATCCATTACAGGTTCAATCAATCCATGTCGTTTTGCTAGTTCATATTTCACCATTACATATAATATTATCATATACGACCGGTCGACAAACAAATATTACAATAGTGAGGAATCTTTAATTTTTTCTAATGTCTCCAAAGTCAATGTTTTATGCTGATTAACAATGTGGTAAGAGTGATGCGCCATGTGTGTATATCATGATCGAAGAGCTCTGATACCATTACAAACTCAATCACCTTATGTTACAGACTCGTGAGAGAGGCCAGAATTAAGTCATATTCAAGTGTACTCATTAAGTCATATTCAAGTGTACTCATTAAGTCAACTGTACGAAATGTTCCTACGTTATATTCAAGTGTGGAAGTAAAACTAACATAATATGTACAAGAGTAAAATTACTCATGATAGTTTGGATCGTAGTTTCAGATGTTCTCATGACTCATTCTTGTTGCAAAGACAGAAGAAACAAAGGAAGCCAACTTTGATTGAGTAATTAGGAAGCACACCGTTTAGAATAGCAAATGCAACAACCATTTTCGGACGAGACACGTTACACATATAGTCTTACATTGAGAAGAAATGTTTTGGATCACTGAGCATAGCAAGAGCCAGGTCCCAAGGGCGGTCTTCGTGCGTAAAAGTTATTGACTGGAGCCGCTGGAACACCACGGTTATTCAGCAGACATCTGAAGTAGTGTAGCCGTGGCAATGTGGTTAACGTTATGTTCCCCTTTGACACGGCCTCTCTGGTGCTCCACATCCTTTCTGTTTCACCAACGATGACGATTTAGGAAAAATCAGAGCAGAGGTGATCATTCAAACAAAAAAAACTCAAATCCGAACTGAGACCAATAAAATATACCGGGTTAACGATCATGTAAAGTTACCTGCAGCTGCTGCAGCACGTGGCCAAATAGTCTGAAGGACAACGGATGTATCAGCTGTTTCACCCCACATGCAAACTTCTCCTCCGATCACTAGCTTTTGGAGAGAAGGATCATCGATTCCATTTAGAGGCTCGGTGTTATAAACCTCGTCCCACGGGACATCAAGATGGTCGAGGTACCAATATCCTTGGTTACTGAAAATGCATCTGAATCCTTTTGCTACTGCTTTTTGACATATATCAGACACTAGCCTGCAATGAGATTTGGAGAGCAGTTTTAACATATATCATACAAAACTATGACAAGAGACGATTACTTCTGTTTTCTATGGTACCGTATGATCTTACCAATTTTGCACCACAGTCCGGGGATCAAGATCTTTTCCAAAGGAACTGAAGGTTTCTTCCCTGGAATCATTCCACCGTATTCACAGAGTTCATGTCAATCTTTTGGATTTCTAAGCCAAACATAACAGAAAATTTTGAAGCTAGAACAGAAACACCTTTTCCATTTATCAGATATAAGTTTGAATCAACCATTGCAGTAAGAATAGCTTTGAAGAACTAGAGAACTTGACAGATAATGCAATCTTTGTCAAAGATTGTACCAGTTGACAGGTGTCCAATATTTTGATATCGCTATCTGTTGCGCTCGGAGTACGAAGTATTTATATGCATCCTTAGTTGTGAAGTTGCGACCCTGAAGCCTGCAGTTGAGAATGATGAACATATCAAGCAAAAGGAGAAAGTGAAATGTGATAAAGAAGCAAGAGTTTCTATATCAATTAGCTAACTTATATAGTATTAGCTTGTATAAGGATTAACGAGACGAGAGTGGGAGAGTCAGGACTGTACCATTCTTTAACATGAGTTGTGTTTTTCCAGCAATCTGCCAGACAAGAAACCGAGAAGCAAAGCTATTAAGAGAAGCAAAAACTCATAACTAGATAACATGGAGAGCAGAGACTTCAGGTGTTAAACAACTAACCTGTATTAACTTCATCACCACCCAAGTGGAAAAGCTCAAATGGGAATATCTTTCTCATATCTGCTACAAACCGAAACGCAAGAGAAAATATGAGAATCTATACAGGACATACATATAAATGTACATATTACATAATAATACACAAATTAAGATGCAAGACATACGATGCTGGATGGATCAAGATTTCCTAATAACTTTTTGCCGCATCTCAAGATTAACTTATTCTTTACAACATTAATACTAATTGGATTAGAAAACTAGAAAAGGAGTAATGATTCAAATGTGTACTGTACATGTAAAAAAGAAGTAACTACTTGGAGTAGACCTGCCAAAATGCCAGAAATCACATCGAATGTAAAATTTTTAGTAACGTCAAGGGGCTCTCGGCAAGACAGAGAGGGCCAAAGATCAGGGTATCCAGTCCCCCTACAGTGAAAGCAAAACATATGTTCAAATATGATATTTGTTTTTAAAGCAATAAGAAGCTATAAATTCCTGAAAAGAAACCACAGCTTAAACCCAAACAACATAACTTATTCTTGAAAACATTAGGAGTACAGTAATACAAAGTATAGCCACACTCTTTTGTTAAATCTTATGAACTTAAGGTCCTATGCTACTCTACGATATTACAATTTCGGGGTGGAACATAAAAGACCTGCGTGACTTACAATAGTGCAACATCAAGAGAGATGAATATGATAACAAAGTTCAACAATTTCCAATTATAACTCTTACCATGATTCCGCATGGCCAGGGACATCTACTTCAGCCATGACATTAATACCTGCAATATATATCTCAACCATGAGAAGTATGTGGTCAAATTTGAAATCAGTAATCACATAGAATCTGTTTAAAATCATTCTAAGCTTAAAAAGAATAGGCTCTAGAGTTAGTTACTAAGTACCTCTCATTTTCGCAAACCTTCACATGTTGAAAACAAACCAACCATGAAACACAAAACGGAAAAATATTGTATAAAGAATTAGTAAGTAGAAAGAATAGTTGATATTACTCAAGCAAGCTACTTCTTTAACATACAAAACAACAAGCCATTACCTGACAATTTCAGAGGCATCCTCAACTGTATAACGTTCCCATCTTGAATAAGCTCCTTTCCACAACTTAGGATATGTAGGAGTTTCAAGAGGAAATGATTGCTCGTCTACAATGTGCCAATGCAGGACATTCTACCTCACATAACCGTCCATGGGAAAAAGAAGTGAAGAAATTAGATATCTGATCAATATTAAAAGATAGTTTAATTTTGTG
Source organism: Crucihimalaya himalaica (assembly GCA_004349715.1). Taxonomy (NCBI): domain Eukaryota; kingdom Viridiplantae; phylum Streptophyta; class Magnoliopsida; order Brassicales; family Brassicaceae; genus Crucihimalaya; species Crucihimalaya himalaica. Next base: position 1,370,884 of record SMJT01000008.1, on the reverse strand, counting down.
CATCCAAAATAAAAACAAGCATGATTTCTTACAAGTTTTGCGAAGGACATGGATTCAATTATTTGCTTAATAACATCAATAGGTAAATAATGTCTTGACGTATCTGCAACAGAATAAGTAGTAAGTAATAGCAAGCGTATGATTGCATTCTCTTTACATGTGTGATGGAATGAAAGCAAAGAAGAGAAAGAGATATGGACAATTACCTATTAGTAGGCCGCGGTATTGGAATCTAGGTTTGTCTTGAATATACCAGGGTGCTTTATATACTTGCACAGATTTGGTTAAATAATCAAAGGCACACAATTGGCTAAATGTCTGCAAAATTTTCAGAAAAGAACACGAAATAGCAAATGATCAATGACACTCAACAAGAACTCGAAATAGCGAAAAATCAATGACATTCAACAAGAAAGAGGAAGACATAGCTGTGCAAATACAAACAAAATAAAGCTCTTAAGCAAACAAATGAAGAGAAATATTCACTAGACATATAAGATCAGTATAGACCATGTTACAATCACAAGTATCAAGATGGAGAAACTCATCTCTAAAATATCAATGCTTCAGTTTAAAGCAAAATGAAATGAACCAAATTCCTCAAACCGGAAAAACATTTACACTGCAATAGTAGTTTTAAACTAGAAAACACATCTCTGCAGAAATTAATACCTCAAAAACATGTGTAAGTTAGTGTTAACCACAACAGAGTCAAATTGAGCATTTATACTCATCATTTGGGAAAAGGTTAAAAGCAGTCATACTTACACACCTCCAACCCTCTAAGGGCACCATAGACTGTATTAGCCTGAAACCACAAGAAAAAGTAACCCATAAGATTATCAGAGACACATTCCTCATATGAAGAAGATATATAGCAGCAGCAAAACCTCGATCGTGGCTGCTCCAACAATCGATTGCTCATCCTTCTTCGAAACCATTAATGTATAACTCTCATCCACACCCAATTGAAGCTGAAATTGACCAAAATCAACTAATTTAATTAATTGCCACTCCTAAAATATTTAAAATTTTCCAATCAAAAGAGTCAAAGTTTTAGTTTTTACCTCCTCAGAACCAGAGTGAACAATGATCTTCAAAGAAGTGATATCATACTCAACCATTCTCAGAAATCTAATCCTCGCCAATAGAGAAGCTCTACCAGAGGCGTGCTTAAAGATTATACCCATATACCTCTCAAACGCAGCTCTAACAATCGGAGATCCGCCGCCATTTCCAGCTACGATTAGAGTCACGGCGGGATCCACCGAAAGGGTCTCGTTTCCGAACGAAAACTCCGCCGGCAACGGCCATAGATAAGGAGGAGAATCAGCCGGCGACGGAGATGACAGAGACGAAGTGATAGATAAAGAGAAGAACATCAATAGGAAAAGAAGAAGAAGATTCTGTGACATTTTCGAAAAGAGTGTTGGTCAATGGAGGATCTTGTTGTCTCCCACATAAGATAAAGATAGAACTTTTTTAGTCGAAAGATTCAATTTTTATTTATTACACGAGCAACCACTTGAGTTTGCTGTTAGCATCATGTTTCGGTTAGTTCGGTGGAAGCATATTCTTCTATCTTAACTCTTACTTTGGTTTCTTAAACCTACAAAGTCGTTATTTGAAACTAAATTACATATACAATTATTTGAATACGTTTGAAGCCCTTATAAGTTTAGCACTTTTGAGTTTTGATTTAACTTTACAATTTGTCTTTTGTTACCCAAAAACCGAGTTTAACAGAAACAAAGATGCAACGTAACGTCAATAATGTTTTCTTGCCTTTGGAGACAACAGAAGGGATCATATAAAAGTGAAAATGATCAAATGTTATTGTCGAACCCTGCATTAGCTACCTATTGGCAACACAATCATTATAAACTACTACGTTTCTCCCGCTTACGTCTAGTTGTGATTGTGACCTTCCTCTACGCACAAGAGTATTGTCAACAAACAACACGTACGTTGTGAGCTTTCGCTTCGGTCGATAGGCTTTCCTCCAATTGATAGGCTTGTCCAAAGCCATACAGAACTTACATTACAAAGTACCATTCCTGATTCTGCATCACAAGGCTGTATACTAAAAGAGAAGACATGGAAGATATAAAGAGAGTGATTACGAATTCACTGGTCAAGGAAAACATGGTTTCGAAGTAATTTGATTGAAATAATTAGAGACTTCTTAATTAGGGACTATGAGAGAGGCTTGTCTTGTTTGAAAGGGTGCATGGTTTATAAAAGTCCAACTCCATTCATATCTCTTTGGATCCACTCCATTCACGAAGTCCGTTCAATTCAGATATTCATTGTTACCACCTAGAGGATATATTTGTTTTTCTTTTTCACCCAACTAGATAAGTGTATTTTATAATTAGAAAAAAATCATAGGTGTTTACGTAATTTAATAAATATTTATGGCTAAGTATGGTAAAATAGTATCTTTCAACTTTATAAATCGTTGTAATATTGCAGAAAATTTGAATATAAATATATATATTTTAGATAAGTACGTTTAGTCAAACTCCCTTTGTTTAGATTCATGTGTATTATGTACATAAATTAAAGTGAGCGGTTTGGTCGGCGTGACATCATAACAAATATTCTAAACCTGCAAAATATTTTAGTAATTTAATTTCCAAAGTCAAACAGTGAAAATATTAATTTATTTCCAGATATTGTAAATACTATGTAAGACATACTCCAAATTATATTTCTTACCATATATACATTTGGCTACATCTATAAATAAATAGGGAACTTATAAGTTGTATCTAACCACTCCTACATAACTTACCAAACCATGGCTTTCACTAATAAACCTCATATTATATTGTTGTTTATCTCATCTACTCTTATTCTTTTTGGGTCGGCATTAGATTTGTCAAATGCTCCGGCAGAAGCACCAACTTCGGGTAGCGATGGCTTGTTACCACTAGCCGAAAAACACGTTGTAATCCGTAATACGGTACAAAACAGGCAAAGTTTGAATGTACATTGCAAATCTAGTGAAGATGATTTTGGGATAATCCATATTCCTTGGAATGGTACATGGGGTTTTAGATTTCATGTTAACTTTTGGAAAACTACGAAATTTCATTGTCATTTTACGTGGTATGGAGGTGGCTCTCATTACTTTTATATATTTAAAGTATCAAGAGATGATAAAGCATTTGGAGAAACTCCCGTGTGCAAAGAATGTATTTGGGAGGTAGGGAGAAGCGAAAAGAACCCTATTTGTCGTATCCCTCGTGACCCAAAAGATGAGCCATACTGTTTCAAATGGGAGGATGGTCCTTATGAAAAAGAAAAAAAAAAGGGTTATTGTAATCACTATATCTTATCAAATACATGTAACATCAAAACTGATTTAATAAAATAATATCATTTATATTATTCGATATTTTGATTTTTGTTTAGATGTTTAGAAGTTTTCTTTATTCGAAATTTTTTTATATCCACATAAGCAAATTAAGTTTTGTTTTTTAGATGGATTATATTATTTTTTTTCTTAGAAAAAAACATCCTTCTGAAAACTAAGCTTACACCTATAGTTTACACTTTCGACTGTTGTTCCAATTTATTGGAGCTGATTCACAGCTAGCATATGATAGGATTCATGGGAAACAAGAAACAACCACATCCGAAGCCTAACAACTATTTGATCATGACTCGACCTGCCTAAAGAGCTTCATGGAAGATCGGAAGTCGGAACATATTGCAAAGAATAATAAAGAATCTTCTTCAATAGACAATGAGATGAGATATTCGTGATTCTGAGATCAATAGCTTTTTTTGGTTTTTCTTCATCAAACGTGTCTTCTAATCGTGAGGGTTCATCTTTCAACATCTCCTCTTTCACATATTCCTCAAGTCAAAGGGGGACACAAATCCTTGTCCACATTCTCCACCTATCGGCCTTCCTCAATCTCCGGTTGCAGCTCACGATGGTGAGATTGGTTCACTTTCACTAGTTTTTTCAATATCACTTGAACCCTATAAAATACTCGTTTTTTAGAATATGTCCCATCTAAGCATCAAAGGACTTTCTTGTGTCATGCATATTTCCTAGAGGCTATGGACTACTTAATTTATGAACATAGAATCACACCATGAATATACTTAAAGTTATTGCATTACTGGAAGAAAAAAAAACATGTTTGGCCATCTCAACCTCTACTGTTAAGATTCTATGTTTTGTTGTTGAAGGAACTCAAGATCCTTCATCTGCATTTGAATAGCTTCTTTGGGCAACCGTTTGGCCATGACATTCTCTTCTTCTCCTCCTTCCGCAACCCTTGTTGCCTTCTCTTTGATGATTCTCTCTATCTCAGACTTCTCAACCGAAGGGAAAACCGCGATTAGCATCACTTGAAGAAGCTTCTCATCCTCCTCTTCAATAAGTCCTCTACGAAAGCAACAAGCATAAATACCTTCAAGAGCTTTTTCAACTCTTAGTTCCATAGGTATTATCGGCGCATCAATGTTCAACTTTGCTCTTCTCTGCATAACCCAACAAAGTATCAACTTTTCTGTATAGCATATTACAAAAGTAACAACATTTTGACTTCTAAAACTCATTACTTCTTAAGTTTCGAACTAAGTTTGCTCTCAAAAGAGTAATAGCATATAGAACAAAAGAGATCTAAAGCAGACATAAGAAACAGAACAAACCTGTCTTGCTTCAGTCATCAAAGCAATGAAGTTCTGTTCCTCAAACTCGAGATCATTCGAAATGCTAACTCTGGTAACACCTTCAAGAATCTCTTCAGATTTTAAAAGCCCTGCACCTACTGCAGCAACCCAACAACACAGAAGCACATACAAAGGTTCTCCTGCCTAACACCAAACAAAGCAACAACAAGCCACTTTTAAAAAACTGATCACTCACATTAACAAAAGACAATGAAAATCTTATATACAAAACAACAATTCAAAAGTGGAGAGAATCCAAATTCAACGGAATTGCTAAAACATTTGCTTGGTTGATGGAGAGATTCTAAGCTCAAAATCAGAAATTTACCTTGCCTCTTCGTTGTTGAAACTCGTAGAAAGCCCTGGAATCATCAGGAGTACATTTATTCCCAACTCGTTTCCTAAACTCAGCGAAATCGACGAGATCTCTTCCAACGCCACCTTCATCGCTGAGAATCCGAGCGAGGAGTCCGATAACCGGAAGCGAACCGATGACTTTATTGGCGAAGCTGGAAAAGGAGTTTGGTTTCTCTATGTAAGCTCGGATTGACAAGGCGAAACCACCGTATCCTCCTCCTCCTCCTCCTCCGCCGCGTTTGGGAGGGGACGAGGCGGGGTTGCGAAGACGGAGATGGAAGAAGGAAGGAGAGATTTGGTGGAAGGAAGTGGAAATGTGAGTGACAACCACCATGGCTGTGAAAAATCGAAGCTTTTTGGATAAATCTTAACCTCTTCTTTATATACGTTATCTTCTCCTTACAAATCAAATTATCTACTAATTAGCCACAATATTCATATGTAAATTTCTTTATTTGGTTTTGTATAATGTTAAGCTATTTTGGTGGATTAGAGAATAATCCGTGAAAATTTCATACACGTAATTGAATTATTTGAAAATCAAATCCTTTGCCAAAAATATTTATAATCGGAATCTAAAATCAAACAAATCAAATCATTGGGCTTCCATGTAGGCCTATGACTATTACGTAAAGCCCATATTTTAATTATATAGGGAAAATAATAAGAGTATGGAGCGTGTAGCAATCAAAGAATTGTTAACTAGATGATCTCAGTTTAAATTGAAAAATTGAAGAGGATCTAACCAAAATGTATTAACGATGTCAAACATGCTTTTTCTTTTACAGGTAAAGTAGATGACGACATTTTTATTCATATGATGCATGACTCTATGACAATGAATGAAGTTGACTGATGATATATAGATGTTAAATTTTGGTGATAAAAATTAGTATATTATTTTGTTTAGATTTTAGCAGTAAACGATATCTATATAGCCAAACTTTCTACATAGTTAAGAAATGGGTTGCTTATTTACATCTATTTTGATTAATAAAACATAATACAAAAGCAAAAGAGAGAGAGTGGAAAATGTCTCTTTTGAGAAATTTGAGGAACTCATAAGAGACTATAATGACATTTGACTTTTTACAAGTGTTTTAATTCTTTTTCAAATTTAAAATTAATTATATAACAAAATCATATTGTAAATATTTAATATCATATTGTTAAGAACATCATTTAAAACATTCAATGGATGAAGATGCTCTTAGATAGAGTATTAGACAACGTTACATGAAAAAACATATATTGGTAGTTTTAGTTGAATCTTTATACTTTTTCAGAGTGTCTCGTTTAATGTTGAGATTAATGTAAAAAATTCAGTTTTCATCTTGCTATAGATCTTATACGGAAGATAAATAAGGAGTCCTAGATATTCAAAATAGTAAAAATCTCTATAAATTAATACTCTATAAATTAATAATCACTATAAATTAATAAATTTTTCTGGTTCCGAGTTAGGTTATTGTAAAATTTAACACAATTCGATAAGATAATAAGATAATAATTTTTTTGAAATTCTTATGTAAATATATAGTCTCAACAATAGGATAAATTAATAATTATAAATCTTATGCATACATACCTAAGAAAATTTTCTAAAATAAAAATATGTTGTTGTTTGTTTATTCTTAAAACTAAAATCTCGGTGGAGCTCATCTATAATCTTACTTATTGCATCCACAACTTTTGGTATTGTATTCACATAATTTTTTGCGTATTTAATCCGTCATAGTTTATTTTGCAACATTTTTTAGATGAGGAGTCATTGCTAAGTTTGGTGTAAAAAATATAAGATGACATGAAGAATGCTTAATGAATTAACAAAAAAGTTATTAAAACAAAAACAATATCGTAGAAGGCAAAAAAGTAAGTAAATACTAACAAAAAACAGAATATTAACAGAATATATATATAATATTGACAGTAAAACATAAGAAAGTTTAAATAAAATAAAAATTAAAAGATTATAAACTATAAGTTTTTATCTCTTTTAATTAATAATTTATTAATTTATCGATAAATTAATAATTTATTAATTTATCGATAAATTAAAACCTCTATAAGATAATAAAATTTTGTTGTCCCAACATTATTAATTTATAGAAGTTTTATTGTATAAAGCTTTCCTAAATTTGTCCCATTATCGTATTATAACCTAAAATTTGGATCCACTATATGGGTATATGGGTGGACCCGAACAAAGTTAAAAGTTTTGTTTCGTAGCTTGAACAATTTGTGTATATTACACATGGTGAATTTTTGTTTATTTTGTACTTTTACCAAGCTTGAGCGTTTTATATATTTGCTTATTCAAACCAAAAATATTATTTAGCGAACAAAAATTTTCTTTTCCAATCATATTGATCTATAATTGGGCCAACCAAGTAGCTTAGACAAACAAAAGTTTTGTTACAAAACTATTGAAAACAAGACGCTTTAAAAGCTAAAATTTCATAATTCAATACATAGCTAGATACCCCTATAATATCATACGTCTCTGATCACTTTTGTTTTGGCTCAAAGGAAAAAATACAACAAACATATTCCGTTATGCTGATATGGCACGATTACATTGGATAACAAAATTCAATCACATCGTACACTTTAACCCGAATTTAAAGAATAATATAAATTGAGCAATTTGGCTTTAGAGAAATGGAAAAATCAAGTGGATGGGTGTGGTCAATAGAATCTCCACTTGTCCCTGCGACAAATTTGGGGTTTGCTTTTTGAGAGCTTTTTGGTTTGAAAATAGAGTTAAGGCAATAATAATATGAGTCTACTGCACAACCTTTGTCTCTTTTTGCACTGTCGCGTCTTTCTGCTGTCTCGTCTCCACTGATATTTCGTAGTTCTTCTTATATAGTATTAATCAGAAACCCCACCAAAATATACGTACATTCTTGTGAACAATCGAACGATAGAGATTCAAAATGGGTTGAGGAATCAATAATTCTTTATGGCTTGTCAATTTGGACAAAATGTGATCCAAAACATGGACTAATCATATTTATATAGTTGGAAGAGAATATAAACCAGATTTAACAATATTTTACGCCAGTATGTAAGAGCTGATATAGAAGCAAAGAAAACAATATATGTATGAATTCATGAGACTCAGCTTCTATTACCAAGCATAAACACGGAAAGAAGTTTAAGTAGTTATGATTTGCTTTTATTCTTTGGTAAAAATATTATAAATAGAAAGTTCATATTTTGGTGAATGCCCTTAATTTAGAAGTAAAATCCAATATCTTTATAGGAAAATAAAAACAAAAAGTGATGTCCGATATATTTATTTCCTTTTCCATCGCTGGTGTTCGAACTCGGACCCGACTCTCTCCTTTAAATGGCTAGATGATACACCGGTTGAAAACATTTATTTTCTCTTGTTTTTATTATATTTTTGATTTATCCTAGATTTAGAGCATTTCCATCGGTATAGAGTCTCTTACAAATAAAATAATGATATTGTTAAATAATTTTGCTAATGAATTAAAATTTTAAGTGATAAAAATAAGGAAACCAATGATATTAAGACATGTGCAAAGAGACGTTTTTTTGTTAGGAGAAGTGTTTTGTGTCAAGAAACGTTTTCTATGGATTCTCAAATGAGAAACGTTTATATCCTCTCTCTTCTTCTTTTTAGTTTTTTCATTATTTTAATACATAATATTTTACTTAGAACTTTCGATGGAAATGCTCATACTTTTGGAACCGGGTGTATTTGAGACCGAACTAGACTCTAAACTTCTATTTAACGGAGATATATTGTTTTGGAGTCAGGACGAAGATAACACTGCTGACCTGTTTGACACTGTTGTAATTTTTGGAAGCATAAAAAGGTATGTATATACGTTACAATACATGAACAATTTTCTCATAGCACACAAAGCGTTTTCAATTTCGTGAAATACACTCGTAAATACATTTTGACTCATACGGATTCAAATGAAAAAGATAATATGATCTTAAGAGTTGGATAAGGAAGTATCTAGCTAGGTATATGAATAAGTGGATGAGAGAGAATAGGCGTCTTGTACGTTTGTAATCTTGTCGACGAGGAGAGGAATGAGAGAGAGAGAGAAAGTGATGAATAGGGTTTTAATTTTGATTCGAGGGAATAGTTGCTGTTTCAGGACTCAAATTGAGAGGTCCACATGATGAGGAATATGTATAGTTTTATTAAATGTCTGAATTTGATGGATCCTTCTGCAGAGACCTTAGATTTCGACAAAACACCCCCAATGTGTTTGTCTCTGAGTTCTTTACGTAACCTTTGTAGATTCTCTCTCTCTCCTGTCCATTTGCGCCACGTCACTCAGCTGGTTCTACCATTTGCGATTATTTGATCTCAATGTAGATAGTTGTGCGTGACGTGGCATTGTCCCATTGGTTCAGAATCAAAACTTTAATCTCCCGTTCCTACCCAATCAAAAAACTTATGATCACTTTGCTTTTTTCCTTTCTTTTTCTTATTACTTATGTTATGTCTTCCATTATCGTAACGTATGATACGACTATACCCGAATTGATACCTTTAGGAGTCAATTATGTATAGATGATTAAATTTTGAAAAGTATCTATGAGAGATCGACGATATTTTGGTTGGTGTTATTAGTTTTTTCCCCGGGGGTGTGTCATTAATTAATAAATAACAAAATCTCAAAAGAAATAGGAGCTACTTAAGTTAATCATATTACTGAATTTTCTATAGTGTAGCTAGCTAACGCCTGATGTAATGTTTTTGTTGATGTTTTTTTGACAAAAAATAATGCTTTTGTTGATGTTTTATGTGATGGTTTCCGCTAATCTGTACCAATAGTATCATTTATGAGATGAAGCAAAAAAAAAAATCATTACAGTTCACTTTATAGTTCATTATATAAATATGTTGATATGGTTAGGATTTAGGAGTATCATACATAACTGTTATGATAATTGTTATAAGAAATCAGTAGCAAACAGTAATCTGTAACTTGTCGTGTAAGATTACGTTGGCTCTTTTATGATTCAACTACGACAGAATTAATTAGTTTATTAATGTATGGACTAATATCTCATAATAGTTGTAACGAACATAATATATATAAACAAGTTCATTACTCTACAACTTCAGAGGAGACGTTCCGGCCTTCCGAGCCTAAGCCTCTAATTATGCCCTCTTATTATATTTCAATGATCAAATTGAAGTTCGAACGCACAACGGTAGTCACCGGCCGTAGCTATACACATTGGATATCTTACAACGGATTTTTTTTTCTTTATTCTTGATGGAAGTTTAACAAAAGTGTTTAAGAATTGAAATGATATATTTCACACTATGGTTTATATTGTTTCAAGAAGAAATCGGTTAATTACAATTGCTCAAGTCATTTATTTATTTTACACTCCTTCAAAATTCTGCATTCTTCGATAACTCTTTTGTATGTATATAAATTTAACCATTATCAAAAAAAATGTATAGATTTCTAGAAGATTATGGAAATTTAAACACGACTAAGTGTTTTTTTTGCAGAAAATGTAGAGAGAGGGGGCCATGGATCACGTGGACGACGCGTGGGATCGATGGAAATGAGAAAAATGAAGGGAGAAGAGAGAAAGAGTGATTTTACAAATCTCCTCTAATCCTTTCTCAGCCAATTATAATCAATCTCCCACGTGGGGCTTCTGGCCCCTTGCATGCATATCATATTTCAACTATTCACCCTTTTGTCTCCTTCTTCATCTTTTAGCGTGATCTTCTTCTATATATGGCTGTCTTAATCTCCACAAGTGGCTTTTAGAGAAGGCTCTCTTTTGAGTTTGGGTGCTAATTCTAGGGTTTCCATTAACAATGGCTGGTTCTTCTTCTGCTTCTTACATTCACATGGTAATATATTAGATGTGATTCAAAAAAACCCTTGTAGTACTACTCCGTTGTTTCGATGAGCTAGTGATAACGTATATACCTCAATTTCTTTTGAATGTGTGTATGCATGTATAGGTGCAGCACATGATAGAGAAGTGTTTGATCTTCCATATGAGCAAAGAAGAGTGTGTGGAAGCTCTCTCTAAGCATGCAAACATCACTCCTGTCATCACCTCTACTGGTTTTCCTCTCTCTCTCTCTCTCTCTCTCTCTCTCTCTCTCCTCTTTTTTATACTTTTTTATATACCTATATACTCTCTAAAAGTATAAGTTACGGACATATCATCGTATAATTATACCATATGATTTCGATCGATCTTGGATTTCTCTATTCATATAAGTGATCATGCATATCTAACGATTATGTGCACTGCCTTGAATATACACGGAGGCTAGCATTTATATACAAAAACAAACAAAAAAAAGCTAGATCTAATTCCTTGTAAACATAATCTCATAAATTTTCTGTAATAATTGAATTCTAGATCTGTTTTCCTTTTTGTTATCATAATGAATTGGAAACAAAAAAAAAATTACAGTGTGGAAGGAGCTGGAGAAAGAGAACAAGGAGTTCTTTAAGGCGTATGAAGAGAGGCAAAGCAAACAAGAGCAAATGTCGGAGGAAGAGACAAACCAGATGATCCAGAAGATTATCTCGGATTCATCTAAAGAATCCGACGACTGATCGCGATGTTCGATCGTTAGATTTCATAAACCTTATAGTTTATATCTATGAATCTCATGAAAACGATTTCTCCTTGACGCATGCATGTTTCTATGTAAATCTTTTTTCCCTTCTCTTCGCATCGGTCCAATAAAAAAGACAACAAAAAAATGGAGTGATTACACTCCTTTTGGTACGTTATACGTACGTGGTCCACATAATATTGCCTTTGCATAATTAAATATACTGAAACGGACGCTCATACATCGATGAATAGTGAGGCGTTTTAATTGAATCTATCTTTTTTTTTTCGTATTCAAATAAACTATTTATTGATGGTCTTGGTCCTCTAGGAAATTTTTTTATCATGGTTCCCATATGCTTGCAAGTTTAGGCATCTAGGTGACCAAAACCACCCACAAGTTCAGAGTTTAGCCAAATCGGTAAAAATGGCAAAAGGCCGTTTATCTTTTGGTCTATGCCACCGATTTTTTTTTTTTGATTTTTTTTTCTGTTTCTTGGGTAGAAAAATGTTTAAATTGATTTTTTTTCTTTTAGAAGAATTAACACTATAATCTTTAAATTTTACATTAATACAAAGAAAAAAGTCTTGAGTAATCTCTGAATAATTGGTTCGACGTCAAAATCTGTTAAAACGTCTGATCAGCCCCTCATTTGAACATTGTAACCGTGTGCACAAATCTTTTTTTTCTTTTGGGTCAAAGTTACAAAAATGTAACGTAAGAAAACTCTCACTGAACATGACGTTGGTGAGGATACCGAGAGTATTTTATAGGAAATCTCTCGTCTCGAAACTTCCTATTAAAATAATGAAACGAGGAGTGTCCTTAAAACTCATTCTATACTTGTCATCTAAAGATTGGTTTAAATTTCTTCTCACAAAAAAAATAAAATAATAATTTTATGGATTTCTAACTGATAGAGGTGTTCTGAGGACTGACAAGACTAACACGTTTTACTTCTAGCCCAAAAGTCACATTTCTACAACTCCTATGTAATTTGCTTTATTTTGTTGGTAATTAATTAACCACAGCTCTGTAAATGAAAACTTCTTAAAAGGAGTATTCTTGCGTTAATTTTAAATGATGTACGAGCCTACAAAACCCAAATGAATACTCGATATTGAAATGGAGTTTTGATCCGTCTCTTTGTATCTTGTTACAATATCCGTATATGATTTGTTATAATTTTTAAGATATTAGCTTATTAGAATAATATATATATATATCATTATAGGTTTTTACATTACTAACGGAAACAAAGGAATGGCTATGTTTTCAACACTTTATTAACCTCAAAATTTTAATAATTTGTGCTCCAAAGTTCATTAACAAGAAGTTCTCATGAGTATGCGGATTTGTTAAAGACATACAAAACTCGTAATTATATTTGTTCCTTTAACTTGAGCTCTTAATTTTGAGATTTAAGTCGGACGATAATAATGTTTCCACAAGCCTTTTGTGTGTTTAGAGACAGACAACTATTTTAAGAAATGCACAAAGTATTTGCCAAAAAAACACAGAGTTTTGCATATAAAGACATTAAAGATTCTCATTTCACATTTTTTATACATTAAACGTGCACAACACAATAAAAGCCACACATGAAATTAGTAACAAGAACATACAAACGAAACAGAGATATTTTTACTACAAATGACATTACTCTTCAAGCTTTGTAGTATGTAAGATAAACGCTGAAATGGAGAATGGTATCATGACCATCAGTGACATGTTGGTCTTGCTGGTTATGCAGAGTCTCCACGACAGCGTACCCTTTAGCATGCTCGAATCTCCCAGTCCCACCCACAACAGCGATATGCGAGGCATGAGAAGCAGTTCGGTGAACCCCGAAGAAGCTGATGGCATCATCAAGGGTGTCATGATGATCATGATCTTCGTGGAGCAACACGGTTAAGGAAAGGGTCTGGCTAGTTCCGTCCAAAGAGCTAGCTAGGTAAAACCCTTGGGCTCTGCCAATGATTACAGAGCCTAACTCATGACCCTCAGTGAGCTCATCGTCGACCACAGTGATAGAGCCAAACATGAGCTGTTGGAGGGCAGCTGCGGGAGGAAGCTGACCCGTGGTTACAAAGGGAAGGTTGTTGGAGTTAAGGGCTCCTTGGGAGTTACCGTTACTGTTTTGGATGACGGTGTTGGCTTGAGAGCCACTAAGTCCTGTGAGGAGTGGAGCTGTGTTTGGGTTAATTATATTGTTGATGTTGTTTGCGTTAACAAGGGGTACTGCGTTATCTACTGGGAAAATGTTGTTGCTGGATTTAGAAAACGGTATTCCATTCACCTCTGTTTGTGCTACTATCCCCGTAACCACACGTGCTGACGGATGTGACCCGCCTAGCACGTCATGCATAAAGAACTCGAGGATTGGCTCGTGTCCTCCGGTGACAGGTCCTGGGAGAGGAATTGGTATTGGAGGTTGTGTTGCTGTTGGAGTTGTTGTTGCCGCTGGTAGACTATCATCCTCCTCTTCCGGTACCCCGGGGACTAATTGTTGCTGAGTTTGAACCTCATCGAGAAGTCGAGCGGAGTTGACACTAGAAGCTATTAAGAAGAAGAGAAAGATTGTTAGGCTAAGAGCTTTGGCCATTGTTTTGTTTTCTTGTTTTAGGTTTGTGTTTATTTTTAGAGGCCTATTGGGTTTGTTTATATAGGAAGCTTGGAGGATGATGAGATGATGGAGTGGAGTTGTTGTTGTTGTTGTCGTTGCTTTCTTATACTCTAGTTGAGTAATGGATTTAACTAAACCTCTTGGTTTTATTAATTTTAATTTGTTACTTACTCCTCTTGTCTCTGGCCTTGTTGATTTCTTTGACCTATTGCTTTCTATTTCTTCGTTATGAATTAGAAAAGATCATGTTAAGAAACGGCGTGGAAGAAGATCTCATTCGAAATTTATATAAATTAATCAAAGAAAATAATTTTGTCAGAGAGAAAAAATTAAAATTTCCTTACATACATGATTTTGATTTCAATGATCTTTTCTAATTTCAATTAGACATTTTATACACTTAATTTCATTGGTAATTGCAGTAAATTATTGATTAATTTTGGACAGTGTTCAAAATGTAGACAAAACCAGGATTCTTGTCTTAACCAAAATTAATTGGGCCAATATTGATATATAACATCCAAAAGTTAGGCCCATTAAATGAATCTCCGCCGAGCAAGAACACAGTCCCCCGAGCTTGGAGTTATGGCGGTAATTCACAATTACCTGAGCTCTAGGGTTTATTCTTTCCCTTCTTCACCATAATTTGTCAAATTTAAAGTTGTAAATGGTCTAGGAGTTCACCTAAACTCGGAGCCAAAACAATCCTCAAGTCCTTACAGTCTCCGGCTTCGCCTAAAACCTAGCTCTTATAGCTGTTGTAGCTTGCTAGTTTGAAAGATGTATCTGTACAGTCTCACTCTGCAGCAGGCGACGGGAATCATATGCGCCATCAACGGGAACTTCTCCGGCGGGAAGACACAGGAGATTGCGGTAGCTCGTGGCAAGATTCTCGATCTTCTCCGTCCGGACGAGAACGGTAAGATCCAGACGATACACTCTGTGGAAGTATTTGGTGCAATTAGATCCCTAGCTCAGTTTAGGTTGACTGGTGCGCAAAAGGATTATATAGTTGTTGGTTCAGATTCCGGTAGGATAGTTATACTTGAGTACAACAAGGAGAAGAATGTGTTCGACAAAGTTCATCAGGAGACTTTTGGGAAGTCAGGTTGCAGAAGAATTGTGCCAGGCCAGTACTTGGCTGTTGATCCCAAAGGAAGAGCTGTTATGATTGGAGCTTGTGAGAAGCAGAAATTGGTTTATGTTTTGAACAGAGATACTACTGCTAGGTTAACCATTTCTTCTCCCTTGGAGGCTCACAAGTCTCATACCATTTGCTATTCTGTCTGCGGTGTGGACTGCGGCTTCGATAACCCGATTTTTGCAGCCATTGAGCTTGATTACTCCGAGGCAGATCAGGATCCTACTGGCCAAGCCGCAAGTGAGGCTCAGAAGCATTTGACTTTCTATGAGCTCGATTTGGGGCTCAACCATGTCTCTAGAAAGTGGTCAGAACCAGTTGACAATGGAGCCAATATGCTTGTTACTGTTCCTGGAGGAGCTGATGGGCCGAGTGGAGTTTTGGTTTGTGCCGAGAATTTTGTTATTTACAAGAATCAGGGTCATCCAGACGTGAGAGCCGTGATTCCTAGACGAGCTGATTTGCCTGCTGAACGAGGTGTTTTGGTAGTTTCTGCCGCCGTGCACAAGCAGAAGACAATGTTCTTCTTTTTAATTCAGACCGAGTATGGCGACGTTTTTAAGGTTACTCTGGATCACGATGGCGATCATGTCTCGGAGTTGAAGATCAAATATTTTGACACCATTCCTGTCGCTGCGTCTATATGTGTGCTGAAGCTGGGATTTCTTTTCTCTGCTTCGGAATTTGGAAACCACGGTTTGTATCAGTTTCAGGCCATAGGGGAGGAACCTGATGTAGAGTCTTCATCCTCTAATCTGATGGAGACTGAAGAAGGTTTTCAGCCTGTCTTTTTTCAACCTAGACGACTTAAGAACCTTGTCAGGATTGACCAAGTCGAGAGTCTGATGCCACTCATGGACATCAAAGTCCTAAACCTTTTTGAGGAAGAAACCCCTCAGATCTTTTCACTTTGTGGGCGGGGTCCACGCTCCTCTCTAAGGATACTGAGACCTGGTTTGGCCATCACTGAGATGGCTGTCTCTCAGCTTCCAGGTCAGCCAAGTGCTGTGTGGACGGTGAAAAAGAATGTGAGCGATGAGTTTGATGCATATATCGTTGTCTCTTTTACCAATGCTACTCTTGTCCTTTCGATTGGTGAAACAGTTGAAGAAGTTAACGACAGTGGGTTTCTTGATACTACCCCGTCCCTGGCTGTCTCTCTGATCGGCGATGATTCTCTCATGCAAGTCCATCCCAATGGTATCCGCCACATAAGGGAAGATGGACGTATTAACGAATGGAGAACTCCTGGCAAGAGGTCAATTGTTAAAGTTGGGTATAATCGGCTTCAAGTGGTCATTGCATTGAGTGGGGGAGAGCTTATATACTTTGAGGCAGATATGACAGGTCAGCTGATGGAGGTGGAGAAACATGAAATGTCTGGTGATGTGGCTTGCCTGGACATTGCGCCTGTTCCTGAAGGAAGACAAAGGTCTCGCTTTCTTGCCGTGGGATCCTATGATAATACTGTGCGCATTCTATCTTTGGATCCTGACGACTGTCTGCAGATTCTCAGTGTGCAAAGTGTCTCTTCAGCTCCGGAGTCTCTGCTATTCCTCGAAGTTCGGGCATCGATTGGTGGAGAGGATGGGGCTGATCACCCGGCAAATCTCTTCCTTAATTCTGGTCTGCAGAATGGTGTTCTTTTCAGAACGGTGGTGGATATGGTGACTGGTCAGCTTTCGGATTCTCGTTCCCGGTTCTTGGGACTGAAGCCTCCCAAGCTATTCTCCATTTCTGTGAGAGGTCGGTCTGCAATGCTGTGTTTGTCTAGCCGACCTTGGCTTGGTTATATTCATCGGGGACACTTCCACTTGACGCCTCTTTCTTACGAGACTTTGGAATTTGCTGCCCCCTTTTCATCTGATCAGTGCGCTGAAGGTGTAGTCTCTGTCGCTGGAGAGGCTCTGAGAATTTTTATGATTGATCGTCTTGGTGAAACATTCAACGAAACAGTGGTCCCTCTGAGGTACACGCCTAGAAAGTTCGTTCTCCAACCCAAGCGGAAGTTGTTGGTTATTATCGAGAGTGACCAGGGAGCATTCACCGCAGAAGAGCGTGAAGCTGCAAGAAAGGAGTGCTTCGAGGCTGGTGGAGTGGGAGAAAATGGCAATGGCAATGGAGATCAGATGGAGAACGGTGCGGATGATGAAGATAAGGAAGACCCGCTTTCTGATGAGCAGTATGGTTATCCAAAAGCAGAGTCCGAAAAGTGGGTTTCTTGCATCAGAGTTCTTGATCCTAAGACAGCTACGACAACTTGCCTCCTGGAACTTCAGGACAACGAAGCTGCATACAGTGTCTGTACGGTGAATTTCCATGATAAAGAGTATGGTACCTTGTTGGCTGTTGGTACGGTCAAAGGGATGCAGTTCTGGCCCAAAAAGAATCTGGTGGCTGGGTTCATACATATTTATAGGTTTGTGGAGGATGGGAAATCTCTTGAGCTTCTTCATAAGACGCAAGTAGAAGGTGTTCCTCTTGCTCTGTGCCAGTTCCAAGGAAGACTGCTGGCAGGGATCGGACCTGTCCTCAGATTGTATGATTTGGGAAAAAAGAGACTGCTTAGGAAATGTGAAAACAAGCTCTTTCCAAACACCATTATCTCTATCCAAACTTACCGTGACCGTATATACGTTGGTGACATTCAGGAGGTGAGTGCTAAATCCTTTATTTTATTATTTTATTTTTTTACTTATTATTCTTATAGTAAATATCTCATGTGGCCTTTTCATTATCATTTTTGTTGCAGTCTTTCCATTACTGCAAGTACAGGCGCGATGAGAATCAGCTATACATATTTGCGGATGACTGCGTCCCGAGGTGGCTGACAGCATCGCACCATGTAGATTTCGATACCATGGCAGGTGCAGATAAGTTTGGGAATGTGTATTTTGTGCGGTTGCCTCAGGATGTGTCGGAGGAGATAGAAGAAGACCCGACAGGCGGGAAGATCAAGTGGGAGCAAGGAAAGCTGAATGGAGCACCGAACAAAGTGGATGAGATAGTACAGTTCCATGTCGGGGACGTTGTGACGTGCTTGCAGAAAGCTTCGATGATCCCAGGTGGATCGGAATCCATAATGTATGGAACAGTGATGGGTAGCATAGGGGCATTACATGCTTTCACATCCCGTGATGATGTCGATTTCTTCTCTCATCTGGAGATGCACATGAGGCAGGAGTATCCTCCTCTCTGCGGGAGAGACCACATGGCTTACAGATCTGCATATTTTCCGGTCAAGGTATAAACCAAAACAAAAAGAAGATCCATTGCTTCTTCTCCAAATCAATGTCTTGATTTTGAATTGACACTTTTGCATCTTCTATATTAAACAGGATGTGATAGATGGAGATCTTTGTGAGCAGTTCCCGACACTTCCAATGGACTTGCAGAGGAAAATAGCAGACGAGCTGGATAGAACACCTGCGGAGATTCTGAAGAAGCTCGAAGACGCTAGGAATAAGATCATTTGATAACACAAAAGAGTCAATTGTTTTGTTGAAGAGGACAAAGTAGAGTAGAGAAAGAGGTTATAATAGTTTTTGTAAAGCTCTGTCTTCAATGGTTTGTAAAACAAAAACTCTTGTGAGAACTGATGAACGAAGTCCAAATTACTTTTGAATCTACAGCTTGGATCGAGAATGTTTAGCTGCTAATACTTAAAGGTTCTCGGACCATTTAACCATTACTTTACTGCCTTCGCATTGGTTTGGAGAGTCGTCGTAAATAAAAAGAAAATGTTTGAGTTTCTTTGTTTGTTGAAGCTGATGTAGCCATATTGACCTACGCAAACTACTATAAATTAACAAATGTCTAAATTACGATATTTTGTTAATTTAGAGAGTATTTCTTTTAAAAAAATATTTGTTTACATATAAAATATTTTTGTGCTATAATCCATATTCTTATAAAACCAATTGTATGTAAGGAGGCAATCATCACGTTTAGAATATTTTTAATTTTTTTTATATTAAAACTCAATGATAACATCCAAAGTTTTTGATTCAATAAAAAATTAGATATGAATTCTAACTAAAATCTCAATTCAAGGAAAAAAAATACATACATGTTTGCTTAGACATCAAACCTAAGCAAAAGCCTACACATACATGTTGATGCTAATATTTTACTCCAACAAATAGACAGAGAGCCTACATGTATGTCTCCAAAATGTTGTCCAATATTCCTGTAAACTGGCACATTCCCTGAAATATGACCAGACTCGCTGCAAAATCATGAAAAGCAAACGGATCACTGATTCATGCAAACTCAAATAGAAAGAGGATGAGAATAATTTGGTAGCATACCATATGACACAGACTTCATCTTCCTTTAGCTCGCCTACTTTGAGATCATCCCCTGAAATATGACCAGACTCAGCTACAAAACCATGAAAAGAATATAGTGAAGAATAAAACATGAAAGAGGATAAGAAAAATTAGAGATATATATTATCTTATCGAACTATGTTAATTTTTACATTATCTCATCTCAAGACCGGATAAATTTATTAAGGTCATTATAAAAACTAACCTATTTTTGAGTTACCCTTTCGAAAATTCACATTTTCTATATTTTATGAAAAATATAATTAGTTTTTTTATATGTAAAATGACAATTTTTTCCATATTTAAATTAAAAGCTATATTTATAGTAAATCAAAAATAAAGATAATCGTTAAGTCATGAATTTACGATGTTAAGTCATGAACTTATTTTCCGTGCAATTTATTTACACATATCACCAAAGTTAATGATTTTCTTTAAAATAAGTTTGCATCCATAGCTAACTTAGTATCACCAAAAAAAACGTAAAGACTTAGTATCGATGAATAGGATTTTAAATATTTTGCAGTTAACTATCCAGAGGTTGGCATGTTATGTAAATTTCATAACCAAAAGAGAATTTCATATAAAATGTTCATGAGTATAACATTGAAGTTAAGTGCAATACTGAAGTATAAAGTAATAAAACATAATTTTTCTTATTAGATAGTATATTATTATATATAGATAATTATAAAACCTGGAGTTTTATCATTTTAACAACAACAATGAAAAGCACATTAGAAACGAATGAAAAAATAGGTTTCGCGGACGCTGTCCACCTGGGAAAATAAGTATTAAATTCATGGTATATATGCTAAATTCTGATGGTTTTTATCATTACGTTTTTAATATGTGAGTATATTTGGGCGACCCTAAGCCTCAATTTCGTTTATTGTATACCCACGCTGGAAAAACGTCATCTTCATATTGTCGAGACCTTTTTTAAGACTTATTTCCGTAGGGATGTGAATATTTTCACGATCCCACAATGTCTATAAGAATAAAAATCTGAAGTCAATCTAAAGTCAATCCAAAAATTGTGATTGAATGATTATAAGAAACCGAAAAATTATCAGCATTGGGGTTTTCGCGGCACTGACTCTCGGAGGTCGTATCAGTCTGAAAAATCCGGTTAGGCCGATCGAGACAGCAAATCCCATTACTTTGGACGAAGGGGTGTTTCATAATTCATGTTTTTTAACTACGTGCTGTTCCAAGGATCCCATGAAGTAGAACTCTTGTCGTTTCTCAGTTGACAAAACACTCTTCTCTTTTATTTATTTTTTCTTTTCCTTTGAGCGATCTGTGTCGCCGAGTCCCCAGCCGACTCTCAATCGTCGCAGCCTCTCCGTTGCTGATCTTCATCTCGCCGTCAAATTCGCCGAATTTTCCAGTTGATTCTGAATTATCCGTGTCTCTCGTTCACTGTCTTGCATCACCGTCACCGTGTTCCACAGCGTCATTCGGGTACTTCACTGCTCCGATATTCGTATTTAGTGTATGTGTATGAATGGATTTGACTGTACTGTGATATTGATAGGTTAAGAATCGCTA
This sequence comes from Crucihimalaya himalaica, assembly GCA_004349715.1. Taxonomy (NCBI): domain Eukaryota; kingdom Viridiplantae; phylum Streptophyta; class Magnoliopsida; order Brassicales; family Brassicaceae; genus Crucihimalaya; species Crucihimalaya himalaica. The sequence continues at coordinate 1,349,576 of SMJT01000008.1, read as the reverse complement.
TTGCTTGCATGAGGAAGAAACTGAGAACTAAGGGGAGGAAAGCTAGATCAAGGGAGAAGGTTTTGAAGAAGAATGTGGAAAGTGGCTAAGTGTGGCAAAGACTCAGGTTCAAAGAGAGGATTTACTTTTATTAAGAATTGAACAATGCTATGTCGTTTAATGTTGTCGTTTTATTTTAGGTAATAGGTACTGTATTAAAAGAGGATTCCCGATTTAGGGTTCCTTATGCTTATGAACAATGAAATTAATCTAAACTTTATCCTCTCTTCTCTTGTCCCGTCGCTTGTCATCTCTCATAACTCTCTTCTTCTTCTCTCATAACTCATCTTCTATCTTCTTACTCTTCTCAGACCCAAACTCACCTATCAGATATATATTTCAGTATCGTGTCCTTTATTCTCGTGGAGAGTCCAATGGACCCGCAGACGCAGAACACTTCGTTGCAGCGACTCCAGAATGTGGAGAATGTGAGATTTTGGGAACACTCACTCATTTAGAGATAAAATGGACGTTTATGTGATTAGAATGTGTTTTGTTTTCGGAGCAGAGAGTTGTTAAGGTTTTGGAACTAGCTGGAGGAGTTATGGAAGAACTCGCGAGCCCTTCTGGGCCCAAGAAAGAGTTGGTCAACAGTCATTGCCGAGAGTTTATGCAATCTATGAAGGTTTCTTACTCAATCTCTTCTTCACTACATTTGGCTTTTCACCTTATTAACTCTTCTGCTTATATGAATGCTGGATTTCTGATGTTTTCTTGTTTCAATTTGATTATAATGTTTTAAGAAACACTAGCTGATCGAGGAACATTTGGGCTCATCTGACACAACTCTAGATTAGTGTTCTTGCTGACTCAATCTCTCTTTCACTACATTTGTCCTCTTTTTCTGGGGATTTGACATTTTTTTCTGGAGTGTCAGGGTTATTTGATTCGAGGCTATATTAGGGTTCATTACATTTCCTGATCAAAGTAAAGGGGTTTTGGTTCCGGGTTTTGTTTACTAAAATTATGAAGTTTCAAGATGGCCGCTGCATTCTGTTGCGCTCGAGTAATGAACTTGTTCATCTTTGACTTTTGAAGATTTGGTTTCTTAGGATTTGACATTTGTCTTACAGTCCTTCGGTCTTGGGCTTAAGGTTGATGAGTAGTGGACGCTGATTATGAATTTGTTCATCTTGGACTGTACAGATATGCTATAAACTTAATCGCCAATCCATATTACAACATGAAGTTATTGTGAAACTTGCAGGATATTCAAGTGACACTAAGGGAAGAGATCAAAAGCGCGTGCGAGTACCGTCCCTTTGAGAAATGCGATTACAACGCAAGAATAGCGAATGAGATCTGCTTCCAGAAGCTTGAATATGTTCTCACACAGCTTGATGATCTGAAACAAACCGCTGACCGGTATCCTGCTTCTGATTAAGCTCGTTATCAAAAAAAAAAACTTAACATTGATATTCATGAAAAGGCTTACTTGAGGAATTATGCTAAACCATTGTGATATAATTTCTGGATAAGTGTTAGGTGATCCCATTAATGTAGTCCGGTTTTTGCGTTTGTGGCACAAGTAAGATATTCCCTGCTTACGATATTCATTTTTGCAAAAAAAAATTAGGTGAATCTGGTTAGAACATTCACCTACAATGAATCTGTTCCAAGAATACTAGATACATGCATAAGGAGTTAGCTACGTCAGCTTATAGAGAAACACGAACCAATTTAGTGCTAGAGAGAACATGATACGATCTCCCTAGGACTCGCTCAAAGAAGCTGGTGTGGGTGATGGATAGAAACGGAAGTGTGCGGAATCCACTTCTGGTTTTGAGAGTGTAGAACGTAGAGAGTGGCTTGGAGAGACAAGCAACACGTTCACAAGAGAGATAGATGGAACAATAGAGATGTTGTAGAAACAACAATCGATCATAAGACCATAAGAAATAATTCTGAGATTTTTAGGAAAAGAGTTTGATTGATTTTTGATGATCCAATCCAGGATGAAGTTCAGAAAAGAGATACAAGAGTATAAATAGAAAAACATAAACCCTAAGGGTCACACACACACAAAAACGTCCATTAAAGAGAAGAGAGAGAGAAGTGTTTTGGTAATGTAGAACTTGGTGGCAGCATTTAATCTGAAGTTTGAATTCAGAAAGTTAGCCCCTTAGTCTTCTTCTTCTTGAAAATCATGTTGTTGTTGGGCCTGGGATCATGATTGGATTTGTTGTTGGGCAAAGGCATGATTACAACAAGATGAGATTGAGGAAATGTGAGCCCACTTGCCTCATTAAAAATCTTCCTTGGAAAACCTATTGAGACAAAACCAAAGGTAAGGGAAAAAGAGTACAAATGGGTCACATACCCACTTGAGTAATCATCCTTGATGAACTTTGTACCAAATAGATTGTGCATTCCCTCAGCTACAAGTTTTCCTTCACGTTCATTCTCAACAATATGATCCGGTTCAAGCTGCTCCTCCATGATGCTACTCAGGATCATATCATCCTCCCCCAGTTAAAAAGGATTTGTCCTCAAATCAAGACCATCTGTTAAGAACAAAGATAAGTTAGAACCATTAGAACTTGAGTTTGGAGTATACTTACCTTGCAAGTTTGTATTGTCGGTTTTTGAAGTGAGTTGTGCTGGATTTTGAAGTGTGGCGTGTTCTCTAGTGTATACATGTTTAGAATGGTTAATCTCCATAAGTTTAACATTCGCTTCCTCTCTTAGTTCTCCTTTTTGTCTGACTTGATCTCCATTGGATCCGATTTGTTGTTGTTGAAGCAAAACAGAACTTGTACGTTTAAAGAACAAAGGAACACAACCATCAGTCTTAAGATTCATGTTAGAATGAGAAAACTTACCTTGTCCAGTAGTGGTTTGATCATTTAGATGTTCTCTTAACGTAAGACTCTTAGTGAAGATAAGACCTTCGGATGAGTCGTTCAGAGGGCAGATGAAATCAAGTTGTCCAAACTGAATTTTTCTTGGACTAATCTCTTCTAAAGGTTCATTAGAACGATCTCACAGTGTCCATAGCTCCTTCCTTTTGTCCTCCTAGGTAGATGAATGAACAAATGATTCGTTTTTAATATGAAATGATAAAAACCATCAAAATTCAGCATTTATTCAATGAATTTTATACTTATTTTCCCAAGTGGACAGCGTCCGCGAAACGTATTTTTTCATTCGTTTCCAATGTGCTTTTCATTCAATTTTTGGATTGACTTTAGATTGACTTCATAATTTTTTTCTTATAGACACTGTGGGATCGTAAATTATTCACATCCCTACGGAAATAAGCCTTAAAAAAAGTCTCGACAATATGAAGATGACGCTTTTCCAGCGTGGGTATACAATAAACGAAATTGAGGCTTATGGTCTCCTAAATATACTCACATATTAAAAACGTAATGATAAAAACCATCAGAATTCAGCATTTATCCCATAAATTTAATACTTATTTTCCCAGGTGGACAGCGAAACATATTTTTCATTCGTTTCTAATGTGCTTTTCATTGTTGTTGTTAAAATGATAAAACTCCAGGTTTTATAATTATCTATATATAATAATATACTATCTAATAAGAAAAAGTATGTTTTAATACTTTATACTTCAATATTGCACTTAACTTCAATGTTATACTCATGGACATATTATATGAAATTCTCTTTTGGTTATGAAATTTACATAACATGCCAACCTCTGGATAGTTAACTGCAAAATATTTAAAATCTTATTCATCGATACTAAGTCTTTACGTTTTTTTTGGTGATACTAAGTTAGCTATGGATGCAAACTTATTTTAAAGAAAATCATTAGCTTTGGTGATATGTGTAAATAAATTGCACGGAAAATAAGTTCATGACTTAACATCGTAAATTCATGACTTAACGATTCTCTTTATTTTTTATTTACTATAAATATAGCTTTTAATTTAAATCTGGAAAAAAATTTCATTTTACAAATAAAAAACTAATTGTATTTTTCATAAAATATAGAAAATGTGAATTTTCGAAAGGGTAACTCAAAAATAGGATAGTTTTTATAATGACCTTAATAAATTTATCCGGTCTTGAGATGAGATAGTGTAAAAATTAAGATAGTTCAATAAGATAATATATATATATTTCCAAATCCTATATAAATATATGATGTCATCTAATTTAATAATTGTATAAATTTATCAATATATATATATATGCAAGAAAAGTGAAAATAATTCTTATGTATTTTCGTTTTTTTCCTTGAATTGAGATTTTAGTTAGAGTTCATATCTAATTTTTTATTGCATCAAAAACTTTGGATGTTATCATTGAGTTTTAATATAAAAAAAATTAAAAATATTTTAAACTTGATGATTGCCTCCTTACATACAATTGGTTTTATAAGAATATGGATTATAGCACAAAAATATTTTATATGTAAACAAATATTTTTTTAAAAGAAATACTCTCTAAATTAACAAAATATCGTAATTTTGACATTTGTTAATTTATAGTAGTTTGCGTAGGTTAATATGGCTACATCAGCTTCTACAAACAAAGAAACTCAAACATTTTCTTTTTATTTACGACGACTCTCCAAACCAATGCGAAGGCAGTAAAGTAATGGTTAAATGGTCCGAGAACCTTTAAGTATTAGCAGCTAAACATTCTCGATCCAAGCTGTAGATTCAAAAGTAATTTGGGCTTCGTTCATCAGTTCTCACAAGAGTTTTTGTTTTACAAACCATTGAAGACAGAGCTTTACAAAAACTATTATAACCTCTTTCTCTACTCTACTTTGTCCTCTTCAACAAAACAATGACTCTTTTGTGTTATCAAATGATCTTATTCCTAGCGTCTTCGAGCTTCTTCAGAATCTCCGCAGGTGTTCTATCCATCTCGTCTGCTATTTTCCTCTGCAAGTCCATTGGAAGTGTCGGGAACTGCTCACAAAGATCTCCATCTATCACATCCTGTTTAATATAGAAGATGCAAAAGTGTCAATTCAAAATCAAGACATTGATTTGGAGAAGAAGCAATGGATCTTCTTTTTGTTTTGGTTTATACCTTGACCGGAAAATATGCAGATCTGTAAGCCATGTGGTCTCTCCCGCAGAGAGGAGGATACTCCTGCCTCATGTGCATCTCCAGATGAGAGAAGAAATCGACATCATCACGGGATGTGAAAGCATGTAATGCCCCTATGCTACCCATCACTGTTCCATACATTATGGATTCCGATCCACCTGGGATCATCGAAGCTTTCTGCAAGCACGTCACAACGTCCCCGACATGGAACTGTACTATCTCATCCACTTTGTTCGGTGCTCCATTCAGCTTTCCTTGCTCCCACTTGATCTTCCCGCCTGTCGGGTCTTCTTCTATCTCCTCCGACACATCCTGAGGCAACCGCACAAAATACACATTCCCAAACTTATCTGCACCTGCCATGGTATCGAAATCTACATGGTGCGATGCTGTCAGCCACCTCGGGACGCAGTCATCCGCAAATATGTATAGCTGATTCTCATCGCGCCTGTACTTGCAGTAATGGAAAGACTGCAACAAAAATGATAATGAAAAGGCCACATGAGATATTTACTATAAGAATAATAAGTAAAAAAATAAAATAATAAAATAAAGGATTTAGCACTCACCTCCTGAATGTCACCAACGTATATACGGTCACGGTAAGTTTGGATAGAGATAATGGTGTTTGGAAAGAGCTTGTTTTCACATTTCCTAAGCAGTCTCTTTTTTCCCAAATCATACAATCTGAGGACAGGTCCGATCCCTGCCAGCAGTCTTCCTTGGAACTGGCACAGAGCAAGAGGAACACCTTCTACTTGCGTCTTATGAAGAAGCTCAAGAGATTTCCCATCCTCCACAAACCTATAAATATGTATGAACCCAGCCACCAGATTCTTTTTGGGCCAGAACTGCATCCCTTTGACCGTACCAACAGCCAACAAGGTACCATACTCTTTATCATGGAAATTCACCGTACAGACACTGTATGCAGCTTCGTTGTCCTGAAGTTCCAGGAGGCAAGTTGTCGTAGCTGTCTTAGGATCAAGAACTCTGATGCAAGAAACCCACTTTTCGGACTCTGCTTTTGGATAACCATACTGCTCATCAGAAAGCGGGTCTTCCTTATCTTCATCATCCGCACCGTTCTCCATCTGATCTCCATTGCCATTGCCATTTTCTCCCACTCCACCAGCCTCGAAGCACTCCTTTCTTGCAGCTTCACGCTCTTCTGCGGTGAATGCTCCCTGGTCACTCTCGATAATAACCAACAACTTCCGCTTGGGTTGGAGAACGAACTTTCTAGGCGTGTACCTCAGAGGGACCACTGTTTCGTTGAATGTTTCACCAAGACGATCAATCATAAAAATTCTCAGAGCCTCTCCAGCGACAGAGACTACACCTTCAGCGCACTGATCAGATGAAAAGGGGGCAGCAAATTCCAAAGTCTCGTAAGAAAGAGGCGTCAAGTGGAAGTGTCCCCGATGAATATAACCAAGCCAAGGTCGGCTAGACAAACACAGCATTGCAGACCGACCTCTCACAGAAATGGAGAATAGCTTGGGAGGCTTCAGTCCCAAGAACCGGGAACGAGAATCCGAAAGCTGACCAGTCACCATATCCACCACCGTTCTGAAAAGAACACCATTCTGCAGACCAGAATTAAGGAAGAGATTTGCCGGGTGATCAGCCCCATCCTCTCCACCAATCGATGCCCGAACTTCGAGGAATAGCAGAGACTCCGGAGCTGAAGAGACACTTTGCACACTGAGAATCTGCAGACAGTCGTCAGGATCCAAAGATAGAATGCGCACAGTATTATCATAGGATCCCACGGCAAGAAAGCGAGACCTTTGTCTTCCTTCAGGAACAGGCGCAATGTCCAGGCAAGCCACATCACCAGACATTTCATGTTTCTCCACCTCCATCAGCTGACCTGTCATATCTGCCTCAAAGTATATAAGCTCTCCCCCACTCAGTGCAATGACCACTTGAAGCCGATTATACCCAACTTTAACAATTGACCTCTTGCCAGGAGTTCTCCATTCGTTAATACGTCCATCTTCCCTTATGTGGCGGATACCATTGGGATGGACTTGCATGAGAGAATCATCGCCGATCAGAGAGACAGCCAGGGACGGGGTAGTATCAAGAAACCCACTGTCGTTAACTTCTTCAACTGTTTCACCAATCGAAAGGACAAGAGTAGCATTGGTAAAAGAGACAACGATATATGCATCAAACTCATCGCTCACATTCTTTTTCACCGTCCACACAGCACTTGGCTGACCTGGAAGCTGAGAGACAGCCATCTCAGTGATGGCCAAACCAGGTCTCAGTATCCTTAGAGAGGAGCGTGGACCCCGCCCACAAAGTGAAAAGATCTGAGGGGTTTCTTCCTCAAAAAGGTTTAGGACTTTGATGTCCATGAGTGGCATCAGACTCTCGACTTGGTCAATCCTGACAAGGTTCTTAAGTCGTCTAGGTTGAAAAAAGACAGGCTGAAAACCTTCTTCAGTCTCCATCAGATTAGAGGATGAAGACTCTACATCAGGTTCCTCCCCTATGGCCTGAAACTGATACAAACCGTGGTTTCCAAATTCCGAAGCAGAGAAAAGAAATCCCAGCTTCAGCACACATATAGACGCAGCGACAGGAATGGTGTCAAAATATTTGATCTTCAACTCCGAGACATGATCGCCATCGTGATCCAGAGTAACCTTAAAAACGTCGCCATACTCGGTCTGAATTAAAAAGAAGAACATTGTCTTCTGCTTGTGCACGGCGGCAGAAACTACCAAAACTCCTCGTTCAGCAGGCAAATCAGCTCGTCTAGGAATCACGGCTCTCACGTCTGGATGACCCTGATTCTTGTAAATAACAAAATTCTCGGCACAAACCAAAACTCCACTCGGCCCATCAGCTCCTCCAGGAACAGTAACAAGCATATTGGCTCCATTGTCAACTGGTTCTGACCACTTTCTAGAGACATGGTTGAGCCCCAAATCGAGCTCATAGAAAGTCAAATGCTTCTGAGCCTCACTTGCGGCTTGGCCAGTAGGATCCTGATCTGCCTCGGAGTAATCAAGCTCAATGGCTGCAAAAATCGGGTTATCGAAGCCGCAGTCCACACCGCAGACAGAATAGCAAATGGTATGAGACTTGTGAGCCTCCAAGGGAGAAGAAATGGTTAACCTAGCAGTAGTATCTCTGTTCAAAACATAAACCAATTTCTGCTTCTCACAAGCTCCAATCATAACAGCTCTTCCTTTGGGATCAACAGCCAAGTACTGGCCTGGCACAATTCTTCTGCAACCTGACTTCCCAAAAGTCTCCTGATGAACTTTGTCGAACACATTCTTCTCCTTGTTGTACTCAAGTATAACTATCCTACCGGAATCTGAACCAACAACTATATAATCCTTTTGCGCACCAGTCAACCTAAACTGAGCTAGGGATCTAATTGCACCAAATACTTCCACAGAGTGTATCGTCTGGATCTTACCGTTCTCGTCCGGACGGAGAAGATCGAGAATCTTGCCACGAGCTACCGCAATCTCCTGTGTCTTCCCGCCGGAGAAGTTCCCGTTGATGGCGCATATGATTCCCGTCGCCTGCTGCAGAGTGAGACTGTATAGATACATCTCTCAAACTAGCAAGCTACAACCACCAGGAACGGCTAGGGTTTAGACTTCAACTTAGTTTTGTCGCTGGCCTTCCGAGTTTGAACGCCTAGAGCATTTTTAACGTTGGATTGGTTAAGATTAAGATGAAGAAGGAGATGAATAAACCCTAAGTATTACCGCCATAGCTCGAAGCTCGACTAAGCTGTGCAAGTGGTGTTCTAACGGCGAAGATTCAATCATGGGCCTTAATTTCTGGAACAAAATAGGCCCAATACGTTTAGTCTAAGCCCATATAGTATTTACTAAAAAAATCAAAATGAAGGGTTATACAATCAAGAATTTACATACCTTTTTTTTTTTTTTGGTCAACAATCAAAAATTTACATACATACTTTGGATTCTTGTGTTTAGATAAACCTACTTTTTTTTCTGGTCAACAATCAAGAATTTACATACATACTTTGGATTCTTGTGTTTAGTTAAACCAGTAGTATATATACATGGTTTTGAACAGGAACAACCCAAAAGATTAGAAAACAAAAGCATGTTTGATAAAAAATTATCTAATCTCTTAAGTTATCATCCAATCTTTTTTATTAAAACCTTACAAAAATGTAGTTGCGTACGTACTAGGAGAAAAGAACAAGACGTGGTTGTGGTCTAGACCGAATCTGAGTTAATCAGATTTAAGGTTTTGCTTCATCATTATTAGCCTTGACTTTAAGAGTAGTGATTCTTGTCTGCAGCCATTGGATAATGTCATTGAACACAATCTCTGAATTCTCTGGAGGCTCCCCGAATAGAAGGCTATGCCACATGTTTGGATACAACTTCAAGGTCTTGTCATTAGACGAGGCCACCTCATAGAGCAGTTTGCTCACTCCTTTATCCGTCACTTTATCATCTTCTCCATGCAAGACAATGAACGGCAAAGTCACCTATCTCACATGCACATATATATACCCCTAATTAACATTTTACATTAAGATGTAGATTGTTTTTTTTTTTTTTCTGTGACTGTTTGGGTTTGTTTTACGTTTACATGTGTTTTCTTTTGTCCGAATAAAACCTTTTTTTTTTGTATATTAAAAAAACATTTGTTAATTTTAAATGTAAACGTGAAACACAAATGAAACAGAAACTCCATTTGCGTTTGTATTTAAGCTTTATCGAAATATGTTATCCACAAGCTATTTTTGTTTACTTTTTATAATATTTATCACAAAAAAACTATATATTATATAGTTTTTGGAACAAGCCAATGGATCTTTGCCTCTATGTATATATTAGTATATTACCTCGTTCAACCGATACTCTAGATCAAGACTGATTCTATAAAGCTCGCTCATTGTCTTCATACGAGGTCTCCCTGCGTAGCAATTTGGATTCGCTCTTATCTGTACGAGTGTTTATAGGGTCAGTGTGGATGGTGACTCTGATCCGAGGATTTTACAACGTCCATAATATATTGGTTACCAAAAACAAAATCGTATATTATAGATGATGTATCGAAAAAAGAAAAAAAGTAAGAGTACCTCTTGTCTCTTTTGAGGCAATTTAAACGCGTTATTGATGATATCGGGTCCTGGAATTATCGATTTCCATGATGGGATCAGATTTGTGACCATATCTATCATAGATATAACCATTCGTGATGGTTTCATCTCCTCAGCAATCTGACTCTCATCAAATTAGTAATTATACATAATTCTTTTAATTAGGAGATGGAATGAAATGATGTATGTATGTGAATATGGCCACCTTACACATGGGAGCAATAAGGATTCCTCCATCCCAAAACTCGGGTTTCTTGCGGTGCAACAGAAGAATTACGGCCCCTCCCATTGACTCTCCCATCAAAAACTTCTTCTTCTTTGTGTTATCTCCCATCTCTGCCTCACACAACAAACAAAATCATAGTCACACAATTTCGTATCACGGATAACCATAGATTTGCACAGGATAATGGTTTAAAAGAAATTGAATAAAAACTTGTTCTAAATTCTTTTTGAACCTGTATAAATCAGGATCTTGAATTTTGCATAAGATTTATTTACCACATAAATATATTTATTTACTATAGATTAGCAATGAAACCCCATATAATTTGAGTTTACATTTACTTTTAGTGTAGATTTGTAAAATGAAAACGTTTTAACTTTCTTAAGAAGACCTTTAAAACTGTATATATATATATATATATTTTTTTTTTTTCTCATGTGAATTTAAACGCAAAAAACTGTTTTTGAAACAGTCTAGGCTTATATCTAACGTTATGATAATTCAACAATGTCAATGTCTAATGATGTCAAGAAAGAAGAGATGGACCAGATATTTTGGAGTAATGTGAAGAGACATCATCGACGAGAAGATTGAAGTTATCAATGTAGACAGAGAGGCCGCCTGATCTTCCATGTCCTTCATATTCAATTCCATACACAGCAAAACCTTCTTTTGCAAACTTAGATGCAATATCTGCATGTAAGAATAATAATTCACATCTTTGTTCCCCCTTCTTGATCAGTAGATGCATATATGTTACGTAAATAGATACCTTTAAAGGTGGTGCTGCAATCAACTGCATAACCATGGCAAAAGAAGATGAGAGCTCTTGGTTCTTGATTCACTGGAAACCATTTGCAGGTTAAGAGTTGCATTCCCCGTGAATTCTCGATGAACTCCTGAATCATTTAACAAATCACTGACTTGTTCATCTGATGGATAATAAAAAACACACAATGAATGTTGCAAAATCTACCTCGCTATATCCAACTTGCCCATCAACATAAGCCTGTAAATTACAAAAGTCAAGTGACATATATATAATTTTATAAGCCAGATAATTAGAAGAACAAAACTAACCATAATTGATCCCAGAAAAATGTAATGTGAGAGTAGCAATTAAAACATAAAAGAATATATGGTTTAGGTTGCTATTTCTTGTGAAGGAGACATGTTTTAAAAGGGTTGAATCAGACGATAATAATGTCCTTTTTCTTCGCTCGCAAGACCTATCTTTTACTAATTTTTTAGGGGTGACCTAAATTTAGCAATTTCATAACACCAAAAGTAAAGCACTAATTAATGAGGGGATGAGTTTTTTTTTTGTTTTCTTTTTTATTAACGTCGTTTAGTGAAGTTGTAACTTCATAATAATGATGCCTAATTAAATTTATACTAAGAATAAGGTTGGTTACTTTTCTTTCTCGTATTCTAGTTTCTCACTTATATTTCTTTCACTGATACGTGTTCAGTACTGTTCTGTGAAGTCGTGAACTGTTTTCTGACATTTCCACTTAATCCTAGTCGAAGAACGTTGTAACGCCCGGTGGTGAGCTTAAATAGAAGAAAACAAATTATCGATTGTTTCAATGTTTTACAAATCAAATGCAATTTGCAGTTCGTAAACGCATATATATATTATAATAACACCAACGCAAACAATAAGTGGTTACTCAAATAAATATCACAATTCTTGTTTTGTATTCCAAAAATATCAAAATTTTAAAAAATTTCTAAAATGCCACAAAAAAAAATTAGGTTCGCCAAAGGTTCCCTGAAAGTTAGTATCATGAGGTCATAATTGATTTAGTAACTCTTTATGATCTTTAACTTCAACAACATTTTGGGATCTAATATTGAGCTAAATGAAATTTCTACGTGCAATTCAAACCATAATACATCTATAGGTTCTGATAAAACCTTACAACATCAATTTTTCTTTTGATAAAAAAAAAAACTCTTCAGATTATGTAGTCTAGAATGATGAGTATTTACCATTCATGGGTGCTTTATGGTGATTTCACTGGTGGGATAGTCTGGTAACTGGGCTCAATGTTATATTATAAAGTACAATTTCGTAAGTGTTTTTTTTTTTTGGAATTGAAAGCAAAAGATAAGGGATGTTCTAAATCTCATACTTTTTTGTTTCTTTCTTCTTTTTTAAGTGAGGAGTTTCATTAAAGGTTTTCATGTTTAGCATTCAAGTCTTTTTAATTTTTTCATCTTAAATATTGTGGAATCAAGAAAGAACACAATGCTCAAACAAGGGAAGCTAAAGAAGCAAAGAAGACCTCTTCCTCTAAAGCACCAGCGAGTGAGATTTACCAAGGAAAACCCGAATATAACATCTACCACCTCATATCATTATGAGAGCTGATCTCACAAAACCAAGAACCAAGGTCTTCAGAACCTTGAATACGCTACGAGATGCGATGAGGACAAGTGATGCGCCCATTAACGTCTAGGTAGAAGCGTTCAAATCACGATCAGATCTAAACAGATTTGGAAAGCAGGGACAAGGAGTGAAGCCTAACCTCTTGTTTTTGCATCCAAGTCAAACTCAAATAATTACGGGATATTGTTCTTTAACACGAATTTGTATTGGATCACGCAGAGTGGATAGTGGGATCATCTTGGGTATTAGAGAAGCTATCTTTTTTTTTTTATGTATACTATATTCTTAAGAAGTTACATCTTCAAATTGATCTTTTATAGTTACTTTTTTATTTGATGCTTGAAAGTTACGCCAATTCAACATTAGCATGAAGCCAAAATAAATAGATACATAAACATCACATATATATATATGAACAAAAAATTGTATCAGATTAAATTTCTAGGTCCAACCAAAATGGGTTTCAAAACAATTATTAAGACCTTTATTTCATTTGAATGATTATAACAGATACAGATATACGAGCCTCTATCATGACTTGTACTGTTTGGTGTACATAATTAAGTTTCAACATTCTTCTAGCTAGTAATACATAAAACTAAGCCTTTTTAGTCAACACTTTTTTTTTTGGGTTCAAAATCACAATACTTATTTATGCATAGAAGAACCATCGTGCATATGCTTTAACTCAGTCTCTAATCTTTGGTTTATGACAGAAGCTCTCTCATTTAACCAACTTATGATATCACCAAATACAATATCCAAATTCTCTGGAGATTCTCCGTATAAAAGCCCATGCCACATCTTCGGGTATAACTTGAAGGTCTTGTCCGAACTTGAAGACACCTCGTATAGTAGCTTGCTTACGTTTTTGTCTGTAACTTTATCATCTTCACCGTGAAGGACAATGAATGGCATCGATACCTGTTTTTTAATTCGATTTTGTATGTTTATCCACAAATTTGGTCAAATAATCAAATCAAATCTTGGAAGATATCAAAGAAGATCGATAAAAAGATGAGAAACCTGATGAAGATTCTTTTCAAGATCCAAGCTAACCATTAAGAGTTGGTGAGCTGTTTTCAAGCGAGGCCGACCCTTGTAGCAATACTCATTTTCCCTCACCTTTAAAATTATTTCATTTTAAATAAAGAAAACGTCTCTATACTTATACTAAAATGAGGATAACCAAATATGTTACCTGTTTTCTTATGTGTGATTCTTTAAATGCCACATCAATAATATCGTTACTAGGAACTATCTTCCAAGTTGGAATAAACCGAGTTAGCTTTGTGAGAAATGAGATCACCATAGGATGTGGCTTTATGTCTTCTGCTAACTGTACCCAAAAATAAATATAAAAAAGTAAGAGATTCATCTAACTGAAAATGATGAAATAGACATTATATTATATGAAAAAAAAAACTAAATCTTAAAGTTTAAATGTCAACACTTTCATAGTAAGGATATAATATAATATAAGGGCTAATTAACTTAAAAAACGAAGAACACATGATAGATCATACATACCTTACACATGGGTGCGACTAAAACGGCACCGTCCCAAAAATCGGGCTTCTTTCTCGCTAACAGTAACACGACTGCTCCTCCCATGGATTCTCCCATTAGAAACCTCTTCTTCCCCTTATTCTCTTCCATCTCTTCACATTTACCATTTCCAAAATATATTCATTGTAACATTTTCGAATGGAGGATAAACAAAGAAGAGAAAATTCTCCAAAATACCACAAATTTAGGTTTACGATCGTTCCTATAAGTTAAGGGAATGATACTAAGCTATGCATGCATGCCAAACTTAACTTTTGTGATATTTTCCAAAAATAGTGTTAATTATATTCAGAGGTAAAACTTATTTTTTGGTATTTTAATGAATTATTACCGCAGATTGAAGAGTAGTGAGAAGAGACGTCATGAACAAGATCATCAAAAATTTTGACGTAACCATTTAATCCCCCGGATTTACCATGGCCTTCATAGTCCATTCCGTAGACCGTGAAACCCGCCTTGGCCAACCTCATTGCAGTGCCTGATGAATAATGATTTAAATTTGTTATAAGTATTAGTTTTGCTATGATGAATATATTGACGATTAGTCATCATAATATCAAAAGACGGACTGTTCATGGTGATGCTTGATTCCATAGCGTAGCCGTGACATAGAAAGATTAAAGCCTTTGGTTCTTGCTGCTCATCTGGATTCCATGAACACGTGAAAAGTTGTATCCCTCGAGAGTTCAACACATAATCCTAACAAACGAAATCCCATTTTAATATCAGTTTAAAACAATGGTTGCATAATATATTGAATCTTGATTTTTTACACACAGAGCAAGAGTTTGCATGATAGAAAAAGCTAAGTCATGATTGAAAAGAGAGAGAGAGCTTAAGACATACCTCTTTGTAGATAACCATGATATGTTCTGTTTTGTAATAAGAAAGAAAACTGGATTTTGTTTCAATATATATAGAGAAGATGAGCGTCACGAGATAAGAGATTTATTGACCAAAAAAAAATTAGTAAAAGGAGAGATGAAGAGTCAAATCAGATTGAGATTTTAAAGAAAAGCCGCTTAATGCGTTTACTTATGGGACCAACTGACTAAACTATTTTTTTGTCTTAATTAACTAACTTTACTTTATAGAGATATATAATATGATTTCATTGACTTCATAATTACATTCGATATATGGAATACTGCAAGACACGAAGGTCGATGTTGAATCTATCGTACAAAAAAATTTGAAACCGATGTAAACAACACGTATTATTGAATTTATACAAAACATGCATCTATCTTGATTAATTATGCAAATATCACATGGTGAATCAATATAACGTATTAATTACGATGACTAATCTCAATACTTTATACGTCCGAATTTTCATTCTGGTTTACTAAACTTACGGCCCATTTATATTATTCAGGCCCATTAGCACTCTTCCTCTTCTACATTTTGGATTTCCGGTCTCTATTGCACACCACGAGACTTAGTGAGTGAGTGAGTGAGGTGACGCCATGGGTAAGACTCGTGGATCATTCCCACCATTGTACTTTGCATTTTTCCATCGTTTCATTTCTTCTGTCTTGCTCCTACGATATTTTCTTATTTGGGTTTTATGAAATGGCTTGTGAACAGTGAGAATCAAGGTTCATGAGTTGAGGGAGAAATCAAAATCAGATCTTTCTACTCAATTAAAAGAACTGAAGGCAGAGCTTTCTCTCCTCCGCGTCGCTAAGGTCACTGGTGGTGCTCCTAACAAGCTCTCTAAGATGTTATTGTTCTCTCACCTCTTTCTCCTTTAGAAACAGATTTTTTTTTGGTTGTAGCTTTCGTTAGAAAGGATGATATTGGTTTTGACAATTGGTTTTGAGTTGGAAGTCTTAACATGGTATCAGAGTCCGATCCATACAATTCAACCCGATCCGACCAAAGTTGGTCCAATTATCGATCAGGCCCGAAAGCTATCGATCCAATCCCAAACGTATCAAGATTAATGGCCAAATGAGGCATCATTTCGAGGAGGCAAAAATTAATATCTCACATCGGAAGTTGGAAGGTATCTTGACTAATATATAAGATATATGGGCCACTCCACTCATGGACAATTGGTTTCGAGTTGGAAGCCCATAGTTTTAACAAAAAAATGTTGCATTTTGGATTCTGGGTTTATAATATTTTAAGCTGCTCGAAATTGGAACTACTAGCCTCTTTCTGGGCATGATCTAGCTAAGTATCTGCTAATCTTTTGGTTTAACCTGGCCTTATGGAGTTCTAATTGTTAGTTTCACTTCCTGATGAGATGTTTATGGTGCTAATGTTTAGGCATTTGACACATTTTATGTGATCAGTGTGTATTCACGGATGGTATTTGGCTTATGGACTTTTGTTTGTTAGTCTCTATGCATCAATTTATTTTATATGCGTTTGCTGTTACTGTTTAGTGTGCATTCTTTTTCTTTTCAATATGAATCCATAATCTTTAGCTTCTTAAACAAAATCCCTTTGTTAATTGTACACGCAGACGCAAAACTTGATGTTTAGAGGCCTAGATTAGTCTTCGGCTTGTTGGTATAGACTTTTAGCCATTTTGCTAAGACTCAATTCTCAAGTGGTTATGGATCTGAATTGGGTCTCTTTTTCTGGGTTGTTGCAGCAAAGTGGTGAGAAAGTCGATTGCGCAAGTGTTGACTGTGATCTCACAGAAACAAAAGTCTGCTCTTAGAGAAGCATACAAGAACAAGAAGTTGTTGCCACTCGATCTCCGTCCTAAGAAGACTAGAGCCATCAGAAGAAGACTAACTAAGCATCAGGTATTTTGATGCCCTATTCTTTTTCAGTTCAGCGACATGCTTTGTTTTGGTCCATACTTAATGACTTATTATCTGCATTGGATATAGGTGTCGCTGAAGACAGAACGAGAGAAGAAGAAAGAAATGTACTTTCCAATTAGAAAGTATGCAATCAAGGTTTAATATCTTCGTCTTATCTTTAAATTAAAGAATTGATTCTTCAAACATATCATTGTATGATCTCTCACATTTCAAATATGATATAAACCCAATTTGACTTTTGAGAAATACCTCCTGGGATGATCTCTTTTCTGAACGATGCAAGCTTATATTGAACATTAAAGCAACTCTTTTCGCAAGTAAAATCTGTTTAAAAACATTAGGTTATACGAACACAAGCCACTTAACGTTGCGTTTAAGACGTCGGAGAATAAACAGCTTAAGTCTTCGGAAATCAAACTTTACTTCAGTATAGAACAAAGACATGTAATATATGATGAGCGTACTGTGTGCAATATAAAGTTTGAGCAATATGAGACTACATAATCATCTTCGAACTATCATCTCGTCCAGCGGTGGAGGTGATCTAGCATCACCGGCGATATCCAAAATTCTTGGAGATATTTGAGCATCGAAAGTAGAATGTGTTCCGGAGCAATCAACTGAAATCTTGGCTTCGAGAACTCATTTTGTCGGAAACCGGTGATCACAGCTCAATGGAGTTGGAACAAGACGTGATGGAATCAACTATAAGCAGTCTTGACGGACCATTTGTATAAATCAGGCCCATTAAAAACTTAAGTGAGGCCCATTTCTTCTCAGTTGAAAATATTTGAAGATGGTCACCTCCGCCGCGTCGCCTCTTAGGTCAGTCACTGGTATAGCTCCGGGCTCCTAATAAGCTCTCTCGTACACTTAGCCGCTTTTCCCGGTAATGTTATACCATGTTTTCTAATATCTACTTTTAGTGGGAAAAAAAAAGTTCTTCTTTTTATCGTTCCTCTGTTTTTCCTCAGCTCACTGAAACATGTCTGCAAAGTGGCGAGCTCTCCAGCATCGTCATCGTTATACTTACAGTGCTGTCCTGTTCCCCAGCTCGTTCACTGCTTCTTTGAGCCAATCTAGTTTGTTTCAGTCTTGTCCTAAGTTTTACTCCGACATTGAAGAATTGGTTTCGTTGAATTCAATTTACGCGCAAGTTAATTACGCCAAGAAAATTGTTGCTTCGTTCGGAGAGGTACTCGGAAAGACCCATGAGAACGAAGGAGGCGAGAGAGAGACAGTTTCTGTACGGGAAGCTATTAGGTTCTACTTGGAGATTCTGTTCATGGAGAATTCTTTGCCTCTACATAAGACCCTTGTTTCAGCCTTGGCTAAAACCAGTAAGTTTCATTCAGTCATTAGTTCATGTTTTAAGGAGCTTTGTGATGATTATGGCGGTTTGGAAGATGGTGGGAATCGATTCTGTGTGTCTAGAGTTGCTTTGTCAGTGATGGGTATGCCAAAGTTGGGATATTTGGTTGATATAATTGAAGATTGCGCTCTTTTGGTGGGGCATGATATCGTTTCAGGGTTGAATGGTATAATCTTAGACACTGAAGCTTGTGATAGGCCTCCTCCTACTGTTATGGAGCAATGCCAAGAGGCTTTGTCTTGCTCGTATTACTTGTTTCAGCGGTTTCCTATGAAGTTTAAGGGTTTAGTTGGGGAGGATGCAAGTTTTATGGAGAGTGTTTTGGCTGTTCAAGTAAGCATTTTAAAGTCGCCGGTGTTTTCGAGGGATTGTTATGTGGCTGCTGGTGTGAGTTTCTGCGCTGCTCTGCAGGTCTGTCTCAAAGACGAAGAGCTTGGATTGTTTATAGCGCAGGGTATATTTTGCTGGAGTAGTGTCGTTAGTTTGAGTGATATTGTTAGCAAAATTCCATTTGCTGGGGACATTTGTTCTAAAATCTGCAGTTTTTCATCTTTGAGTAGACTCTGCTTGATCCGAGGCATTCTTACTACAGTTTCTAGGGGTATCCTTGTTTCCTCTTTTGCTCTGTTGAGTAACAGTGATTGTGATCACAAAACTATTCTGTATGACGGAATTTTGCTCGAACTTTGTGATTTATGCGAGAACCCCATTGACAGCCATTTAAATTTTCACGCGCTAACTGTGATGCAGATTTGCTTGCAACAGATCAAGACATCTATGTTAACTGATTTATCAGAAGATTATGATCCAATGCCAGACAGCATGGCAGCTCGAGTACTCAGAATTATATGGAACAACTTGGAGGACCCTTTGAGCCAGACAGTCAAACAAGTTCATCTCATGTTTGACCTCTTACTAGACATTCAAACCACGGTTCACCAGACAGATGATAAAGTGGGAATAAGGGAATCTTTGCTTAAAATTGTCAACTATCTTCTTCGTTTAGGATCACGCTGTAAGGGAAGGTACGTTCCATTAGCATCCTTGACAAGACGGTTAGGTGCTAAGACTTTGATGGATATGAGCCCTAACCTATTGTTCGAGATGGCAAATGCATATATTGATGATGATGTCTGCTATGCTGTAACATCATTTTTAAAATGTTTCCTTGAAATGCTGCGTGATGAAAGCTGGGGGAGCGAAGGTGTTGACCAGGGTTATGCACGTTATCGAGAACATTGTTTACCTCCTTTCCTTTACGGGCTTGCTTCTGGCATGTCAAAACTCAGGTCCAATCTAAATACTTATGCAGTACAAGTTTTGCTAGAACTGGATGTAGACAGTATATTTCTTTTGCTTGCGTATATATCTATTGGGCTGAGTGAGGAAGAGACCAAGCTAAACTATACTGAGTTGAGTAACATGAGTATGGAACTGACAGTAGAACAGAAAGTGGTTATTTTAGTATCATTGCTGAAAGTTTGTCGTACACTTGCATTCCTTGAAGGGGATATTGAACAAAAAAGAAGTACTGATGCATTTGCAACTGTCCAAATTAAGGGTGTTGGGTTAAAAGTTCCCATTGAGTGGCTAAAAATGGCTTTAACCCATGTTGATGAGTCTGTTCGCGTGGATGCTGCAGAGACACTCTTCTTAAACCCCAAGACTGCTAGACTTCCATCCCCCTTAGAGCTTTATCTCATGAAGGAGGCTGTTCCCTTGAACATGAGGTCATCTTCTACAGGTTTTCAAATGAAATGGACCAGTTTGTTCAGGAAATTTTTTTCCCGGGTCCGTACGTCGCTGGAAAAGCAGTATAAGCTAGGGAGCTGGAAACCACTTAAAAGCGACAAGGATGCAGTTCTACGAGCAGAGAG
The DNA here is from genome assembly GCA_004349715.1 of Crucihimalaya himalaica. Classification (NCBI taxonomy): domain Eukaryota; kingdom Viridiplantae; phylum Streptophyta; class Magnoliopsida; order Brassicales; family Brassicaceae; genus Crucihimalaya; species Crucihimalaya himalaica. Next base: position 1,329,156 of record SMJT01000008.1, on the reverse strand, counting down.
TTTGTTCAAGTTTATGAGGTGGTTGAGTTCCTTTTTGTTTTTATCTTGCTACCCTTCTGCCCCTTACAGGAGAAAAATAATGGCAACGGAGCTTATACAGATCATGATTGAAGTCTGGCCTGTTGTGGCTTCTAAGGATCCCACTTCTCATCAAGGCCATATTTACCCATACTGTGATATTGTCACTTCACATGATTCAACGTTATTGCTGGTTGGATCAATTGTTGATAGTTGGGACAGGCTTAGGGAAAATTCTTTCCGTATTTTGCTTCATTATCCAACTCCATTTACTGGCATTTCAAGTGAAGACGTGGTCCAAAACATTATTCCTTGGGCCAAACAACTAGTATGTAGTCCACGGGTAAGAGAGAGTGATGCAGGTGCTTTGACTCTAAGGCTCATCTTTAGAAAGTACGTATTGGACCTTGGATGGATAGTCAAGGTTTCCACTAATGTTATTTGTTGTCAAAGAGAGTGTGAAAGCGAAAATGGTCTTTATCAGAACTCTAAACCCAAGTATCCTGTGATTGAGTATATCAAATCACTTATTCATTGGCTTGATGCTTCTGTGACGGAGGGAGAGTGTGATCTCTCTGAAGCATGTAAGAACAGTTTTGTTCATGGGGTATTACTAGCTTTGCGTTATACTTTTGAGGAATTGGACTGGAACTCTGACGCAGTGTTAAGTATAACAGAGATGAGAAAGGAACTGGAAAAGCTTCTTAAACTGGTGACGCGAATAACTACATTAGCACTTTGGGTGGTTTCTGCAGATGCTTTGTGTTTGCCTGAGGATATGGATGACATCATAGATGATGATAGTTTCTTGTCAAATGTTCAAGATGATGCTGCCGTTGTTCTCTCAGAGGAACACAAGAGTACTTATCCAAAACCTGTGCATGAAACAATACAATCAGAACAGGTAGTTATGGTTGGTTGCTGGCTCGCTATGAAGGAGGTATTGATTCTATCATCTTTCTTACAGTTGTCTTTAGTTTGGCATTACTTTTTTGTGTTTTCATTCTACTTAATACTTTTCTCGACTAGCTGAGCTATTCATCCTGAAATGGGGAATACTGCATTTAATAAGTTTTTTGAGTAATATCCTAATATAAACTAATTTCTTTTTCTTCAGGTGAGTCTTCTTTTGGGAACCATCATAAGAAAGATTCCATTACCTACCAGCAGCCTGAGACCTTTAGAAAATGGTGATACAGCTTCTGCAATCCCTAGTGATTCAGTGATAGGAAATTCTGAATTACTACTTGACCTGAAGCAACTTGAAAAGATTGGAGACCACTTCTTGGAAGTACTTTTGAAAATGAAGCATAATGGTGCGATAGATAAGACAAGAGCTGGGTTTACAGCTTTGTGCCACCGTTTACTATGTTCTAATGATCCAAGGTATGATTTTAAGCTTCCCGTGTGTCCTTCTATCTTGTTTGTCAATTCACTGACAAATTGTGTTTGTTTTTTCCTTTCGTAGACTTTGTAAGTTGACAGAATCCTGGATGGAGCAACTTATGGAAAGAACTGTGGCGAGAGGACAAACAGTGGACGATTTGTTAAGAAGAAGTGCAGGAATTCCCGCTGCATTTATTGCTCTTTTTCTCTCAGAACCGGAAGGTTCACCAAAGAAGCTTCTCCCACAGGCACTTAGGTGGCTAATAGGTCTTGCAGAGAAGCCTCTCTTGGATCCCATGCAACAGAAAGGCTCTAAACATATTGAGGAGGTCAATTCTTCTGATATGCATTCAAATGAAAAACTTTCAAAGGTACGTGATGAAGGAGTCGTTCCAACGGTGCATGCTTTCAATGTTCTGAAAGCTGCTTTCAACGACACAAACTTGAGCACTGATACTTCTGGATTTTCGGCGGAGGCTATGATTGTTTCAATAAGATCCTTCTCTTCACAATATTGGGAGGTCAGAAACAGTGCCACACTTGCATACACTGCCTTGGTCCGTCGAATGATTGGATTCCTTAATGTTCAAAAACGTGGATCTACCCGTCGTGCCTTGACTGGGCTTGAATTTTTTCACAGGTATGTCTATAAGATCCTCCCCTGAAAAAAAAAATTGTAGCTGTCTCTACATTTGACAATGCATTTTTTTCATTCAGTATTTGATGTTGTGTTGGGTTTCTTGAAGGTACCCCTTGTTGCACCCTTTCATATACAGTGAACTAAAGGCAGCAACTGATTTGCTTGACACATCTGGTCCATCTGTTTCAAACCTCGCAAATTTTGTCCATCCGAGTTTATGGCCAATTCTGATTCTTTTATCTAGGCTTAAGCCTTCACCCATTGCAAGTGAAACTGGAGATGACCTGGACCCGTTTGTTTTCATGCCCTTTATTATGAAATGCTCTACTCAAAGCAATCTCCGTGTTCGTGTTTTGGCATCACGTGCTCTAGTAGGTCTTGTTTCTAATGAGAAACTCCAAAGTGTTTTGCTCCAAATTGCCTCAAATTTACCTTCTGCTGGGGCCCAAGGTGGGTCCTTCAATTATCTTCACGGAATTTTGTTGCAACTTGGTAGTCTCCTAGATACAAATTGTAGAGACCTTGCTGATGACTCTAAGAAGGATCAGATTATTGGAAAATTGATTAATGTCCTTTCAAAATGCACATGGATGGCTTCTCCATTGACGTGCCCATGCCCAATCCTCTGTACATCGTTTTTGAGAGTGCTTGATCATATGCAAGATATTGAATGGACATGCTCTGAAAGCAAAAGTCTAAGGGACATCTACAAATTGCATCTGGATCTGTCTACAAATTGCTTGGATATGAATGCTTCTTATGGTTTCTCTTATTATGACCCTTCAATCGCTGAGCTTAGAGAACAAGCAACTGTATCTTATTTTGGTTGCATATTTCGACCATCTGATGAAGCAGCGGACGTTTTCCAGATTACTCAAATACCAAATTTGGGATTGCAGAAAGCTCCTGAAGCATCAGATTTTCCTGACCTTAATGAAAGGCTCCTTCGTTGTTTATCTGATCAATCATATGAAGTTCGTCTTGCAACACTGAAGTGGTTTCTACAGTTTCTGAAGTCAGAAGATTCCAGTTTCTCAGAGTCGAGCAGTATTTGGAATTGGGCGAAAAACGGTCTCCACGTGGTATTATTAGAGCTCTTGGACAAGGAGAAAAACCATAAATGTGAGAACTACATTCTAAAGATTCTTTTCCAGTGGAATCTGCTTATGTTCAAAAAATCATGTAACGGGGAATCTGTTGAAGGCATTTACGTTGGTTCGTTGAACTATGATTTGGTGCTTCATCTTTGGGGCAGGCTGACTTCTCTATATGAGAGCACACGACATGCTAAAATCCGAGGTACACTCATGTGTTGCCTGGCAATTTGTGTGAAGCATCTCACGGGTTTGTTCTTCCACAAAAACGATTCTGAAAAGGAAGAGGAACCAAGATGGGGTTGTGTAATTGATTGTGTCTCCTACTTTGTTAACTTGATCAAACAGAAAAGCTTATCATCCGAGCAAGTGAATGTTCGCCATGCATCTGCAGAGGCTATTATAGCATCCGGTATACTGGAACAAGCCAAGATCGTAGGTCCACTTGTCTTAAATCACCATATTCCCTCTGAAAATACACCAAGCAAATTTCAAAACGCTTGTAATGTATATGCATATCAAATTCTGGAGATGTGGTTCACTTGCATCAAATTGTTGGAAGACGAAGATGATCTCATCAGGTCAAAACTTGCTACGGATGTCCAGAAGTGTTTCTTCACTGCCATGGAAGTTCCTACTCAAGTAGATAAAGTCTTGGAACTGAGCTTCAACCATTTATCTTCTGTCTTTGGGCACTGGAACGAGTATTCCCAATATCTCTCGAGATGGGTTTTCAACACCGCAGATTACACACCCCCACCAAAGGGAGGTAGTGATCTAGTTAGACGGGTTTTTGACAAGGAAATCGATAATCACCATGAAGAAAAGCTTCTGATCTTGCAGTTTGGCTGTTACCATCTACAGAAACTACCAAACAGAAACTTTTCCCTGGCACAACTACTCGACTGGAGGAGTAAATTCCACAATCAGTTGCTTTCTTTCGCTAAAGACCATGTCAGTAAACAAAGAGAGAGCTGGGTAGGCGGTGTCGGGAACCACAAGGATGTGTTTTTGCCACTCTATGGTAATCTCCTCGGTCTCTACGTCTTCTCCAACTGCATATTCAAATTCTCAACTGATAGCAATGACAAGAAAACTCTTTTTTCTGATATGGTTGAACTTGGGGATGCACTGAAACCCTTTTTGAGGAACCCTTTGGTGTCTAACATGTTCCGAGTAGTTGTCAGATTACATGAGAAGTTACTGGATGATTCTTTGGTGGACTTATCTACTGTTCTTTCTGGAGAGATTTGGGAAGGTTTTGATCCATATTTTCTTCTCACTGAGGGAGAAAACAAAGTCGAATTTTTGTAGTCAGTTGAAAGATCTGATGGCGGAGCTTGCCCTTCTCGGCGTCCCTAAGGTCACTGGTGGTGCTCCTAACAAGCTCTCTAAGATGTATGTTCCCGCACCTCTTACAGAAACATTAGATTTATTGCTTTCATTACTGATGTTGCATTTTGGATTCTGGGTTTTCAATCTATCAAGCTGCTTGACATTTGGGGATTCAGTAGCTCTGTTTCTCAGTATGATCTAGCTAGTGAGAAAAGTGAAACCTTATCTGCAAAACTTTTGGTTTAGCCTAGTCTATGGATTTATAATTGTTAATTGCACTTCTGTAAAATTGTTCATGCTACCTCTTTCTACAAGATTAGACATTTGACACACTCATGTGATTGGTGTCTATTCATGTTACCTACCTTATGGATTTATGATTGTTATGTGTTTGCTTCTATGTTTTGTGTGCGTGTGTTTTCCAAAATGAACCCACATTTTTACCATCTTGAACAAAATTTGATTGTTAATAGTAACCGCAAACACAGAAATTGACTGTTTAAAAGGATCACGACTTAGATACTACTCTCATGCTTCTACTTATGTTGCACACCCTTGCTCATATTTCCAGTTTTTCTTATGGGCTTTGTAATTTATCTTGTCTGCGATATACCATCATGTTAAATCTCAGTTCTAAAGCCATTATGAATCTGAACAGGGTCTTTTGTGTTGTTGCAGCAACGTGGTGAGGAAGTCGATTGCGCAAGTGTTGACTGTGATCTACAGATACAAAAAAATCTGCTCTAAGAGAGGCATACAAAGAAACAAGAAGTTGTCACTCGATCTACTGTCCCAAGAAGACTAGAGCCATCAGGAGAATACTAAACAAGCACATGTATTTTATGCTTTGTTTGGTCCATACGAAATAACTTATTCTCCGCATTGGATAGGCGACAACAAGAGAAGAAGAAAAAATTGTACTTTCCAATTAGAAAGTAAGCCATCAAAGTTTAATATTCTCTTGTTGTATACCTCTGGTTTGCTGTCAAAGATCTTTATCTCCTCTAAATATATTTGAGCTAAAAGATTTGATTCTTCAAATATGACCTCTTACGTCTGTTATTTAAATGTGGTGTTAAGTGTTAACCCTTTTGAGTTTTGACTTTTGATAGAATGGGGTGGCCTATTGTGGTTTCTGTCAAAGTTTGGTTTTAACTTAACTTATAAATCCGGTCTGAAACGTATGCAATTTTTCAATTTTTTTTGTACAATATACAATTTTTCATTTGTGTGTTCCATAACTGAATTGGAAATGAAAAAATAAGTACAGTAGAAGACTTAGTCTAGTGAAATATAAAACTTATCTAAGCAGATTTGAAATGTTATTATCGATTAATCAAATGTTAAAATGATCTTTCAAATCCATACACTGGTAGAGATGACTCCTGCTGAAAATGTTATTTATTAATTTATTATTATACAACTATGTGAGAAAATTCAAATGGTTATTCATGTCATAATACACGATGTAGAACCAACTACATTATAGTTAGGTGAATATATATCTTATGTCAAAATAGACATTTGGACTTATTATTTTTGGAAATTTGGGGATATTTGTTTTTGATGAGAGCTTGCAAAGTTAGTGCGAAAGTATCCTTGTAGTTAAAGTTATACCGTTGTGCATCTAATTTTAAATAGCGCGCTAAAAGTACGCCATGGCACATAGCACATCATTGTGAGAATAGTAAGACAACACAACTTGCAGCCGAGGCGGTATCCATGATGCACGCCACATATGAGCTTTGGTCAAAGCGATCATTGTGTGATGCAAGGACATCAATGGTTTGTGCCGTAAGAAAGGAAACCAAAATCTTTTGTAATATAGTAGTTTACTTTTAAAAAAATCTTTGATTTTATTCATAAAATCTTTATTTACTTACTTATTAAAAAAACTGCACCTTATTAATAAAATCTAATTTATTAGTCTTCTACTCCTCTCATCTTTTTTAAGAGGAAAAAAAGAAAAAGTGAAGCCTGATTTTTATGATAATTATGAGTATGGTGACACTGATTTTTATATTGTTAACAGTTTAAAAGCTATTGTGTTTGCTTTTGTTTCTACTATTTCATGATATGAATTAGATTTTTCTAATTTTCTAAGGTTTTACTAAGTTTAAGAATGAAAACTACATTTAACTAACTTTTTAAAATCGATACGCTTCGTAGCCAAGTGGTGATGTGTCGCATGCACCTTGACTCATGGCTCATTGAAAAAACATTGGTGTCAGTGCGCTTTACTTCACAACTTGTGGGATGAACTATATACCCATAGACATGTGAATGCAACAAAATTATAATTTTTTTTTTGTTGATCAACAATTCATAGTCTTATGATAAAGTAGAGTCCAAGTTTTATGTGAGGGCTTATAGTTTTAGCATGTATCTTTTTGATATGTGCTTACTTTGCACTTAATAGTTTGAACTTACAAGTTTGGTAAATATAATTATTTTGGTACTTTACATGGACACCGAAAGGTTACTGAAATCATATCATGTTTTTGATTAATGAGGATAACTAAGCATTCGAAAAAAAAAAGTTATTTTATTCACCCAAATGTTGTTTCGTATCACAATAACATATTGTACACATAATAGTAAAACAAGCTACATTACAGTTAAATGTATCTATATAATAAGTCAAAATAGCCACTTGTATTTTTTGGGAAATCAAAGATACTTTATAAACTTTTGACTTTTGGCTTTTGCATTAGCATTGTCTTACTTTGATCTACGGTTGACTTGACTTCACAATCCGGTCTTCAAATTGTTTTTGCATTCTGATATTATTAAGTTCTGCTTCGTTAGAACTCGCCAAGCTTACAGTCTTCCTTAGTAAAATCTGTGAGAAACCCAAATAACCTAACCAATTCTAATCTGAAACAAAACAAAAACTACTTTAACAATTTGTTGATTTATAATAAAAATTTGTGAGTTTTTATTAATCAATAGTCGTCATTGCTTTGTTGACTGAAGATTCCACTTTTTTTTGGTTCGGTACCAATCAAACAGAATCCGTGAAATAACACTAGCCATTATTTAAAAAGAGAGAGTCGTAACAAAACGTAGACGAGCTTATAATGCCCCTTATAATGAGTTAGCCAACTCACATATATACGTCGTCGAAGCCAAATGTGTTGAAATATATCATGTAAGCACAGTTGACTTTGGTAAGCAAATCTCGATTTCGTTCTTTAAGGAGTCTTTATGGTCTGGACATTGCCAATGACTCCGGCATGCATGTATATCATAATCTTATCGAGTGCGTATATTTGACTTTTTCTTGCAAACAGTTTATCATAATACATAACATGCGAATGTCTTGCGTCTGTGCCTATGATATGTTATGTATCGGAAAAGTTGGAATACATGTTATTTTTTTGGGTCAATAATACAATAAGTACGTATCATTTACGATGACAAGACATAATTTTCGTTTTTTATCTATCCTCTATAATCACAAACGTTTACTATCAGATTACGACACATCAGCGGTGCTAATATAAAATTAAACTAAAATCAACTTAAATATGTTGTAGCACTATTAAAAATAAACGTATAGCTGTTAGTTTATGAGGACAGCGATAAGAAGTTATAATATTGTTTATATTGATTTAAAGTGTCTATTACCGTAATTTATGAACTACAATGCAGACATTACCAAAAATTGAAATGCAGACACGCGTTTATACGATACGAGAACGCTGAATATCGTAATATTCGGACTTTTCTAGTGAAACTTTATTAGTCTTTCTTTTTCGTCACAAACTTCTACTAGTCTGTATAATACAAAATTCGAAACAAGGAAGATAAAAATATTACGGATGATGCAATAAAAAGTCAACTTTATTGAACAATTGATAAAATACAAATATAAAAGTTATAAGTTGACAGAATGAAATGGTCAAATACTCCTCTAGACGTGTATTGCAAAACTTGGTCGCCATATGTACTATACTTATCTAAGTATATAATTAAAACTAAGGCTTATATAATATACATCAAAGTCAATGGTTCTTTTTGGTATGGGTCGATATTCACAGGTAAGCACATCGTCATCGAATCCAAACTCAAGACTAATCTCTCTCTCTATATAATTGTTTAAAACCATCTTCCTTATAAAAATAGAAAGAGTAAAAGCCAAGTAACACCATTTTAAAAAACGCCTCGTCTTTTGAGAGCTTCATCTTCAATGGCGAAAAATGCAAAGTTTTCTTTCTTCTCTTCCTCATCTCCTAAATATATTCCTTCTTCTCCTTCTTCATTTACTTCTTTCCCGGCTTCTCCACTGAACCAGACTTTTACTCAGTCTATGGTAGAGGAAACCGTGGAGAGAGCGGAATCTGTCATCAGAAAATGGGACCCGAATACGCCTTCTTTCACCAAGATCGTCTCGCTGTTCAACCATAGTAGAAAAGAGGCCAAAGAGTTCATCAGATGTGTCCGTGATTTGCGCAGAGCGATGCACTTTCTTGTCTCTCAAGACTTTCAATCTCCAAAGCTTGCTCTGGCACAGACTCTGATGCAGATCGCCATGGCAAGGCTCGAAAAAGAGTTCTTCCAGATATTATCTTCAAATAGAGACAAGCTTGATCCTGAATCAGTTTCCGGTCAATCCTCAATCTCCAGCAATTCTGAATTTGAAGATGTTATGGGATCTGATGACGATGATGACAGTGACAATGAGATGACGAAAGCTGGTGAATCGATCACTAAGGTTGAGAAAGCTTCAGCTGTGGTGATGTCTGACCTAAAGGCGATTGCAGAGAGTATGATCAGTTGTGGATATGGTAAAGAGTGTGTAAAGATTTATAAGCGGATCAGAAGATCGATTGTAGATGAAGGGCTGAGCTTGCTCGGGATCGAAATCTACAAAGGATCCAGATTTCACAGAATGGACTGGGTCACGCTCGAGCATATGATCAAGAACTGGATAAAAGCTGCAAAGATTGGCGTTGCCACGCTCTTCCGTGGAGAAAAACTCCTTTGCGATCATGTCTTTTCTACTTCTAATTCAACAAGAGAGTCATGCTTTTACGAGATTGCAAACGAAGCAGCCACTAACCTATTCAGGTTCCCTGAATTTGTTGCCAAGGAGAAAAAATCACATGAGAGAATCTTCTCGCTAATGGATCTGCAGGCTGCAATCTCTGATCTCTGGCAAGACATAGAGATGATATTCCACTTTGATGCAGTAGCTGGCGTGAAATCTCAGGCACTCACATCGCTGCAAAAACTAAAGGTCTCAATCCACAGTGCTCTTCTGGACTTTGAATCAACCATTCAGAAGGATTCGACGAAAGCCCTTACACCTGGAGGAGGGATTCATAAACTGACACGATCAACAATGAGCTTCATCTCTTCCCTTTCTAAATACAGCTGTGTCTTGTCTGAAATACTTGAGGACCATCCACTCCCGAGAAACACCCGCTTGCTAGAATCTTATGTCAGAACTCCAATCTCACAAGATGAACAACACAATCACGCACTCTCAGTCCATTTTGCTTGGCTCATCCTGATCTTGCTATGCAAACTAGACACCAAAGCAGAGCATTACAAGGACGTTTCCCTGTCTTACCTTTTCCTTGCAAACAACCTTCAGTTCATCATTGAAATGGTTCGTTCAACTCACCTGAGGGATCTCCTTGGAGATGATTGGCTCACTAAGCATGATGATAAACTCAGTGCTTATGCTGGGAATTATGAGATAGCAGCATGGTCCAATGTCTTCATGTCTTTACCAGAGGAACCCACAGACCTATCACCAGAGGAGGCCAAAATATATTTCAGAAGATTTCACACGGCATTTGAGGAAGCATATATGAAACAATCATCTCGAGTTGTACCAGATGCAAAACTTAGGGATGAGCTGAAGGTTTCGATAGCAAAGAAACTTGTACCAGAATACAGAGAGTTTTACAGGAAGTACTTACCAATGCTCGGCCAAGAGAGAAACATTGAGATCCTGGTGAGGTTCAAGCCAGATAATCTGGAGAACTACATCTCTGATCTTTTCCACGGAACACCAATTCATGCATCCTCTTCCTTTTCTTCATCTTCGTCTTCTTCGTCCTGGAAATCACTTGGGTGTGTTTCAGGCTGAAAGACTCGATCCATAGTTTTTGGCTGAATGTTCCATTCTAAATGATGTGAAATAAAAAGAATGTACGGCTACTTGTGTTTGCTTTGTGTGTACAACAGAAAATAAGAACAACATTGGGATTTTCTTTACATAAATTATACTGAGTTCTTCATCTTCTGAATCTAAGGAAAAAATCTTATGAAACGCTTTAAGAATTAAAATTTTAAAACTAGTAGTCTATAATACCCGAAGCTGGTAAAGAATTTGATCCAGGGAATATACATTCAAGAAGCCAATTACTTATCACAAAGAAGAAAATTGCATTAAAAATCACACAGAGATACTCTGAACAAAATGTGCTGAAGAACAATAGCCTTATTTCACTTCTTGAATAACTTATATAAAAAAAGGAAATATGATATGTAAGAAAACAATCGGATCACAACTATTACTTGGGAACTCCATGATCTGAAGGACGGGATAAAGATTGCCAACCGGTACAAATTTTCATGATTTGCTTGAGAGTTTCTGATGGTGGCTCGACAGTCCATGTCGGGTAGTGTTCACTTGGATGGAACACACATTCTTCACCGGCTCCTGTCAACAAGGAAGGTTGAGCTCCGTTCAAGAACAAGTCATTTTCAGATCGTACTAGTCCAGCTCTCACTGCTTCCTTGTCAGCAGCCTATAAACAGATTTACACAAGATGATGATGGTGAATTCACAAGAAGACCAAGATTATCTCTGATGCAAGTGCAAAGCGAGAATCAACCTTTTCTGGATAGTATTCAAAAGTTTTCTTCTTCACTCCCGCTTCGTATATATTGCATTGAGAGAATATCTGATTTCAAAAACATAATTATCCTCAGGTTGGAACATAATGAGAGAATACCTGATCTACAATTGGAACTTTTTTTCTTTATTATAAATTCTATCTCCTGAATTTATTCAGACAACAACTATAAAAGAGTTTACCTGTGCTTCTACACTAGCACAAACAGCATATATTCCCCAGTTTCTTGTGTAATTGTTGTATAAATGAACTTTTCCAAACCTCAGACGAGGTTGCCGCTGCCTCGTTCCATCAAAAAAACAATGGTGAATGGTCACTCGGATACATCTATCATCAACATGAGTAGGATCCGCTCCAATCAACATCGTCTTGTCATGCTGTGCAAAATAACATCTGTAGAAACCAAATGCAACAGGAAGCAAACATTAAGCACAAGACAAGAGCATACATAAAATTAAAGCTTAACCATCCAAAATCATCTACCTCACCTAGAAACAGTGATATCCGTGCTTTGTCTCGTAATATCAATAAGCCCATCATCGTAATCGCGCAGGCTACACCGATCAATCCAAATGTGTCTAGACTTTGGTTTAATCTGAATACCATCAACATCATGGCCTCTACCACCTTCAAACTCCAAGTTACAAATAATGATATGTTCACATTCCTTCAATCTAATTCCTTTCCCAGTAAGCTTAATTCGCTGTCCTCGTCCATCAATCGTCTTGTAAGAGGATACACTCAGGTATGAATTGAGATTTATAGTTCCAGAAACTGCAAAAACAATCCATAATGGCTCTTTCCTCCTACCTCCTTCACGAAGAGTCCCAGGTCCATCATCTAAATTTCACACATAACCAATCTCAAGATCCTCGAATACAAACAGCCACAAATAAGATTCGGTGTCTCAAATCAATCAACCAATGCATCTCACAATCAATAAGAACGCGAATTTAAGCTCGATTTATCCATAGATTTTTTTTTGTGGATTCCAGTATGATCATCGGTAAAGCAGCGGCATAGCCATTTTTGATACACAGATTCGTATATATATATAATACGATTACATCACCTGCAAGAGAAGTGACAACGTAGACATCGCCGTGGAGACCACCGACGGCGAAGCGGCCGAAACCCTCGGCACGGCCAGCTAAAGCTCTAAGGCTACAATCAGCATCGGCGTATGGTAGCGACGTCATCGTTCGTTCTTATGCGACGTGGTATCGTGTGTTTCTGTATTGCCGTCGGTGCCTCTACTTGAGCGACATAGGCACAACACAAACACGACAAAAGTAGATTCTCTAAATCGGTGATTCGGTTTACCAAACCGGTTTGGACCGGGTAGATTTATACTAGTACATATCTTTGGTTTATGGGTTACGTGGACAACATTACATCATCAAAAAGTCAATTTTAAACATGTCATTAACCATGTAATTGAGCTTGAAATTGAGCTTATCCTTCCTATTTTTAGTAATCTCTCGATCTCGTGCTGAAAAAGATTTTCATAGTTTAAGCTTGGTTCTCTGTTCTAATAAATATTTAATTATCATTTCATTGTGGTTTCAATAATTTCGTTAATTAATCATACATGATATGTGTATATATATGAATGTATAGTGTTGGTATCGATGCTAAAACTTGAATTGGTTCTTATGAGTAGAACTGTAGAACTTGCGGTTTTGAATACACAAACCATAATTCAAGGTCGAACATGAGCACTTTCTTAAGAAACATTTGAATGATGAAATCCCAATACCGGCGCTCCCATGATTCCAAAACAACATAGTAAAATGCATTTATCGCCATCACATCATGCCGACCGAAGATAAGTAATATACTAGTTTACATGTTCTGTTATATGATTTAACTATTCAAGATATTATGGACGATAAGGTTTGAAAATTAGTAATTACTAATGAAAACATGTTTTTATATAGGAACTTCGATGACTTATTATCATATCTCAATCTGTTCCTTTCTTAAATGTTTATCATTTCATTCTCGTTTCGATATTTTTGTCAATCAGAACACACGTTGTGTATAGAAATGTATGTTCTCTTTTGTGTCACTACAAAAAAAAAAGGTTAAGTTACATCACTTAAGGGAGTCCAAGTATTCGACAGTACTCTGAATCAGGGAAGGTTAACGGAGTCCACCTGCTTGAGGACTGGGTCGGACTTACTTGCACAACAAGGTATTACTGAGTTGAGGAAGTGGGAATGCTTATGGATTACGTTAGCAACGGGTCTCTTCTTTAGGATCTTGTTTTACTTGGCCTTGCTCTTTGGGAGCAGGAATAAGAGGACATGAAGGTTACTAGAGTACCCACAAACACATGTGTGCATTAGCCACATATTTAAGTAAAGCTTGAAGAATTAGCCTCTCGATATACAATGTAATTTTGTGATCAAATTGTTACATTTATATTCGTTTCATCTTTGTTTGTTTTTTTTTTCTTTGGTTAAAGAAAACTGTAAAATAAACAAGTATTTTTCTTAAAATCTAAATTAGCATTTGATTACTTGAATACACAATTGGATTTCGAGCATTTAAGCACTTATTGGAGCGTATAAATTAATATTTCTACTGATCAAAATAGATAATTACAAATAAAATATTATTAAAAAAGTGTATTGTTTAGTGTGAGGTGTCTATCTTCAAACATCACCTCATTAATATGTGTGCAAAATCTTTAAACTAAACAGAAGAAATATAAGATTATACACGTTTATTGCCAAAATTCAGTGGGTATTGTTTAGTGTCTCATAATTATTTCCCAATTGTAATGTCTCTTAGTCTAACCGTCTTAAATCTCATAGAGTGGACAATTTCGAAATATTTGGTGAATTATGCTATCAACAAATAATATATTCACTAATTTATGGCTAAAATGTTTGAGTTTGTTTTGGTCAGCAAAATTCATACGTTCGACTAGGCTATAAATACGGGGATCAATTTTTTCTTGAAAACCATAGTATAATCACATATATCTTTCAAACTACGTTTCGTTTTATATATCTATTAAACAAAAAGGGACAATAAATAATCAAGTGAAATAATGTACTCACTAAATTTAATAATATATATTGGTGTAACAGACATTGTATTATTCACTATTCAATGACTCATATTTAAACCATGCATAGCAGAACGCAATTCAATTCGAGCCACTTGAAATCGCGTAAGCAGGCCACCGAACCCAACGTGTCAGGGTCGGGTCGGCCACATTTGAATAGGACGTGCATTTTTAAGAAAAAAGTTAGAAGATCAAGAATGGACAAATCAAGATATATGGAGAATTAGGATGTGAAAAAATAATTACGACAATACATAAGGAACATTTTAATGTTTTGGTAGAGAGTAAATATCATAAGCCCGGTTATCTGAGGTGTAAATAATCAATGATCAACACAAATCCGAGTTTGGCTACTACAACAAACATGGTGCGTCACAAATGTTAGAAAAATAAAGTTAAACAAATCCAAATTTGATAATTTACCAAAGAATAGAGGTTGATTTTGCATTAATGATTATTAAATAACAGAAGTTCAAACATTGCAACACTCATTTATAATAGTACTTGTGTGTATTAATCGAGGATACATTTAAAGTATTTGAATACGTAGTTTAATTGGAGCCACAAAATTTGCATACTGGAAAATTTATGCTTTGACACTCACTCATTCGACTAGACATCGTATGCATTACTTTTCGAATACGATTGTTTGAACAGTAGAAGCGGTAGAAAACATATAATTACGCTATAGTTTCAAATTTAAAAACTAAACGATCATGTTGTAGTTTTTCAATTTTTTTCTCACATCGTAAACAATAATACTTTTTTATTGGCTTTACATACAAGTTTTTCTACGGCAAATGATTTTTGGGCTTTTCAACAGGGTTGTGTCTTTTTTCTTTGATCTAGAGAGCACTCATGGTGCTGTTTAAAAGCCCAAGTAATAGCCCACTTCCCGTCACAAACCTAAATGGAGGGGAAAAAAAAAATCAAAACTGCGGTCGGAGTTCATATGAGATTTCATAACCTCTGTAAATTAATATTCGATAAATTAATACTTCGATAAATTAATATATTTTTTCGGTCATAAATTAATTTTTCGATTCAATTAATATATCGATAAATTAATAATTCAATAAATTAATAAAATATCACGGTCCCAACAATATTAATTTATAGAGGTTTTACTGTAATAATATTTTGGATGGACAGACATATAAAGCAAACCGAACCAAATCAAAACTGATTAACCAAAACTCAATTGAAATGTGTTTATAAACAGATTAGTTTAATATTTTTGAAAAAAAAAATTGAAACCATAAACAAACCAAACCACATCAAATAAACTTTATATTCCTGAAAATGTTATACTTATATATCTGTAAACATACAATAAATATTCGATTTACATTTTTTCTAGGATTGGATAAATATGAGATATGGAAGTTATATGTAATTTCAACATTTTTCACTGATTTAAAAAAATAATATTTATTACTATATATATAAAAGATTTATGATAAGTTCGAATTATTTAATATCCAAACTTAATAAAAATAATAATAATAACTTTTCTTATCTACCTAGTAAACTATCATTAGTAATTTAAGTTATTCTCTTATCTGAAACATCGTATCAAACCAAACAGAACCAAATCAAAGTAAATTTAATTTATTTAATTTTATATTGTAAAAAACCAAACCAAAAACCTAAGCTGAAAATATCGAAACAGAGTCTTTGTTGAAATAAGGGTTCCGAGTTTTCAACCACCAATTGTCACTACATCTTCCAATCATATTACAGTATGTATATAAAGAGACCAAAGCGAGTTAAGGCCACGTGCTTACACATCCAACACTCGTAATCGTAACTTTTGCTACCTACCCTTCTCTCTTCTCTTATAATAACTCACCCTAAAAAACAAATAAAAGGCTTTCTACATTATTATCAATCGAACCGACTCAACGATGTCTTCCTCCTCCGTCGTCTCTCCGTCGTCTCTCCCCTCCGTCACGAATCTCCAGGTAGATTCCGTCACGTTTTCACCGTCCATCAAGTCACCGGCCTCCTCCAATCCACTCTTCCTCGGTGGCGCAGGTTCGGTTGCCATGTCCTCTGTTCTTGCCTTCTTCTTTTGCTTCTTTTTGCTGACTATGTTCCGTTGCTAACTCACGCAGGTGTCCGAGGCTTACACATCCAAGGAAAATTTATAATTTTCACCGTCATTGGAGTATACCTAGATGCTAACGCCGTCTCATCACTCTCCGTCAAGTGGAAGGGCAAAACCACCGAGGAGTTAACGGAATCTGTCCCATTCTTCCGTGAAATCGTCACAGGTTCTTTCTTAATAACACCAAATACTTAACGTACATGTCACGCAAGATTTTTTCTTGTGTTTTCAATTTTTGTGATAAATCTGCATCTTTAGGTGCGTTTGAGAAGTTTGTTAAGGTGACGATGAAACTGCCGCTAACGGGACAACAATATTCGGAAAAAGTAACAGAGAACTGTGTGGCGATTTGGAAATCGTTAGGGGTTTATACGGACTGTGAAGCCAAAGCTGTGGATAAGTTCTTGGAGATCTTCAAGGATCAAACCTTTCCTCCTGGTTCCTCAATCCTCTTCGCTCTCTCCCCTAAGGGCTCTCTTACGGTAACTTTGCCTACCCTAACTAGTTATAACATTGACTTGGAGTTTACATGTTTCAAATGAAACCATAACTTATGTTAGTTGTAAGTGAACCAAACGCAAAAGATGCTCTGTTTCCGCGTTTTCCTCTTTTGTAGGTAACGTTTTAGTTTGTTTTTTCTTTTTGAAGCTGCGTTTGAGACTTTAGTAGTCATTACGTGTAGCTTTGAATACTTTATTGACATGCGTTTGTTGTGTGTTAAACTGTTTGCAGATTGCGTTTTCTAAAGACGACAGCATTCCTGAAACTGGGGAAGCTGTGATCGAGAATAAGTTGTTGGCAGAGGCCGTTCTTGAATCAATCATAGGAAAGAACGGTGTGTCTCCTGGGACTAGGTTGAGTCTTGCAGAGAGATTAGCTCAGCTGATGAAGAAGAACAAGGTCGAAGAGGAAGCTAGTGATCTCTCCCTTGGAGATAAATTGGCCAAAGAGAACTGAGAATGATAGATTTCTCTCGAGTATTTGTGTTTTTTTTTTTATGTTTCTATGTCTAATCACAATAATGTTTAGTTCCTATTGAATGCTTTTCACTATTTTTCAGAATAATCAAACTAGGAGTAAAATGCCGACTAAATCAAAATTGTATTATCACTAGCTGGTCTTGATTCTAGAGATTACACTGAATGCAACCAGTGATCAATAAATTATAGGGAAAAGATTTGGAACTTTTGGTCAACTAATAATTAAATCTGAAACTTGTTAGAAATTCAAATAATCAAAGTAAATAACTCAATCAATGAATAGGTTTATTTGAAATCAAAGTTTCAACATCAAATCTTATGGTTGAAGCACAAACACTTGCAATGAAAAAATTTGGTCTTAGGGTTGTTGTGATGGATCAGACAAGTTCAGTCCTTTATGTTACGTTGAGTCAAGTTGTGACGTGATTTGAAACAAGTTTAGATCCGTGGCTCACCTGAATGTGTAAAGAAAAACACTGGAGATCGATTTGCGTATGATTGGACTGGGCCGACATGCATTTTTTGGCCCAATATAATAGTATCCGTAGAAATAGCTATGAAACGCAGAGCTCCACAAATAATCTCTTCGATGTCTTGCCGAGTCAAGTAAAAACAATTAGGAGGCAGTTTATTTGTGTATTGCATTCATATTTAACATTTAGATGCAACATCCGGATTCCGCATTTAGATTTGTTCATTTTTAAAGTAGGTTTTGTATTTTGATATTGTATTTGAATACAATATAGTTCATTCGTGAATTTGTAAAAACATAAGAATGTAATTTATTTTTCCCAAAACATATGGATATAACCAACATAAATTTATGGGGATATTTTATAATATACTATTTCCTACACTAAACTTACCAAATCTACCATTTAATTGTAAGGTTCCATATCTATCATTTCTTTATGGTATGAGCCCACAAAACTTTACAATTTTATCTTTGTTAATATGATTTATTTACATTCATTTTTTTCTTACTTTCCTTGTCATATGTCATAGTAGACAAAATCATTTTCTCTCTCCCTCCCTCCATATTTCCTCTCTCTCTCACCTTCTCTTCCTATTTTTTTTCCTGTCATGACAAATACATCATGGACAAAAGTTGTTAGAATAAAATATTGTCTATAATGAAAGAGATTTTGAGAAAATATACAAAGATGCATAAGAAAGAAAATAAATTAAACATTGTGAGACATAAATATATGGACAAAAGACAATATTGTTGTGGACAATAATTAAATGTTGTGGACAACAATATATGTCTATTAAATTAAATCTCGTGGACAACAATATATGTGGCAATCAAATTAGTTACAAATCTTTCGTTAATGGACAACAACAGAGATGATCTCGTGGACAACAATATATATATATATATATATATATATGTCTATCAAATTGACTTCAAATCTCTCGTTAATGGACAACAACTTCTGATGGAAAACAAGAGAGATGAACCACGTCCGTATAAACCAATCTGAAGCAAAAAAATAAAAAAAGAGAGAGAAAAAAGAGATAAAGAAGAGAGAAATATATGTAGACAAAAAAAATAGAGAGACAATGGAGAGAGAAAATGAGAGAATAGAGAAGAGAAAGAGAGGGTGTGTTAGTTTTTTCAATTTTGAAAAATAGTAAATTTTGGGAGGTTTTGGAAAAGTGGTAGATTTGACAATTTTTTTTTTTTTATGGTAGATTTGAAAATTTTCCCTAAATTTATTTTAGTTAAGTTATATTTTTACAATATAATTTTATGCATAAATTATAATAATATTTATAGTATGTTTGTGTTTTTATCCATCCAGAAAACATAAATTCATGATTTAGGTGCTAAAACGGATTGTCACAAATCTTTTATGGAATAGTTTAGCTCTAAAACGAGATTTCACAGTTTTAACTTTTAAAGATGAGACTAGATTTCATACATTTAATATTAAAATGTGATTTCTTAGTTGTCGTGTCAACTCTATAATTTTAGCATCAAATCTTGATTTCATAATTTTAGCGTCAAAATATAAGTTTACAGTTTTAGTGCTTGAACACGATTTTTGTAAGGTTGATATAAAAACACGATTTCGTTATTTTGACGTGAAAAATACGATTCTCAGTCATTTATATTAAAACAAAATTTTATGATTTTGAAGTTAAAAAGGCGATTTAGCATAAATAAATAAAAATTTGGACACACTCTTAACCATATTTCCAAACAACAATTAAAAAGAATCACGAGTTTATCGTTTACAGAAATGTCGTTTTAAGCATAGTTTGGTTGATAACGTAACATGGAGTGGTAGGTCAGATTTAAATGCCAAAACCAAATTGCATTTTCGTCCAACCAAGCGTTATCACTTATCACTAATATAATAAGAAGCACGTGCTTCACGATTTTGATATTCGTAGCATACTGTCAGTCGTAAGTGCTTTTGTCTTTTATCATATAGATTTATCATTTAAAATCTACTTTTTTTTTAAATGAATGTAAAATTGTATTAAAAAAAAAACTGTTTTTACATTATATACATCTTTTTTGTAATGTTAATAACTTATAAAGGGACTAACTTTTTTATCTCAACTAGATTTGAAAACCATCCTTTAGGGCGAGTAACTTATTTTTTACAATACCATCAATAGTTTTAATGAGAAAATTAAGTGGAGAAGATAAGTTCCCATGTCTTTTAAGATTTCGCTTTCTCTGAACGATATGTATAAACGCTTGAAACACAAACTTTAATAAATACCGAGATGTTTTATCGAAACTAGAACCCGATATTAACTGCATAAGGTCATCAAAGTTTGTCGTGAACCTGTGATCTAGAAGACCTTTGGCCAATTTATGTTAACATTTTTCCCTATTAAAACTTTTCCTTACTCTACTTACTTTTCCCTATAATTAACACTTTTCTACAATTTATTTTAATCTTTTTTATTTTAGACTTTATTATTCTAACTATGGTGCACCAATTAGTCCATATATACCCGACGACCGACGTGCATGTCTATCAATCTATGTGTAAACCTGCGAGCCACAAAACGTTAGCTTCTAAAGTCATGGCCCCCTCATGCTTCACACAAGTCATATCTCTGCATTTATTATTTAGATACAAACCTAATTACCTGAATACGATATAACTTCGTGGCCCGGCCCCATCATTCTCCATACAATTATTGTTTTGCTTTTCTCTGTTTTCCTTTCTATAAGATTGAGAGCTAAATCTAACTACATAATTAGTAACTTACCTCTCTTGATTAAATCATTTTCTTATCATCTAAAACAACTGTATTAACTTGATCATAATGTTTAAAAGGATTGATAGTATCAAAAAAAGCCAAATTATATGCGCTTTTTTTTTTCTTTGGACAAGTCTTACTCGTTGTTAACGAACCATTAATTATGTTATTTTCATTCTTCATATGCTACATCGCCTTGATTCTTCATCTACAACGATCACGATTATCTACCAACCACACCTCCGATATCAATAGTAGACTAACGACCCTTATAGATATTAGGGAGTCACGAAGAGAGAATCGTTGTTGTGGGGTTTAGTTTGAATCCCAAATTCTGTTTTGCGGTTATGAGACAAAGTCAAAGACTTGGTCTCCAGTGGAAGGTTTCAACTGATGAGAAAATATCAGAAGACTTAAGTTGAAACAGAAGGTTTCATGGGATCTGTTTCTTGAAGCTTCCTGAACCGTAGTTGTTCTCTCTGCAACAAACAAATCTCAGATTCGTACACTGTCGAGTTGGTCTGTTCTGAAGATGGCAAAGAGAAGCAGGCCTGCGATTATCCGCCGCCCTCAGAATCTGTGCCAAGCTCGAAGACAAGAGGAACTCATGGGTTAAACTCAAGTTAAGTTCTCTTTACCATAGTTTATGTGGGGTGATTGGTTTGTCTATAAATAGATTGTTGTAGACCTGTGCTACGAAGAAGTAAGCGTGTGAGATTGTAAAAAGGAAGAGAGTGAGAGAGAAGTGTAACAGTTTGATTGAGAGCTCGGTTGGAGCTAAGTTTCTTAGTGGATTTCCGGAGATCTTCTCCGGCGAGACGTAGGATCCTTCCCAAGGATCTGAACTCGTTAAATCTTGTGTGCACTTACTTTACAGCCTTTATCTTTCAATTTTACTAAGCTTACACAAGAGAGATTACAAAACAGAGAGAAAAGAAAAGAAGAACCATAAGAAAAACACTAATTTTTGTTTTGGTGTTACAAGGTACCTCTTTTCTCTACAGTTTGTATCAGAGCTCCGGGTTGGAGTGGTTCTGTTTTTTCCATCTCAGATCCGAAGCCATGACTTCAGCAAGGGTTGAGATAGAAAAATTTGACGGGAAAGGTGACTACATGCTCTGGAAGGAGAAGCTGTTAGCACATCTCGAGATGCTGGGTTTGCTGGAAGGTTTAGAGGAAGTGCAAGTTCCTGAGACTGAAGATTCTTCTGCTGAAACAGGAGAGAAACCACAGCTGAAACTGTACACAAGAACCACAAGTGTTGCAGACAAATCTCTAAAGGAAAAGAGAGGAAAAGCAAGGTCTACTATCATTCTCAGTGTAAGAGACAACGTCCTCAGAAAGATAATCAAAGAGAAATCCGCTGCAGGTATGATTAAGGTTTTAGACCATCTATTCATGGCTAAGTCATTACCAAATAGGATATATCTTAAGCAGAGGCTCTATAGCTACAAGATGAGTGATAGCATGACAGTAGATGAGAATATAAATGACTTCCTTAGGCTAATAGCTGATCTAGAACATGTTAAGGTGTTGATATCAGATGAAGATCAAGCTATCATTCTGCTTACGGCTTTACCAAAACTGTTTGATCAGCTTAAAGATACTTTGAAGTATGGGAAAACTCTTTATCTCTAGACGAGATTACTGGAGCCATCAGATCTAAGGAACTTGAACTAGGAGCAAGTGGAAAGCTGTCTAAACAAAGCTCAGATGCTTTTGTTTATTCAAGAAAGAGGTAGGCCTGAAAAAAGAGATAAAACTGGCGAAAGAGGAAAGCAAAAGAACAGGTCAAAATCTAAGGGAAGAAAACATGCTGGATATGTGGTAAGGACGGACCTACAAGAAGACAGTGTTATGTTTGGAAGGAAAGAAACAAGCAGCAAAACAGTGGGTCTACAGAAAGAGGTGAATCATCAAATGTGACTGGTCAAATCATTGATGCTGCAGCACTTATGGTCTCAGAAGCTCCTCATATCACTTGGAGACAACTTCAAAGAAAAATGGATCATGGATACAGGGTGCTCCTTCATATGACCCCGAGAAAGGATTGGTTCATTGAGTTGAATGAAATCTGTGCTGGAAGAGTGAGGATGGCAAATGATACATACTCAGAAGTTAAAGGAGTTGGAAGTATAAGAATCAAAAATGAAGACAACTCAACTGTTCTCTTAAAGAATGTGAGGTATGTACCAGGAATGTCTAAGAATCTGATTTCACTTGGTACACTAGAGATCAGGGATGCTGGTTTCAGTCAAGAGATGGCATCATGAAAGTCAACAAGGGTTGCACAACATTGATCAAAGGACAGAAGACTGAAACACTCTACGTGTTAAAAGGGCATGTTTTAACTGGAGAAGTGAATGTCTCAGTGAATCAAAAGGATGAAACAAGACTGTGGCACAGAAGACTGGGACATATGAGTCAGAAGAGTATGAAGGTTTTACTAAAAAAGGGATATCTTGACAGCTCTAAGGTAACGGTTCTGGATTTCTGTGAAGATTGCGTTTATGGGAAGGCACATCGAGTAAGTTTTGGAACTGGGAAGCATCTGTTACCAAAGACAAGCTGGAATACATACATTCAGACTTGTGGGGATCACCTAATGTCCCATGTCACTCGGAAAGTGTCAGTATTTCATCTCTTTCATTGATGACTACTCAAGAAAGACTTGGATATACTTTCTGAAAAAGAAAGATGAAGCCTATGGGAGTTTTCTAGAATGGAAGAAGATGGTGGAGAATCAGTCAAGCAGAAAAGTTAAAATCTTCATAACAGACAATGGGCTAGAGTTCTGCAACAAGGAGTTCGATGACTTCTGCAAAGAAGAGGGTATTGTAAGACACAGAACATGTGCCTACACACCACAACAGAATGGGGTAGCAGAGAGAATGAACAGAACTATCCTAGAAAAGGTCAGAAGCATCCTCATGAGTCAGGACTTCCAAAGAGCTTCTGGGCAGAAGCTGCATCGACTGCAGTCTATCAGCAGTGAACAGATCACCTTCATCAGCCATAGAGTCTGAAGTACCAGAAGAGGTTTGGACAGGATCAAAGATAAGATATGAAGACTTAAGAGTGTTCGGTTCAGTGGCTTATATTCACAGTGATCAAGGGAAGTTGAATCCGAGAGCTAAGAAAGGAGTGTTTGTTGGATACCCTCTGCTGTGTAAAAGGGTATAAGTTCTGGATAGTCGAGAGAAAAAATTTGTTATCACCAGAAATGCAACATTTCAAGAAGACAGAATGTATAAGCACCTAAATCAGCGTCCAGAATCAGAATCGGAACATCAAGAAACTCAGGTACCACTTATTATTGAAATTAATCAAGGTGACTTTGATGATTTAGGTGGAGCTGAAGAACGTTCAAAAGAATATCAAGTCACGGAACCACTCATTGAGGACAAAGATGAAGAGAGTGGGTCAGAAGAGGATGAGCCACAAATCAACAGTAGGCTGGAGGATTATCAGCTGACAAGAGATAGGGCAAGAAGACCTATAAAGCCACCAGTAAAGTTTGGAGACTCAAACTTGGTAAGGGAAAATGAAGAGAAACAGATTTGGTTGGTTTGCTCTGATGATGACGGAAGACGGTGGATTCCCGAGCCATGCTGCTTTGATGAGGCAATAAGGGATAAAAACTGGAAACTATGGAAAGAAGCAATGGATGAAGAAATGCATTCATTGCACAAGAATCAGACATGGACACTGACCAAGAGACCAGAGAAAGGAAAAGTAATTGGGTGCAAGTGGTATTCAAAAGGAAATCAAGTGCACCTGGAACTGATCAGCCAAGATTCAAAGCCAGACTCGTTGCTAAGGGTTATTGCAGAAAGAGGGTGTAGATTATCAGGAAATCCTCTCTTCGGTTGTTAAACATGTCTCAATACGGCTCATCCTGTCATTTGTGTTCAGCTTGATCTTGAACTAGAACAAATGGACGTCAAGACAGCATTCCTACATGGAAATCTAGATGAACACATATTGATGGAGCAACCAGAAGGATTCAGAATCAATCCTGAAGCAGATGAGGTATGTCTCCTAAGAAAATCTCTATATGGGCTGAAGCAAGCACCAAGGTTATGGAATCAGAGATTTGATACTTTCATGAAGAACTCAGGATATCTTAGAAGCAGTTTTGATCACTGCATCTACTATCAGAAACTAGAGGACAACACCTACATTTATCTGTTGTTATATGTGGATGACATGCTCGTAGCTGAAAGAACAAAGGAAAGATTGAAGAACTCAAGAATTTGCTGGGTACAGAGTTTGAAATGAAAGATCTAGGGGAAGCTAGGAAGATTCTGGGTATGGAAATCAAAAGAGACAGAGTGAAAGGGACACTTGAAGTGTCACAGGAGCAGTATCTCAGAAGGTTCTTCAAACATTCAGGATGGATCAGTCCAAAGCGGTTTCAACTCCACTAGGAGTTCAATTCAAACTCAGAGCTGCATCAGATCAAGAACTAGCTTCTCAAGATGAATACATGAAATCTATCCCCTATTCCAATGATGTGGGAAGTATCATGTATTCCATGATTGAACAAGACCTGATCTTGCTTACCCTCTGTGGTGGTATGCAGATACATGAGTAAACCTCTAAAAGATCACTGGCAAGCTGTAAAGTGGGTTTTAAGGTATATCAAAGGGACCAAGGTCTCAGACTTGTCTACAAGAAGCAAGAGAACTCAGACATCAAAGGGTTTTGTGACTCAGATTATGCAGCTGACCTAGATAAGAGAAGGTCAGTAACTGGGTATGTCTTTACTGCAGGAGGAAATGTGGTAAGCTGGAAGTCAGGTTTACAGAAGGTTGTGGCCTTATCTACCACTGAAGCAGAATATATGGCATTGACTGAAGCCATAAAAGAAGGGATTTGGCTGAAATGTCTTGCAGAGGAACTGGGTTTAAGCAAGATCATGTTGAAGTGATGAGTGATTCACAGAGTGCTATCTCGTTATCGAAGAACTCTGTTCATCACGAGAGAACTAAGCACATTGATGTGCGACTACATTTTATCAGGGACAAGATAGCAGAAGGAGAAGTTAAGGTTGTTAAGGTGTCTACACTGTGAATCCTGCCAGACATCATTTACCAAGACTGTCCCAGTGAGCAAACTTCAAGAGGCTTTGGAGTTGCTCAGAATTTCAAGTCACTGAAGAAGAAGTGAAGAATCCGGAGAAGGGGAAATCCAAGCATACTAAGAAAAGAATCAGGTTGGGTGGTATTCAAACTAAGGTTGGCAGTTTTGTGGGGTTTAGTTTGAATCCCAAATTCTGTTTTGCGGTTATGAGACAAAGTCAAAGACTTGGTCTCCAGTGGAAGGTTTCAACTGATGAGAAAATATCAGAAGACTTAAGTTGAAACAGAAGGTTTCATGGGATCTGTTTCTTGAAGCTTCCTGAACCGTAGTTGTTCTCTCTGCAACAAACAAATCTCAGATTCGTACACTGTCGAGTTGGTCTGTTCTGAAGATGGCAAAGAGAAGCAGGCCTGCGATTATCCGCCGCCCTCAGAATCTGTGCCAAGCTCGAAGACAAGAGGAACTCATGGGTTAAACTCAAGTTAAGTTCTCTTTACCATAGTTTATGTGGGGTGATTGGTTTGTCTATAAATAGATTGTTGTAGACCTGTGTACGAAGAAGTAAGCGTGTGAGATTGTAAAAGGAAGAGAGTGAGAGAGAAGTGTAACAGTTTGATTGAGAGCTCGGTTTGAGCTAAGTTTCTTAGTGGATTTCCGGAGATCTTCTCCGGCGAGACGTAGGATCCTTCCCAAGGATCTGAACTCGTTAAATCTTGTGTGCACTTACTTTACAGCCTTTATCTTTCAAGTTTACTAAGCTTACACAAGAGAGATTACAAAACAGAGAGAAAGAAAAGAGAGAACCATAAGAAAAACACTAATTTTTGTTTTGGTGTTACAAGGTACCTCTTTTCTCTACAGTTGTAAAACTGTATCTTTAAAAGTACGTCCGTATACTTTATCCAAAGAAAATCACTATTCTGCTATGGAGTAGACAATAAGAAAAAATGGTATAGTAAATAGAGTTCAAGATTGTCATATATATGATTTCACACTAAGTACAAGATATATGAGTTAATATACTAAAACCCTTGTAGCTTAAATCTTGCAAATTATTGTGTTGATGACTGATAAGTCCCGACATATATGGAGTTCGTTTCGTCTGTTTCCGCTATTTTATTAGTCTATTAATTGTTACATCATTCTACTATTTACCTAACTTACCAATCTTTCTTGTTTCATGCTATTTCCTTGCTGCTATATAAACATTTTTGTTTGAAACAAAATCAGCTTAACTCCCTTTTCTCTTGATTCGGTTCTTCTTTCTATTTATATTATTATGTACTCTTTTATCCATTAATATTTTTATTTTCTCATTAATTTCCTTGAGCTTCTTAATACTAAGGAGACGTGTTTCTCATTTCTTCTGTATTTTTATTTATTTTGACTTTTCAAAATCCAAACCATAACAATAAATGACTTTATTTTGATTATGATCTTTATAAATACGATGAGAGAAGTGCTCACTGCTCATTTATATACAACAACATAAAAAAATCTGAACTAGAGATATTTTTTTTGGCTCCCTGAAAGAAGATAACTGAAATTTTAACAAGTAAGTTCAATATTTTCATTAGTAAATAACAGTTCTTTTTATTTTTATGATTCATGATCTTTATACTTTAAAATTGAATAGACTAAGAAATCATATATTGTCTCACCATTATAAAATTTATCCTATAAATTTGTAGTTCTCGTGAGTTTTTTCATATATATAAACTTATTCGTCAATCTACGTAGAGTTTTAAGCAATTAATTTGTACTTTCCCCAAGAACACTGAATTCAGATTTCGTAAGTATGTTTCATATATTTTATAATTTTATTTGCTTTATGGTTTTCTCAGGGTTTCCACATGTACTATGATACTTCGCTGTTAAACTGCCGTCAACCAAAAAGAGTACGCCGTTAACTTAATCGTTAATGATGCCACGTGTTTCGGTGGAAATTTTAAATACCTCTCTTGCCGGCGGCAACGAGTCACCGACGCTTGGCGAACTACTGAAAGATTTCAACGACAGTGGCCGTAAAAAATATTCAGGCGACGATGCTCCGAGTCATCACATATTGGATCTCGCTCCAACGGCTGAAACACGACCTCTGCCGTTTCTCCTATCCTTTAACAATCTCAGTTACAATGTCGTACTTCGCCGGCGGTTTGGTTTCTCGCGGCGAAAGACCGCTTCGACGAAGACTCTACTCGATGATGTTACAGGCGAGGCTTGTGACGGAGAAATCCTCGCCGTTCTCGGTGGAAGCGGAGCCGGAAAATCCACTTTGATCGCGCATTAGCTGGACGAGTGGCCGAAGATAGCTTGAAAGGCACGGTAACTTTAAACGGAGAAAAAGTTTTGCAATCTCGACTGTTGAAAGTGATATCCGCGTATGTGATGCAAGACGATCTTCTCTTTCCGATGCTCACCGTTAAAGAAACCCTAATGTTCGCTTCAGAGTTTCGCCTCCCGAGAAGTTTGTCTAAGTCGAAGAAGATGGAGCGTGTTGAAACCCTAATTGATCAATTAGGGCTTAGAAACGCGGCGAACACGGTAATCGGGGACGAAGGACACCGTGGAGTCTCTGGCGGAGAACGACGGCGCGTTTCGATCGGAATCGATATTATCCACGATCCGATCCTCCTCTTCCTCGATGAACCAACGTCGGGGTTAGATTCAACCAACGCGTTTATGGTAGTGCAGGTTTTGAAACGAATTGCTCAGAGTGGCAGTATCGTAATTATGTCGATTCATCAACCTAGTGCTCGTATCGTTGATTTGCTTGATCGGCTTATCATCTTATCTCGTGGCAAGAGTGTGTTCAATGGATCTCCGACTAGTCTTCCTTCTTACTTCTCCGATTTTGGTCGTCCCATTCCGGAGAAAGAGAACATCACAGAGTTCGCACTTGATGTAATTCGAGAGCTCGAAGGATCCTCTGAAGGGAACAGAGGGTTAGTAGAGTTCAACGAGAAGTGGCAACAGAACCAATCTGCTCGAGCCACGCCACAAAGTGGCTTATCTCTAAAAGAAGCAATTACTGCAAGTGTTTCTAGAGGCAAACTAGTCTCAGGCTCATCTGGTGCCAATCCTATTTCGATGGAAACAGTATCTTCATACGCAAACCCGCCATTGGCCGAAACGTGTATCTTAGCCAAACGTTACATAAGAAACTGGATCCGCACGCCTGAGCTCATAGGAATGCGTATAGCTACTGTCATGGTAACTGGTCTTCTTTTAGCTACTATATATTGGAGGCTTGACAACACTCCAAGAGGTGCACAAGAGAGAATGGGCTTCTTTGCATTCGGCATGTCCACCATGTTTTACTGTTGTGCGGACAACATCCCTGTTTTTATCCAAGAACGATACATCTTCTTGAGAGAGACAAAGCACAACGCATACAGAACATCTTCATATGTCATATCTCACGCCCTTGTGTCTTTGCCTCAGCTACTCGCTCTATCTATTGCATTTGCTGCAACCACATTTTGGACAGTTGGTTTGAGCGGTGGGTTGGAGAATTTCTACTATTACTGCCTCATAATCTACGCATCCTTTTGGTCTGGATCCTCCATTGTTACTTTCATATCCGGTGTTGTTCCCAATGTCATGATGAGTTACATGGTCACTATTGCCTATCTTTCCTACTGTCTACTGCTGGGTGGATTCTACATCAACCGAGATCGGATACCTTTCTACTGGATATGGTTTCATTACATTTCGCTGTTGAAGTATCCCTACGAGGCTGTCCTAATCAATGAGTTTGATGACCCCTCTCGGTGTTTTGTTAAGGGAGTCCAAGTTTTCGATGGTACGCTTTTGGCGGGAGTGCCCCATGTAATGAAGGTTAAGCTCCTCGATACACTGAGTGGCTCTTTAGGAACCAAGATAACGGAGTCCACATGCTTGAGAACAGGGCCTGACTTACTTATGCAACAAGGTATAACTCAGTTGAGCAAGTGGGACTGCTTGTGGATTACATTAGCTTGGGGTCTCTTCTTTAGGATCTTGTTTTACTTCTCCTTGCTGTTCGGGAGCAAGAATAAGAGGACGTGAAGGTAGTCCACAAGCACAAAAACATACAACCACGCATATAATATACATTTTTAAGTGAAGCTTGAAACTTCTAAAGACTAAAGTATTAGCTTCTGGTTGTTGTAGTTTAGTAATCAAGTTGTAACATATATAGTTTATCTTTGTATCAATATTGTTAAATAAACGTATGTTTTTCCTAACATCCATTGTATCATAATCACTTGAGTAACACAGATTAAATTTCAAGGATTTCAACAGGATTCAGTTGAAGTTACTTAATGATAACACATATAAGTATGAAAAAATAGTGTACACATTAATATCAAAATATTCATACCTCAAGGATGATTGGTAGAGAATAAATTACCAAAGTTTGACTTTTTGTGTTGCAAAATATCAACACATAATCGACTGCGAAATTTAGTGGATATGCAATCGAAATATCAACACATAATCGCACATTTAAGTAAAGTATTAAAGTTTATAATCTGATTAATGCATTCACTAAACTACAAATTAATACGTACTTTTTTGGGTAGAGCATAGACTATTCAATGACAACAAAAACTAAAGCATATGTCAGAACGCAAATAAATTCGAACCACTTGAATACACATTTAAAACTGAAGCTTTTAAATACGCAATTAAACCAGAACAGTGATATCGTCTGGTTTAAGAAAATAAAGTAAAAAATTAGATTAATGTAATAATAGAATCGACAAGGTTACCCATTCTGACATACTTTTGTTAATAATTAACTTGTATTGCATTTTGGATTGATTACTTATAGAGAACGTTGTACTTTAAAAATATATTTTTGTTAACAGAGACATGGGATTTTCTACCATTATTTGAGATCCTTGTAACCAACTAAACCGATAGAATTAGCAAATTTATTTATCAATTATGCCGTTAATTAATTCAATCATCGCTCACTGTTGTGTTATGTATTTATGCCGTAAAAAAAAGGCAAGAGTAAATTGCATGTGTTCTTCATGCATGTTAGTTCAACATTATAGACAGCGATGGCCAAGCATAGGACAACCCATAAGAAAACAGGAACTATGTGTGTGTCTAAACAACACACAAAATGCAAAATACATTGTTAATCTCCTTTTTAACATACGTCACGAAACCTTTTGTAGATTGTACGAGTATATATAAATGCAGTATCTAATTTCGCAAATCGAATCTATAACGAAGTTTCATAAACTCCTTAATAACTTTTTTGTTTTAATGTTATTATTTCACAAGTTTCTTACATAAAAAAAAAAAAAAAACAAAAACAAATCACCATTAAATTGCCTCTTAAGCGCAATAGATTAGGATCTTTACTACATACAGTTTTCTTACCAAGATTCGATTAATCGAGTTCGTAAGTGTCATGGGGCCGTAACTAAGTGCATCCTTGTTCGTGTCCAAGGATCTTCTAATTAAAAAACTACGTCATCAGGTAAACTTTTTTTTTTGTTTTTTCTCTTTTCTTGTGCTATATTTTTCAACAACTATGAATTTTTAAAGTATGTAAAATAGAGTTTAATCTTCCAGCGCGATGCTGCAAAGAGATGTCGTGATCGATGTTGAGACACCTGAGACACCGCCCGTACCGTTCATCCTCGCCTTCAACGACCTAACCTATAACGTCACTCTTCAACGACGTTTTGGTTTTCCTTTCGGACATAGCCCTGCTCAGATAAAGACACTGCTCAATGGTATCACCGGAGAGGCTAAAGAAGGAGAGATCTTAGCCGTTATTGGCGCAAGCGGAGCTGGGAAATCAACGCTTATCGATGCATTAGCAGGACGGATTGCGGAAGGTAGCTTGAAAGGCACGGTAACTCTAAACGGAGAAGCCTTGAAATCTCGTGTGTTAAGAGTTATATCAGCTTATGTAATGCAAGACGATCTCCTTTTCCCTATGCTCACCGTCGAAGAAACCCTAATGTTCGCTGCTGAGTTTAGACTTCCGCGAAGCTTAAACAAATCGAAGAAGAGAGACAGAGTTGAAACCCTAATCGATCAATTAGGGCTCAGGACTGTTAAAAACACTGTCATCGGAGACGAAGGCCATCGTGGAATTTCCGGTGGAGAAAGGAGGCGTGTATCAATTGGGACCGACATCATCCACGATCCTATCATCTTGTTCCTCGACGAACCAACCTCAGGACTAGACTCAACCAGTGCCTTCATGGTGGTGCACGTCTTGAAAAGGATTGCACGTAGTGGCAGCATTGTAATTATGTCAATCCATCAGCCTAGTGGTCGTATTCTGGAGTTTCTTGATCATATCATCGTCTTATCTTCTGGCCAGAGTGTGTTTAGTGATTCTCCGGCTACTCTCCCATTGTTCTTCTCAGAATTTGGTTATCCCATACCGGATAAAGAGAACAATGCAGAATTCACACTTGATCTAATCAAAGAGCTTGAAGGATCCTCTGAAGGAACAAGAGGGTTAGTCGAATTCAACCGAAATTGGCAACAAAATAAGCTTAGAGCTAGCCAAGAACCTCACCGTAACTCATCATCCTTGAGAGAAGCCATTAATGCAAGCATTTCAAGAGGCAAACTTGTCCCTACTTCATACAGCTCCATTCCTGCATACGTAAACCCATGGTGGATCGAGACCGTAATCTTAGCTAAACGGTACATGATAAACTGGACCAGAACTCCCGAGCTTATCGGAGCACGGGTTTTCATAGTCATGATGACCGGTTTCCTCTTGGCTACGGTTTACTGGAAAGTGGATAACTCTCCTAGAGGTGTCCAAGAGCGGCTAAGCTTCTTCTCATTCGCAATGGCCACAATGTTTTACAGTTGCGCGGATGGATTGCCTGCTTTCATTCAAGAAAGATACAATTTCTTGAGAGAAACCGCGCATAACGCTTACCGAAGATCCTCCTACGTTATATCTCACTCTCTCGTAACTCTGCCTCATCTCTTCGCGCTTTCCATAGGCTTTGCAGCTACCACGTTCTGGTTCGTTGGTCTAAACGGTGGTCTCGCAGGTTTCATCTACTATCTTCTGATCATCTTCGCGTCATTCTGGTCGGGATGCTCTTTTGTTACATTTGTCTCCGGTGTGATTCCAAACGTGATGATGAGTTACATGGTCACCTTTGGCTATCTATCATACTGCCTTCTCTTCAGCGGATTCTACATCAACCGCGATAGAATCCATCTTTATTGGATATGGATTCATTACATTTCTCTACTAAAGTATCCCTACGAGGCTGTTCTGCACAACGAGTTTGATGATCCCTCCCGTTGTTTCGTGAGAGGAAACCAAGTTTTTGATAATACACTAATGGAAGGAGTGTCTGAAACGACAAAGGCTAAGCTTTTAGATACAATGAGCAGTTACTTGGGGATGGAGTTAACGGAATCAACGTGTTTGAGGACGGGCTCTGATTTGCTTAAGCAGCATGGAATTGAGCAGCTGGATAAATGGGGTTGCTTGTGGGTAACGTTAGCTTGGGGATTCTTCTTTAGGATCTTGTTTTATTTTGCATTGTTGCTTGGA
Organism: Crucihimalaya himalaica; assembly: GCA_004349715.1. NCBI lineage: Eukaryota > Viridiplantae > Streptophyta > Magnoliopsida > Brassicales > Brassicaceae > Crucihimalaya > Crucihimalaya himalaica. The sequence continues at coordinate 1,295,774 of SMJT01000008.1, read as the reverse complement.
AGCAAGAATAAGAGGGCCTGAACGTTCATATATATTAATGTACATTTCCGAAACAGAAATTTTAATGTGAAAGCAAATAGTTTTCTTTGAATTTTGAGATATTGATGATATATATTTTACAATGTCTTTTTTTTTTTCTTTGGTATCATATCATGTTAATTGGCTAAAGAAAAAATTGTTGGAAGACTTTGAACTATTAAAAATGGATGAAAAAAATATTAACTTAACCTCTAAAACCATTTTCCATGATGTTGAGTTAATTTTTGAGTTTAATATTTTTATAAAGGATGTAACTCAAAATTGTAAATCAATCGTAACATATTATAATTCAAACTCAAATTGTAAGGTAATGATAGTTACTTAACTATATATGAACTACATCAATAATTAAAAATAAATCAAAGATATACCAGATGCTACCGATGTTGTAATCTAGTAGCTTAGTGTGCATGTGAGCTATTTGCCATCTTTCGGTCGGTGTAAAACACATCGTCTTTGACAAAATTCAAATTGCAGTTTTTAAAAACAAAAGTATACACAATTAAACAGTTGCTCGAAATAGAATTCAAAGTAGCCAACTTTCCTATAAGCTTTTATTATATGGTAGTATAAACCTTGACCCTTTGCTTATGGCGGCAAGGAAGGCTATAGTAGGTAGAAGTTAGTCACCTAAACCTAAAAGGTCAACCAAAAAAAAATGTAACAAAGAACTCAAATTTTAGGATTGGAAATACAAGAGCTAAGCCTGTACGTCATTAATGCTTTCATGCTACTGCCACTACATCACTAGAGGTTTTATCAGGTTCTAAATTAGAGGAGTTGCCTAATCTTTTGATTTTTTTCTTCCTTTTTTCGATGGATCAATCAACGACATCACCTTTTTTTTTTTTATTATTCTTTTAATAATATAGTATTTGAAATGTGACACGAATGAAATACGGGTTTGCAATTCCAAATAATATTTGCTTACTGAGAAACGCTCTAAGATAACATAATTTTTGTGGGAGGGAATATATATGTTTATCTACCATATTTATGGTTCTCGTGTAATTTCGCATGCATGTCGTAGCTACAAACTTTTCATTCTATTAGGCTTTTCTCTTCTAGGTCACTTTCTTTGGAGATAACATTACCTATGGATTCTCATTAATGCATTATATGTAGTATTTTCTGGTGGAAAAATCTTTCTGCATAGTTATATCTTATATCATTGTCAAACACATATTTTGCAAGCAGTAAAAGCAAAAGCCAAAACAGAGAAATATAATCTAGATAAAAACATCAAATAGGTAAAATAGCCACTATTTAAAATTGCTGAAACCCAAATTGGCTCTAGACTTAGAAATCTTTTAGTCTTTAAACCCCATTCATTCATTAAGTAGGCTAAGATAGTAGACGAATGTTACCATCCGATAGGTCAAATCATTCGTTGAGTATGCCGTAGAGATGTGGACGAACGAATTATCTGTCGATAAGTCGAGTTGTTTCTCACAATTCATCTCCTTAGGACACATTATTTAATCACCTTGAATAACAAAAAACACAACTTATTACATGCGAAGAAAAATATATATTGAGTTTGGTAAAGATGGTTTCCACCGTTACCAACTAACTAATCAAGAAAAACAAAAAAAAAGAAGTTTGAAATTTTGTGTAGTCTTTCCCAACAAATGAAAAGGGTTTAAAATTGTTTACAAATTCAGTAGCACAACCAAACTCTCAAATCGAATTGAAAGCTACCTTATCAAACAATACAACTTTATTAGTTGGGATTCCGGAATTATTGCAATTTGCAGCTTTTAGGCAGTTAGCATGAGCAATCGAAAACAAAAGAAAAATGTGAATAGTTTATCAAAATAAGTAAACATTTGCTTGCGGTACAAATAATCACTATTTCGCTACCAACATTCAAAGACTAGATTAAACTAAAAAGCATTAATTGACCAAACAATTGGAAAGGCAAGAAAGTTCTCATCTCAATCCTATATAGGTTAGATCAACACCCATCACCTAATTCTCCATTCAAATAACACCTAATCGCCACGTCCACCCATTTCTCACACTTCAACGTTTTTAGTATTATCACCTTGGTAATTCTAGATTTGTTTGTCGTTTATCCCATTACCATCCCCTTAATTATTAAAATACGAGAAATCCAAAACGCATTTCCATTATTCAAACGCTAAAAATATTATTGTCAACAACACAAACCTAACAGATTTCTCATGATGCAACTCATTCAAGACATAGAGCCTTCGTGTTCATACACTTACGTTACTTCCATATATATAAGGACTATACACATCAAAACATAGAACAAAAACTCTTAACACTTTGATTATGCAAAGAGTGTTCTAATTTCAAGTGTAAGCACATCATTTCTCACTTTACGTTCTCTTTTCTTCTAAATGTCTCGCATAGTAACAGAAGATGATCACGCATCGCCGTTTCATTCCATGGAGATTATTAGCTCATCGTTGACTTTAGGTCAACTTCTGAAGAACGTTAGCGACGTTAGAAAGGTACAAGTCGGCGACGAGACTCCTGTTCATGAGTTCTTTGACCGGGACGGTTCTTCACTTGACGGAGATGATGACAATCTCATGCGTCCTGTTCCCTTCGTTCTATCGTTCAACAACCTCACTTACAACGTCTCTGTTCGCCGGAAACTTGAGTTTCACGACCTGGTTCCATGGAGGAGGTCTTCTTTCACCAAGACGAAGACTCTTCTAGACAATATCTCCGGCGAGACTCGTGACGGAGAGATTCTTGCCGTTCTTGGAGCAAGCGGGTCAGGTAAATCCACTCTGATCGACGCTTTAGCGAATCGGATCGCTAAAGGAAGCTTGAAAGGCACGGTAACGCTTAACGGAGAAGCTCTTCAATCTCGGATGCTCAAGGTTATATCAGCTTATGTAATGCAAGACGATCTTCTTTTCCCTATGCTTACTGTAGAAGAAACACTAATGTTCGCAGCTGAGTTTCGATTACCAAGAAGTTTACCTAAATCCAAGAAGAAACTTCGAGTTCAAGCCCTAATCGACCAGCTAGGGATAAGAAACGCTGCGAAAACAATCATCGGAGACGAAGGACACCGTGGAATCTCCGGTGGAGAAAGACGGCGAGTTTCAATCGGAATCGATATCATCCACGATCCGATAGTTCTCTTCCTTGATGAACCTACTTCTGGTTTAGATTCCACGAGTGCATTCATGGTGGTCAAAGTGTTGAAGAGAATCGCAGAGAGTGGCAGTATCGTAATAATGTCAATTCATCAGCCAAGTCACAGAGTTCTTAGTTTGCTTGATCGTCTTATCTTCTTGTCACGTGGTCACACCGTCTTCAGTGGTTCTCCGGCGAGTTTGCCGAGTTTTTTCGCCGGATTTGGTTATCCGATACCGGAAAACGAGAATCAAACAGAGTTCGCACTCGATCTCATCAGAGAACTCGAAGGATCAGCTGGAGGAACAAGAGGATTAGTTGAATTCAACAAGAAATGGCAAGAGATGAAGAAACAGAGCAATCCTAAAACCCTAACCCCGCCGGCTTCCCCATACCCAAATTTAACCCTAAAAGAAGCAATTTCCGCCAGCATAAGCAGAGGCAAACTAGTCTCCGGTGGCGGTGCTGGTTCTTCCGCCATAAACCACGGTGGCGGAACCCTAGCCGTCCCTGCATTCGCGAATCCATTCTGGATCGAAATCAACACTCTCACCAAACGCTCAATTCTCAATTCCAGAAGACAACCGGAGCTACTCGGAATGCGATTAGCCACTGTAGTCGTTACCGGATTCATCTTAGCCACCGTATTCTGGCGATTAGACAATTCACCAAAAGGCGTACAAGAGCGGCTAGGGTTCTTCGCATTCGCAATGTCAACAATGTTCTACACTTGCGCCGATGCTCTTCCCGTATTTCTCCAGGAACGTTATATCTTCATGAGAGAAACAGCTTACAACGCTTACCGGCGATCCTCCTACGTTCTCTCTCACGCCATCGTTACCTTTCCTTCGCTCATCTTCCTCTCTATAGCTTTCGCAGTGACGACGTTTTGGGCTGTTGGGCTTGAAGGAGGCCCAATGGGCTTTTTATTCTATTGCCTCATCATCTTAGCCTCTTTCTGGTCCGGAAGCTCCTTTGTGACTTTCTTATCCGGCGTCGTTCCGCATGTGATGTTAGGTTACACGATCGTTGTCGCCATTTTAGCTTACTTCTTGCTGTTCAGTGGCTTCTTCATCAACAGAGATCGAATCCCTCAGTATTGGATCTGGTTTCATTATCTTTCTCTGGTTAAGTATCCGTACGAGGCGGTTCTTCAGAACGAGTTCTCGGATCCTACTGAGTGTTTTGTGAGAGGTGTTCAGATTTTCGATAACACGCCTTTGGGAGAATTGGCGTATGGGATGAAGCTAAGGCTTTTGGATTCTGTGAGCAGATCTATCGGGATGAAGATATCGAGCTCTACGTGTTTAACTACGGGTGCTGATATTCTGAAGCAGCAAGGAGTGACGCAGCTTAGTAAATGGAATTGCTTGCTTATCACGATAGGTTTTGGATTCCTTTTTAGGGTTCTGTTTTACTTGTGTTTGTTGCTTGGGAGCAAGAACAAGAGGAGATGAAATTGAAACGGCTGAGGATACTTATACCAAAAACCTTTTTTTTGTTTTTTTGTTTTTCATTACTGTAATTCGTTGATTGATTGTGTATTTGAAGTGTGCTATTCTTAACACATTGTATTACTTTTGCCACAATAAAAAATATATATCATTCTTTAAGATTTGGAATTACAGAAAACATATATGAATCGCTCTACCTAGAAGATAAGTGCAATATTTCAAATATACACATTGAGACTGAGAGACTTTGGTTTTATGTTTTATCTGAACAAACCAAGAAATTAAACCGAAACAAACCGGGCCGAATATTAATCGGTTTCTCAGTTTCAGAATATATCCTCCACTGGTTCTGACCACTCAGGCTGCAGTGGAGACACGGAGTCATAAATACGAACGGTGGTTGCTCACGCGCTAGCCAATTCGGCCGGAGATGCTACTGGGCATTCCGACGGTGAGGCTGTTCGGGTTTCAGCAACGGCGCAATTTCTGCTCTTTAGCAAAGCGTTTTAGTCTCACCGGGAAATTACCATTAGAGCCTCGAACTCAGGTTTAATTTGTGAAAATTTGAGCCTTTGAGCCTTTCGTGAAATTTGTGAAATGTGGATGGACTAAAAGGTGCCACTGCTTGATTATCTAAAGTGTTATACAGATTTATATGTTTCCCTTAAAGTTTATATGATACCTCAGTGTAGTTGAAGACTTTAAGGGTGTTCTAAGAATTTTTCTGAGCCATGTTTCTCGGTTTCTCCTTCAATGGTCGCAATTGATACCAAAGATGAAACCTTTCTGTTCCTTTAGCTTCTTCTATCTATTTTCCTTGATTTCGTAAGCTGATTAGTGTAAGAAGATGTTGTCAAGAACTTTTTGCTCTCTCACATAACACAGGATTTACCATCTTATCCATTTTATATTTAGGCCTCTTTGGACAAGGACTTCTTACCCTGGTTAGAACGAATTGCTGGAGCGAAGATAACTAACACACTTTTGATTGGGAAATCCACCTATGGCAGGTGGGGTTGGTGATGTTTTGAATAAGATGCAAGTGTTTTTTTCAAGTCCATTTTTGAGTAATTGTTTTTCTGTTTACCGGAAATTATCATGGATTGTTAGACCCATTTGCTCCGTTCAATAAATCTATTTGTAGTTCCCTTGCAGTCTGGTATGCTCTTCGTACTTCAGTCAATGTAATGATCAGATTCTTTGTTGATACCCTTCTGCAGCAGCTTAATTTGTATGACTTGTCTATATGTTCTCTTTAACATGGATCTGTCTTGTCATCAACAGTTGAAACATTGGACAAATTTGAATCATGTCATTTTGTCTTATTTAGTCATCTGATTATATTCCATTCATATGCGAGAAGTTTGTTTATCGAGTGATTGTGAGAATAACCAATTTCATTTCCTACCAGAGGCTGTCTCCTGGTGTGATGCTTTGTCTTTTATGTCAAATATACTAACCATGTTTACTATATTAACTTCTGAGCAGGTCACTGTTTGCCTCTAAAGTTATCCTTGCCGGGGACTGCATGTTGAGAGTCCCTTTTAATGCGGTATATTACTGTCTACTGAAACGAGCTTTTCCCTTAGTATGTGTGAAGAAGCATTGAAGATTCTATACAGGCTATTTAGTGTTGCCTAACAGAAATTTTCAGCAAATAACTCCAGATGAGCTGCCCCCGGATATAAGAGTTTCATTGACTGATGAAGTTGGGAATATTGGAAAGCTTGCTGCTGTTCTAATAAGCGAGAAGCAAATGGGTCAAGTAAGCTAGCATCAACATTTTGGGTAATTAACTTAAAATAAGTCTCCCATGTCATGTGAGTGTTTTGGTTTTGACTTGAGTCTCTGATTGTTTCTGAACCAAAAGTCTCGATGGGTCCCTTATATCAGCCGACTTCCTCAACCTTCAGAGATGCACAGCACGGTAAGATTTCACTCTAGTCGTTCAAATGTTCGAGTCTTGAAATTTTTGTTTTGGTTACTTTTTGCATGTCATTGTGTGTTTTTTTGGCAAAAGAGATATAAAAATGTTTAAATAGTTATATTTTAAGATGCAATCCAAATAACCTGGTATGCAAAAGCTTCTCAATTTTTCCACCTGCTCTTTTCTTTTTCTACCTTTTCCAGTATAAGCCTTTCTGTCAATTTCGTTGCCATGCTATTTTGGACAATGCAGAATAATTAAGATAGTGGTTTCCTTATTCTCTTAGATATTTTGGGGTGAAGATGAGTTCAGCATGATTCGTTGTAGTGCAGTTCACAAGGAAACAGTAAAACAAAAAGCTCAGATTGAAAAGGAATTCTCATTTGTAGCACAGGTAAGTATTGTTTTTTTAGCGATCCTCATAAGTGTTGTTTCTAATGGAGATTCTAATATTTCCCTGCATTTTTCAGTCTTTTGAACATTTTCTTATGCTTTTAGATAAGGAAAGGGTCTGCTTTTTTTTTACATCCCTATTAAACACTGTTGCTACTTTATTTTGTCCCACGATTAGTAAACTATCTTCATTTGGTAATGAAAATATTGGTTGGTTGGGGTTCCTGATTGCTTGAAAGGCCTACAAGCGACTGCTTATGTACCGTTAAGAATATTGTATGGACCCATGAGATAGGCACACCGATATAGACTAACAGTATGAAACTTATTTTTTTTTTTCTGTTTGGTCTTGTGGTGATATCAGATTATTAGCGGGTCTATCAAGGTGCTATATTACCTAAGTATATACTGCTGACAAATTATTTATGTTAAAAGAGACTCATTCGTATTGATTTTTGAATTAACTTCTTCCAGTTTTCAACTCCATTTCATCATGCGTCTTAGCGTAATAGCAAGGCTATGATTATGTCCTATGTCAAGCTAACCAAGTACGTAGTATACATATGTGTATGTTTGGTAGATGTATTTCCATGTGTCGATTTATTTTCATCTTAGTGAATAAAAGTTCTAAAATTACTTTTTTGGTGATTTTTAGGCATATAAACCACATTGTCCCATGGTGAGCCCAGATTTGGAAGATTTCATGTATGCATATGCTTTAGGTGAGAAAGTTACCTCACAAGTATTCCATTTGGCTCTATATCTGTTTCTGGTGTTACTCAACCATCTACACTCCCTCACAAGGGAGGTTTTAAATTATTGTGTTGGTCTTACTTGATCTGGATAACTTGTTGCTGGGCAGTGGGATCTCGTGCGTGGGAAACCTCAAAAGGCATATCTCTGGTATTGCTTTCAATATAGTTCTGCATCTTTCCAGATTACTTATGGTGATTTCTGGTACGATAGATGCTCTGACAATATAACAGATTCCGTTTGCAGACTTCATGAACCATGATGGGCTTTCTGCATCAATCGTTCTTACCGATGAAGACAAGCAACTATCAGAGGTTTACTTCCATTCCTGTTAGTTAATACTATGCATTCTCTTCGTCTAGTGTTTGCGCACATCTACTTGGTATTCTATCTCACCTCCATATCTCATATTCGTTACATCAACTAGAGTGAATCAACATTAGCATATGTGGTACATCAATATAGTAAGATGCATGGTTCTTGATTCCGTGTTACTTCTCTTGACTCTAAAGGCTTGCAACACAGACTGAAACAAGCCAGTACACTGATTTCAAGTCTTCAACTTTGCAGGTCACTGCGGATCGTAACTACCGTCCTGGTGATGAGGTAACATTATAACACGATGAGATTCACTTCTCATAGGATGCATTACTCTTTCCTTTTATTTCTTTTAATAGTCGCTAGCTTCTATAAGAATGTTATTTTGGTTTAGATTAATGCCAGTGACTGGTTAAAACTCATGGGCTTTGAAGCTTACCAAACATCTGTGTAGGTGTTCATTAAGTATGGGGAATTTTCAAATGCTACACTCATATTAGATTTTGGATTTACCCTTCCTGACAACATTCATGACGAGGTTTGTTTTCTCTATCGTGACCATAGCCGTAACAACATTGATCTGTAGATGATGGATTGATTACTACTCACCAGCCTTGAACTTGATTGTTATTTGATTAACTGAATGTGATGTTGAAACTTCACACTATGTCATTTTTATAAGATTATTATCAAACTAATACTGTTGTGGTGACTTATAGGTTCAAATCCAAATGGATGTGCCGAATGATGATCCTCTTCGCAGCATGAAGCTGGGACTTCTCCAGACACATCACACTCGAACTGTCAAAGATATCAATATCTTTCACTCTTCTTATGATACTTTCACAATAAAGTACGTGGTGATGTTTAGTTTTAGAAATGCACCAAGCCAATACAATTTCTAACTGCTTACACATAGAATGGAAACATGGGTGAAGGGTGTAGTAAGAAAGCAATTAATAGTGATGTGAACAATGAATAGAAAATACCAATGAACCTTGCTTCTTTATAATTGGTTCTCAGTAATAGAGCTTCTTACATGTGTATCTAAGTGTAGTTTTGGTGATCTCTCAGGGAAGTGAAATCTGCTATAGGGAAAGGGAAAGGAATTCCGCAATCTCTCCGTGCATTTGCTCGTGTTCTCTGTTGTACCATTCCTCAAGGTGCTCAAATCAAATTAGTCGCTCTCTTTTACCATCTTTCGAGGCTAATGCCAAAAGTATTAACAATATAATGATTCCCAGAGCTGAATGATTTGTCAAAAGAAGCTGCACAAAATGATGGCCGACTAGCTCGGCTTCCTTTTAAAGACCGGAGCAGAGAGTTGGAGGCACATAAGATCCTCTTGTCTCATATCAACAGATTAATTGAGGATCATAGTGCTTGCATCAAGGTACTACAGAACACTTTGCTCAACTAATTGCCACACAGAGACTGACGATGCAGATTTTGAAAAAGGTTTATTGGGTGCCTTTGCAGGAAATGGAAGAATCTAAATGCTATTTTGTATCACAAAGATTTGTTGTTAGAAGGCAGATGGCAAGAGATCTCCTATCTGGTGAGCTTCGTGTTCTGAGATCTGCAGCTGAATGGCTGAGTCATTATTGCACAACTTTGTTTTCAGTGACTACGGAACCGATTTTACAGTCTCTACAGTAGCGATATACAAATGAATTGAGATACTGGAGTGAATAAAAAGATTAGTGTTACTCTATTCCTTAATCCGGATTTGTAAACTACAGTCTACAGTATACCACATTCCATAAACCAGATAGATGAAACCAAACAGAACCAGATTAGACACCTCAAGTGAGGATACTGATAATAGAATCGGTTAACTGTGGTTTGTGATTTGTGAAATGGTAGTGGGACAATGAATTTTACTTTTAAATCATATTTTTAATTTTACGTTGTTCTATTTTTCCTTGTCTGAACCAACATTAATCGGTTGATTCATACAGAAACTACTAGTGGATAAGATGTATAATTAGCAGAAGAAAAACATGGATAAATATCAGAGCAAAGCAGCCTAACTTGCTTCCCCTAAAACCATGTTGACAAGAAAATTGTCATAAGACTGGAATGAAGAAATAGCTTGATATACAAAGGAAAGAGCTGTGTCTACAAAAGTGATGCAAAGTTTTATCTATAAGTGCATATTCACAAAGACTAGCAATAGAGAAAGTTGGAAATTTCAGTTGCTTTAGTCTTAATACTGACCTCACAGTCATCCATTGAAAAGGCGACCAAAGTGAGGATTATGAGCATTTGGGTTCATGATATATATGCCTTAACTAACTCCGTGTAGTTGCAGACAAACCCTGTCCTTGGACATGTTATTATACCTCCATTTTTTTCCGCCATTTCCTTGAGAGCCTGCAAGTTCATTATTCATCAAATAAATAAAAAGTAACCCACCTTATAAATTTTTGAACTGTTTAGGATAGACTGATGTCACTGATCTAGCTCAAACATAAGATTCTGAAAAGAGGAAAAGAACAGAAAAGCGGAAATTGTACAAGAACAGAATCAAACCTTGGTGCTGTAGACGTAGCCGTTGGGCAGCACCTGTGGTGGGTTCTCTGTGTCCATTAGCTCCTTAGAAATATAGCAAACAAGCTTTGAATGGTGCTGCTTGGAGAATGGTAAAGGCAAAGCTAGCTTCCGGAAGTTCTCTTGTGAGAGTGGGTCCTCTTTGGTACAACCTTCTTCAAAACCATATCTGAATCATGTCAAGGTACAAACACAAACCACAGTAAGAATCACATTAGGGTGTCAATTTGTAAAAGTACTTTCGGCCCCTTTATTTTCTCAGATGCAGAAAATAGACAATTAAAAACATCAAATTTGAGAGAGTCTGATGGATACGGAGTTTTCAGTGCAGACAAGCCTGCTTGTAAGTAGATGTTCAATAAGGGTTCCATTGTCATGCCATACAACTTGCAAAATTCTTGTTTAAACTGATTAACTAAAACATCCCACTGTCGTAGTTCAAACAAAACCTGAGAAAAGAGAAAAACATATTTGTTAGTTGATTAGCCTAAGCAATACATTCAATGATCAATTAAGATTCAACAAGAGTTGGAAGTAACACAATTTATTAAGTAATAAACAGACACGGAAAAGATTACTGAAGCAACCTGGTGTATAAAGAGAGAGTGAAATCTATATCCACGTTTTTGGTCCATTTTAAACAAAATTAATCATTTGGAGAAGATGCAAGTTGAAGCGTCAATTTTCATCTTTGAAGAGCCAAAGACTGACTTGTGAAACACGGGGTAAAAACATTTATATAATCAAATGAAGGGAAACTTCACCTTATATTTTGCGCATTCTGTAGTACTTTTAAAAGCCAAAGTGGCCAGAACATGCTGCAATTCTTTCATATGGGTTGCTCCCCATGGTGCCAGATGCTTTCGAGCATAATGGATTGCTTGTTTGTAGCTGTCAGCTGTATCAACTCGTACCAACTCGATGAATTCTTGCAGCCTTAATTGGAACTCAAATTTGCTCTGTTATGATAAGAAAAATATATAGTTAGCAGTGAACAACACGTCCTCAAAAACAAGGTTCTCCTTCTCTTTTTCATGATATTAGGAGAAGAAAATCTTTTGAACAATTATAAGAGCATTCATGAGATTACCTCTAGCAATCATTTGGTTTTAGATAGTTAGCTGGTATTATCATAGTCATTTTAAAAGGTATATATATGACACGTACTCATGCTATGGTTTTCGTAAAAATTGGATACATTAGCCAAAACCGCGTGGAGTTTAAAAACAAATGAAAGTAAATCTTAACCATGAGGGTATGTAGAGCATGTGCACCACATACCTTTGACTTTTTCAACCGCGTTTTATTATCAGCACACCATGTCAATGCAGAAGCTACCTCCCTATTTTTAAGGGCGTCAATCACCTTCTTAGCTTCTCGAAATATGTCAATGTCGACAAGGTCCTGAAAAGATGAGATGTTTATTATTGGCATTTCATAGAGATGCAGTACAAACCAACAAATCTGTTTCACTGCTTATAAAAACATAACAACAAAGAATATGTTCTAATGTATTAACCATTGCTGGAGACACAGAAATATAGCATGATCATGCTCCAAGGAACTACTAGTGGTTAGAAATCTCCAAATAATGTTATATAATCAGTGTCAAGAGGGTGAGAGATACCAAAATATTGCTGCTTTCAGAAAGCTTTGTAGCAGTCTCGAAATATGACATCCGCAGCATGTAGTCCACAAGAATCCGTTTCAATTTTGTATTGTTCCATTCAGCGATATTTTCCATATCTGCTGAATCCAAATGATCAATGCGAGCACGACATCTCTGGGCTTGCAAATTCTCCACATTGCTCCCTTCTTCCAACTGAAATACAAAAAAAAATGTAAGCTATGCCATAACCCTGTTACTAACCATCCCAAAGAATAGGAATTTGGAAGACGATACAAATGGTCAGATGTGAGGTTCCCATGAAACAAAACCACTACATTCCATCCCCTTAATCTGATACAAATCTTGTACCAATCAAATTCAATCATCGAGATCCAATGTCTAGTGGTAATCTTCTGTAGAAACTGAGACATAATTGCCAAAGACAGATACTTACTTTGATTTTCAACCTCGGAAAGAGCAACACACAAAGATCAAACGAGATCCAATGTTTACTCCAGAAATGGGGAATCAATTTAACGAAATCTTTACTCCATCAAAACTTTAACCGCTAATTAATTAGACATTATCAACCAAACCAAAACAGTTACCAGAACATGGATCACATAGAGAGACGAAAACTCAACCTTTCGTTTCAGGCCTTGTAATCGAGATACAAGGCTAGTAAGACGCGAAACGGTGACGTCTTTAGACCAATCGGAATCAGCCAAATCTCCGACGCCGGAAACAACGGTTGAGACCTCTTTCTCCAAAGAACGGTGATTGGTACGGATCGTCTTCTTGTAATGCTCGAAAGGTACACGGAGGAGCTGGTGCTCAAGCTTGAGCGATTCCGTCAATTGACTCAATCTTGACGACGGGACGACCGGTGAAGGAGTGATGGTAGCGGTGGTTTCCGTCATGACGGCGTCAGAGTTACCGTTGGTTACGGGATCGATGTCCATGGCATGAAAATGGGAGAAAGAAGTTAGCAGAAACTTCGCAAAGAGAGTATATTAGAGAGATTTTGCCTTGGGGTGATCTTGATGATGATGGTGATGATATATAAGAAAAACTAATAAAAAAAAAAATAGTGCCACGTGAAACGGCGTCGTTGCTTTGTGAAAACGACAGCGTTTTGGTTTATGAGCAAATGTAGTAAACCGTCCGGTCTGATTCAGCCCTAAGCCCCTAACCGAGAAAGTGATTTGATTTCTGCGCGGCGATCTGATACGGAATAAAGAGTGCTATGAAAATGATATTGTTATAAAGTGTTACCTTTATTTACCTGTATTTATAGTGAAGAAATTTAAGAGATAAGAAATGTTATACTTGCAGAGAAATTAATCACTGATAAGATAGAAAGAGAATCTTTTATTATGCGATTATGTTTTCTGATGATTGTTGTAGTTGTATTACAAATGATCAAAGACGTTCTATTTATAGAGAAAAATTTATGTTACTGTGCGTGCATAGTGACGGTGGACTCTACATATTAATTTATTTTGCCGAACCTTTTGACCTCCTTTTTGCCGACTTTGATATTTTTCAACACTCTCCCTTGGAGATCAGTTTCACTATGTCTCTTGCGTCATATTTTCTATTGTACGCAAGCTCCTCCTCGAATGATCGGGATGTCAACATTCCGTCTTGAGCATTCATCACAACCATTAATTCCTCGTTACATGTATCTTGTACTGCCTCATTAAAAACCTTGTCATGGAAAAACCCAGTGGGATAAAAACCATGATAAGGAAAAAAGAGTGCAGTCCCTTTTATAGATCACGTAGATGACGCATTCCTATGTTTTGAATATGTTTCTTGAAAGTTGTGGTAGGAAGCGCCTTAGTAAGAAGATCTGCTGCATTTTCACTTGAGCGAATGTATCGGATATCCACTTCTTGATTTTCCTCGAGCTCTTGAGTGTAAGAGAAAAATCTTGGCGGGATGTGCTTTGTTCTGTCGCTCTTAGTATAACCTCTTTTGTCTGGGCAACACATGCGGCGTTATCTTCATACAAGATTGTTGGCTTTTTGTTGCTGATTATTCCGGCGGCTTCTTGTATATGATGTGTCATGGACCTTAGCCATACACATTCTCTACATGCTTCATGAAGCGCAATGATTTCTGCATGAACCATGAAAAGCGGAAATTGTACAAGAACAAGAATCAAACCTTGGTGCTGTAGACGTAGCCGTTGGGCAGCACCTGTGGTGGGTTCTCTGTGTCCATTTAGTCCTTAGAAATATAGCAAACAAGCTTTGAATGGTGCTGCTTGGAGAATGGTAAAGGGCAAAGCTACTTCCGGAAGTTCTCTTGTGAGAGGTGGGTCCTCTTTGGTACAACCTTCTTCAAAACCATATCTGAATCATGTCAAGGTACAAACACAAACCAACAGTAAGAATCACATTAGGGTGTCAATTTGTAAAAAGTACTTTCGGCCCTTTATTTTCCAGATGCAGAAAATAGACAATTAAAAACATCAAATTTGAGAGAGTCTGATGGATACGGAGTTTTCAGTGCAGACAAGCCTGCTTGTAAGTAGATGTTCAATAAGGGTTCCATTGTCATGCCATACAACTTGCAAAATTCTTGTTTATAAACTGTTAACTAAAACATCCCACTGTCGTAGTTCAAAACAAAACCTGAGAAAAAGAAAAAACATATTTGTTAGTTGATTAGCCTAGCAATATCATTCAATGATCAATTAAGATTCAACAAGAGTTGGGAAAGTAACACAATTTATTAAGTAATAAACAGACACGGAAAAGATTACTGAAGCACACCTGGTGTATAAAGAGAGAGTGAAATCTATATCCACGTTTTTGGTCCATTTTAAACCAAAATTAATCATTTGGAGAAGAATGCAAGTTGAAGCGTCAATTTTCATCTTTGAAGAGGCCAAAGACTGACTTGTGAAACACGGGGTAAAAACATTTATATTAATCAAATGAAGGGAAACTTCACCTTATATTTTGCGCATTCTGTAGTACTTTTAAAAGCCAAAGTGGCCAGAACATGCTGCATATTCTTTCATATGGGTTGCTCCCCATGGTGCCAGATGCTTTCGAGCATAATGGATTGCTTGTTTGTAGCTGTTCAGCTGTATCAACTCGTACCAACTCGATGAATTCTTGCAGCCTTATATTGAACTCAAATTTGCTCTGTTATGATAAGAAAAATATATAGTTAGCAAGTGAACAACACGTCTCAAAAAACAAGGTTCTCCTTCTCTTTTCATGATATTAGGAGAAGAAAATCTTTTGAACAATTATATAGAGCATTCATGAGATTACCTCTAGCAATCATTTGGTTTTAGATAGTGACTGGTATTAATCATAGTCATTTTAAAAGGTATATATATGACACTTACTCAGCTCATGGTTTCGTAAAAATTGGATACATTAGCCAAAAACCGCGTGGAGTTTAAAAACAAATGAAAGTAAATCTTAACCATGAGGGTATGTAGAGCATGTGCACCACATACCTTTGACTTTTTCAAACCGCGCGTTTTATTATCAGCACACCATGTCAATGCAGAAGCTACCTCCCTATTTTTAAGGGCGTCAATCACCTTCTTAGCTTCTCGAAATATGTCAATGTCGACAAGGTCCTGAAAAGAGATGGATTGTTTTATTATTGGCATTTCATAGAGATGCAGTACAACCAACAAATCTGTTCACTGCTTATAAAAACATAACACAACAAAGAATATGTTCTAATGTATTAACCCATTGCTGGAGACCACAGAAATATAGCATGATCATGCTCCAAGGAACTACTAGTGGTTAGAAATCTCCAAATAATGTTATTAATACAGTGTCAGAGGGTGAGAGAATACCAAAATATTGCTGCTTTCAGAAAGCTTTGTAGCAGTCTCGAAATATGACATCCGCAGCATGTAGTCCACAAGAATCCGTTTCAATTTTGTATTGTTCCATTCAGCGATATTTTCCATATCTGCTGAATCCAAATGATCAATGCGAGCACGACATCTCTGGGCTTGCAAATTCTCCCACATTGCTCCCTTCTTCCAACTGAAATAACAAAAAAAAATGTAAGCTATGCCATAACCCTGTTACTAACCATCCCAAAGAATAGGAATTTGGAAGACGATACAAATGGTCAGATGTGAGGTTCCATGAAACAAAACCACTACATTCCATCCCTTAATCTGATACAAATCTTGTAACCAAATCAAATTCAATCATCGAGATCCAATGTCTAGTGTATCTTCTTGTAGAAATGAGACATATTGCCAAAGACAGATACTTACTTGATTTTCAACCTCGGAAAGAGCAACACACAAAGATCAAACGAGATCCAATGTTTACTCCAGAAATGGGGAATCAATTTAACGAAATCTTTACTCCATCAAAACTTTAACCGCTAATTAATTAGACATTATCAACCAAACCAAAACAGTTACCAGAACATGGATCACATAGAGAGACGAAAACTCTCAACCTTTTCGTTTCAGGCTTGTAATCGAGATACAAGGCTAGTAAGACGCGAAACGGTGACGTCTTTAGACCAATCGGAATCAGCCAAATCTCCGACGCCGGGAAACAACGGTTGAGACCTCTTTCTCCAAAGAACGGTGATTGGTACGGATTCGTCTTCTTGTAATGGCTCGAAAAGGTACATCGGAGGAGCTGGTGCTGTCAAGCTTGAGCGATTCCGCTCATTGACTCATATCTTGACGACGGGACGACCGGTGAAGGAGTGATGGTAGCGGTGGTTTCCGTCATGACGGCGTCAGAGTTACCGTTGGTTACGGGATCGATGTCCATGGCATGAAAATGGGAGAAAGAAGTTAGCAGAAACTTCGCAAAGAGAGTATATTAGAGAGAATTTTTGCCTTGGGGTGATCTTGATGATGATGGTGATGATATTAATAAGAAAAACTAATAAAAAAAAAAATAGTGCCACGTGAAACGGCGTCGTTGCTTTGTGAAAACGACAGCGTTTTGGTTTATGAGGCAAATGTAGTAAACCGTCCGGTCTGATTCAGCCCCTAACCCCTAACCGAGAAAGTGATTTGATTTCTGCGCGGCGATCTGATACGGAATAAAGAGTGCTATGAAAATGATATTGTTATATAAAGTGTTACCTTTATTTACCTGTATTTATAGTGAAGAAATTTAAGAGATAAGAAATTGTTATACTTGCAGAGAAATTAATCACTGATAAGATAGAAAGAGAATCTTTTATTATGCGATTATGTTTTCTGATGATTGTTGTAGTTGTATTACAAATGATCAAAGACGTTTATTTATAGAGAAAAATTTATGTTACTGTGCGTGCATAGTGACGGTGGACTCTACAATATTAATTTATTTTGCCGAACCTTTTGACCTCTCCTTTTTGGCCGACTTTGATATTTTTCAAACACTCTCCCCTTGGAGATCAGTTTCACTATGTCTTCTTGCGTCATATTTTCTATTGTACGCAAGCTCCTCCTCGAATGATCGGGATGTCAACATTCCGTCTTGGAGCATTCATTATCACAACCATTAATTCCTCGTTACATGTATCTTGTACTGCCTCATTAAAAGTTGCCAGAAACCGGGGATAAAAACCAGAATAAGGAAAGAAGAAAAATAGTTGTAAGCATTAATAAACACGTGAGGATAGAATCAAACACAAACAATTAGAGAATACAAAATAAGAGTTATTAACATAAAAATAGGCGAAAAAAATAATTAATGGGGAAGGATCCAATGAAGAGAAAGTAGGGTGACGGTGGGGAGTGAGGCCTCTCTCGGTTGGGCGTTCGGTTCAACACAGTTG